>VXBZ01007601.1:108761-142674 GCA_013399135.1 Heliornis fulica | reverse complement strand
GTCCCTGCTTCTTGCAGGGAGGGGGGTTGGACTGGATGACCTCTGGGAGTCCCTTCCAACCCTAATCATTCTATGATTCTATGAAAGCCTCTCCCCCTTCCCAAAGGATATCCCTTTGGGCTTAGCCACTGCCCTGCTTTGCCATGCAGACAGGTGATGATGTGATAAAGCACTGTGTCTGCAGGTCTTTTTCTTCCCTGTGCAATCTGTTCTTTACTGGTACACAGAGAGCCAGGGTAATTGATTTCAAACAAAGAGACTCCTTTGGAGGAGCCAGGGCAGTCTGTTCCAGGGGATCAACATGTGACGGAGGGACAGTTGCTTCTGAGGGTGATGTGTGCAGCTGGGGTACAGCTAGGGACATGGGCTCCCAGCAGCCAGTGGAGAAGCCAGTGTCTGAAACTTGATAAGACTTTCCTTATCTACTCCGTCTTAGGGAGAGGAAACAGGCATGGCCCTGCACTGGAGGTGGCTTTCCCAGGAAACTTGCCTCCTGGGGAGTGGAGGGTGGCACCTGAATGCAGAGACAGGGTCCCACAGGGCACTGAGTAACACCAAATTCTTATCTTTAAACAATAACCCCCAGGGGCAAGGAGGAGTTTCTCAGCCCAGATAGTCTGACCTTAGGTCCTCAGCCATGATTCATTGTGTATCTGGGCAGCTGTTTGGGTCTCTTACTCTCTGTTCTGCAGGTCCTCTCTGAAACCTGAAGAGGTAGAAATGATGGTAGTGGCCAGATCACTTCTCTGCAGAGAAGTGACTGGTGGTCCTCCATGTGGCCATGGGGTGACTGGAGTGAGGGAGATCCCATCACTATCAGCTATCTGCTTGATTTTTCCCACCAGTTCTGCTACATGATCCCTTGGGTTGCAGTTGGGCACTACAGTGAAGCTATGCCTGGCTAATGGGCCACTAAATGGAGGCAGCTTCTGCAGTGGGATGAGGTTGCTTCAGGTGGATTTGGGATGCTGAAAGCTCTGTGCTTCCCTGTCCAAGAGGCAGTGCCTGTGATGAGTTACCTTGGGTGGCTTGGTGCTGGATGCCGCTGCTGGGGCAAAGTTTGGTGGGAACTGGGGAGCTGGTAGCTTACAGGGCTGGTAGCAGCATCATTGCAGTCCTTGATAGACACAAACTTCTTTGCAGTTATTTGGGATTAATTAGTGAGTCCTGTTTGGATGGGGAAGTGGGCTGCTTAAGTGCAGCTTTGGTGTCACCCCCACACCTCCCAGGCACAGCTCTTTGCAGGACAGCAGTGGGTGGTGGCTGGGAGTGGCTGGGAGGGTTTCTGGCTGCAGGGAGCAGTACCCACAGCTTCTGCACTAATGAGACCTTTCTCTTTGCATACAAGGTTGGTGACTTCGGTGATGCCACAAATTGGCCAACACCTGGAGAAATAGCCCACAAGAGTGTCCAGGTGAGAACCGAAAATCACTCTGGTAAGCAGGATAAGGCCTTTGCAGATCTTCCCATCCCTTTGTGGTGCTGGGAGCACTGGCTGAGCCGGGCCATTTGGGGTCCTGAGTGTCACCATGGAGGCAGCCAGGAATAGCATGGAGGGGGATTTCCTTTTAGGGCTGCCCTGCGCAGCGGACTCCTTCCCTCAGAGCTATTCTGGGAGTCTGGAGCCCGGTCTGGCCTGGGTGAAGCAGGTAGGGCAGCTCCCAGACCTGCTGCCCTTGGGGCTGCTCAGTGCAGGAGGGGCCTGGACAAAAGCCAAGACTTGATGGGAGGAACTGAAAACACAGGAGAGTAGTGGGTTATCATGCCTGAGGGGCATGGCCTTCCATCCCTGCCACAGACCTGGGTGTTGTTACAGCCTTTCTATTTTTGGATGCTGCTTTGCCAGCTCCTGGCTGCCTGTCAGGGCATGAGGGTCGCTCACCCTTTTGCCATTGGGTCAGTCCAGTCCCTTGTAGAACACCTCCATCCAGAAGCATCTCCCTCCCCACCCTCCCACACCTCTTAGGAACTAAAGCATTTCCCAGCCTCTACAGAGCCCCTTGCCCTGCTCTGACATAAACCCTTCCCCAGGAACAGGACAGCTCTGGGATGCATGGAACAGGGATGCACCCAGCCTGGGGCAAAGACCTCCTGCTTCTGCCAGGTTAGCTGGAGTCTGCTTATGCTCTTCATTTCTCCCACCTCTCACATCTTCCCTGCACTGGTGTGTCTCCAGCAGCCACACAAAGCACCATCGCTCCGGAAACTGCCTGTCAAGAAAGACATGAAAGAACAGGAGAAAGGGGATGGAAGCGATGGCAAAGAGAGCCTGAAAACCAAATCAGATGAGTCTGGGGAAGAGAAGAATGGTGATGATGACAACCAGAAGTCAGCCCAGAAGAAGAAAGGTAAGACAGGACCTGGCAGGAACAGTACCCTGGGCTCAGCCTGTCTTTCCCCTCTGACCCACAGCCACGTGGTAGCATCTGATGCTTTCCTTTGGGACTTTGTTGTGGGACATGATCCCAGTACAGGGACAGCTGTGGTGAAAAGGTAGACTTCAGTTGGACAGAGTGTTATTTTGGTGGGAGCAGATGGAGCAGGGCACAAGTAGGGGTGTCTGTGTGTCTGTCTGGGGAGCACAGCAGTAGCCTGCCTCCATGCAGGCACTGAAAAGCACCTGTGGGCTGTGTCAGCTGTGGGTGACGCTTGGGCTCAGTCTGGCATGAGCCTCGTCAGGCAGAAAATGGCTCTTGTCCTTTCTCTGCCTCGAAGCAAAGGGGAGTTGTGTGCCATGTGTCTCTGTGCCTAAGAAGTCCCCCTTGGAGCCTTCTGCATCCAGTGATACCTCAGGACAGGGTCACTCCAGAAGGCTTTCTCCTCTCCCTGTATGGGGGCTGTGTGGCAACAGTGGGCTGTGGGGGAGGAAATATGTGCTCTCTGAACCTGTGTCACACTCAAACCCTGTCCTTTTGCAGGCAACAAACACAAGTGGGTCCCTTTGCAGATAGACATGAAGTCAGAGGTGCCTAGGGACAAAACGGCCTCTCGGAACAACCGGCAGAATGAGCAGCACAGGCACCCCTCCAACAACCGTGGTGAACTCAAAGGTGGGGGCTCAGGCTGGGGTCCTGCTCTTCCTGTCCCCCAGCCCTGGGGCAGAGTGAACCCTGATGCCCACATATGGCATGGGGCAGCGGGGATGTTCCTTGTGTTCAGAGGGCTCTTGGGGGTGGTAGGTTTGCACCATGAAGGTGCCTTCATCCTGTAACGCTTCTCCTGCCTCTCCTTCCCTGCTGCAGGCTGGCACCCAGACAACAAGCATGAACGCAGCTGGCAGGACCATGATGAAACCTCCAGTGTGAAGAGCGAGGGAGGAGCCGTGCGAGGGACCTTCCGGGGCCGAGGCCGGGGTCGTGGCCGGGGCCGGGGCCGTGGCAGAGGAGGTGATGACTGTGTGTGTGATCCTGTGACAGGAGGGAGAGAACAGGGCACGTGCTGAAGTGTGCAGGACTCTGTGTGTGTGAGAGACCTGGGGCTTCAGAGTGGGCTGGGGAGGGCAGAGTGATGTAGGGATATAGGGAAATAAATGTGGTAGGCCATCCCAGCTGAGAGGTTGAGCTGCTTTTAATAAAAGCAAATTGTTCTTAGTATTTTGTTAAAGGCAAATATCTTCCCACTACTCAGGCCAAACTCATCCACCTGTTTTCTGCCCCTTGTACCCCTTTGTGTGTGGTGATAGCCCTGTGTTGTGTTGAGAGCCAAGCAGGAGTCTTGCTGTGGATGGGGAAGAGCTGGCAAGGCTCAGGCTGAGCCTTAACCCTTGACATGTAGTCAGTTCCAGGCCTTTGTGTGTCATCTGGGCTGCTCACTTTCTTCTGGGTGGCAGGGCTCCAGGCTCCTCTGGGACTTGATGTGTTGAGACTTTGCTGTGGCAGAAGCTGGGGCTGGCACCTGGGCCTGAGATGTCCCGTTTTGAGCTGTCACAGAGGCCCTGAGAGCAGGGCAGAGGGATCTGACTGTTTGGGGGTCTGGCCCCAGCTGGCAGCACAGCCTGTCCAGCAGATCTCAGGGGCTTTGAGCTGACCATTACTGGCATCCTACAGGGCACTTTGACTACCAGTATGGCTACCGGAAGTTTGAGGGCTCGGATGGCTCCCGCACCCAGAAATACGCCAGCAACATCACTTACTACTTTGACAACATCAGCAGCGCTGAGCTTTACAGCGTGGACCAGGAGCTGCTCAAGGACTACATCAAGCGGCAGATGTAAGCACCAGCTCTTGTCTCGAGAGTGGGTTGGTGGTGGGATGTTCACAGATGCCCTCCCTGTGTATCTGATTCCAGGGGTAGGGTTAGAGCCAAGGTGTGTTAACTGGGCCATGCAGCTTAGAGCACTGGTTTTCCCCGAGCCTGGGCTCCTCGGGCTGGCTGCCTTCAGCCTCACAAAAGCAGAAGTGTGTGATTATTGCCTTTGGGAGCTGCCCAGAGGAAGGTGGTGTGGTGCTCCTTCTCACTGATGTGCTGTCCACACAGAGAATATTACTTCAGCGTGGACAACCTGGAGCGAGACTTCTTCCTGCGTCGCAAGATGGATTCAGAGGGCTTTCTTCCCATCACCCTGATCGCCAGCTTCCACCGGGTGCAGGCGCTGACCACTGACATCAGCCTCATCATCAAGGTGAGGGCAAGGAAAGAAGAACTTTCCTCCTTGTTCTGCTTCTCACCATGCCTGTTTGATGCTTGTTTTCTAGATGGGCTGTGGGTTGAGATGCAAGGGGAGCTTTCAATCGCCCTTGACTTGTCCTCTCCTCCTTTTGGGTCCCCCTAGAGAGGAAGGGCTGGGGCTGAGCCACTCAACATGCCAAGGCAGGGCCTTAAGTTAACTGAGTATCACTTGTTTTCAGGCTCTGAAGGACAGCAAGGTGGTAGAAATTGTGGATGAGAAGATCAGGAGAAAAGAGCAACCAGAAAAATGGGCTCTGCCTGGCCCTCCTATGGCGGACTACACACAGACAGACTTCTCACAGTTCATCAACTGCCCTGAGTTCGTGCCCCGGCAAAGCTTCCAGAAGGAGACAGGTGAGCTTGGGGCATGTGGAGGGTGGGGTGGACTGTGACCCTGGGAGTCAGGAGTGTTCACCAGGGCAGGGCTTTGCCATTTGCTTTCTGCTTGGTGCTGGGAACTGCTATAGGCTCTGTCCTTGGATACCCCAGAATGCTGCTGCCTTTGTATGTGGGGAAAGAGATGAGCCTGTGGCTTTTCCTCTGCAAGGGCTGAAGGCACTTAGGGAGGGCCAGTCTGGCTGGAAGTCTGTTGGCTGTGCCTGGAAGTACCCTGCTGCTGCTGGGCAGAGCAGAGGCCATGTGAACCCAACCTTTCCTTAATGGGTGAGGAGATACTGGACACAAATGGGGCAGCAGGTATGGAGCAGTCATCTAATGAGTGCTGAGGAAGGATCTGCTGCCCTTCATGGGCTTCCCCCTGCTCTTTTCAGCCATCTTGTCAGAGCTGGCAGGAGTCCAGGGCTGGGTCCACAAGGCCAACTGGAGGATCTTTCAGTACTGGTGTCAGAATTAGTTTTGGCAGAAGATCTGTTCCCACTGGCTCCAGGCTGCCTTGTGAAGGTTTCCCAGAGAGTGACAGAGCCACTATTTGCTTCAAGGCTCTGTGTGTCTGGGATACTTTCACCTGCAGCGTGCTGTGGTCATCACCACCATCACATCCCAAACCAGACGCTTCTCCTGCACCCTGCCTGAGCGCTTGTGGGCAGTGTGCTGGAAAGCTCAGCTTTTTAGCTGTTGTTAGCTAGTCCTGCAAGCTGTGCCACGCTGCTACAATAACTCTCTGATCAGGAGCACAACCCCCCAGGCTCCTTCTCTCTCTCTGAAGCACCTCATGGCTCTTGTTGCTCTAGAATCTGCTCCTGGCTCCCCACGTCCCGCCAGCCCAGTCCCCACCAAAACAGAGGAGGTCAGTAACTTGAAGACAATGCCGAAGGGCCTGTCGGCAAGTCTGCCAGACCTGGATTCAGAGACATGGATTGAAGTGAAGAAGAGACCCCGTCCCTCCCCAGCAAGGCCCAAGGTAGGTGATGATGTGGATCTGTTGGTGTAGGGGGGTCTCAGAGTTGTCTGGGTGACTGGAATTGTAAGTGGGCAGGTTTCAGATCAAATAAGGTTTGTTGATCGTGGGAGTCAAGTTTTAGTTTTGTGGCCCCATCCTGTGACCACGTTTGGAGCTGCTCCTCAGTGGTGTAAAGAAGGAATTCCCCTCAGATGGGAAACTTTTGGCTGTGGAAGCAAACACGGTTCAACAGTTGGTTCTTTGGCAAATTTGTGCCATTATGTGGTTTTTACCCCATGTCACTCTCGCTCCCCTAATTGTAGAAACCAGAGGAGTCCAAGACACCACAGCAGCAGAAGCAGAAGGACCAAGATGAACCTGAGGAGCTTGACTTCCTCTTCGACGAGGAGATGGAGCAGATGGATGGCCGCAAGAACACCTTCACCGACTGGTCAGACGAGGACTCGGATTATGAGATCGACGATCGAGACGTGAACAAGATCCTCATTGTAACACAGACACCCCCTTACCTGCGCCGGCATCCTGGAGGGGACCGGACTGGGAACCACACATCTAGGGCTAAAATGAGCTCAGAGCTGGCCAAGGTGATCAACGATGGGCTGTACTACTACGAACAGGACCTGTGGACAGAGCAGTTTGAGCCAGAGTACTCACAGATCAAGGTGAGAGCAGCTGATCCATGGAAGGGAGTGCGTGTGAGGCCCCTCATGGGGAGCTTTGTGTGCAGCAACTGGCCACCTTGGTGGTGTTGGGTGGAGAGGGCAGTGTAGCCCAGAGGAAAGCCCACTCTTGTCGTAGAGCTAAGCCCAGATTGGTCCTTTTGTAGAGCCTGGGATTCCTGGCTCCCAGTGTCATGCTCTGGCTCTGTAATTTGGTGTAAGGCTGCAGCCAGGTAAACAAGATGCCAGTAACGAGGTGACCTGGAACATGGAGTCCATTGCTTCACTGTCTGCCAGGGTCTTGGCAGGCAGTGCCACATCTGTGGAGGGAACCGCGTGTCTCCGCACTGTCTGCAGTGCCCAGGGCTCCATGGGACTGTTCCTTGGAGACTGCACTTACTGGGGACGGGTTTGTTGATGACTGGTCTGTGCTTGGCCTGTGCACTTCTGTTTTGCTGCCAGTTTGCATAGACTTGGGCTTTTAATAGAAAGCCCATCTGCTGTGCTGAAACATCTGGGTCCTGGCTTGGTGACTCTCGCAGTCGGGGACTTGCCGGGGCTTATGCAGCGGCTGAAGATATTTTGCCTGCGAGGTGTGATGGCCCAGTGGGGCTACCAGCTGGGCTTAGTGCTCCCATGTCTGGTACCTGGCATGGTGCTGAAGCAGTGCTGCTCTTTGCAGTGGCAGAACCTGGGGGTGTGGGGAGAGCAGGTGACAGAGGGACGGTGTGTGCTGGGGGAATGGGTCCTTCGAATACAAGTGAGCGTTGTGCCCCACTGTCAGTGTGGTGGTGAAGATGCAGGGTGGAGGGTCTAGGGATGCTTGATATAGTGAGGCCTTGGCCAGGCTTGCCTTGAACCTTGCTGCACTGTCACTGAGGCATGTGGGTAAAAGCCTGTGAAAGAAGCAAGTGGAGATGCATTGTGAGATCTCTGAAGGCCTGGGAGCAGTAAGTGGCTCAGAAAATGGGGCCCTGCATAGGAAAAGTCTGTTTGCTGCTTCTCCCCTTCCTGCCTCCATGCAGCATGTCATCCTCCTGGGCACCAAGGACTCCTGGCTCCACTTGGTGCCCAGCACTGTGGCTGTTGCACAGGCAGAGCAGTGGTCACAATAAGTTGATGGAATGAAGGCAGAAGAGGGCAGTTGATTGCATCATTATCTTTCTCTTCCAATGCAGCAAGAAGTGGAGAACTTCAAGAAGGTGAATATGATCAGCAGGGAGCAGTTTGACACCCTGACCCCAGAACCCCCTGTGGATCCAAACCAGGAAGTCCCTCCTGGTCCCCCCAGGTTCCAGCAAGGTAAGAGACAGGAGCACAAGAGAGAGGGTAGGACTGAGTTTGTCCCTGTTTGTATTGGTGAGAGGTCCTCAGGGTTTAGGTAGCAGCTGGGGAAAAGGAATTTGGGCCACTGGCATGTGGGTTTACCTTTCCCAGAGCAACACTTTTCTCCTAGATAAATGTTCTGGGGCTCCAGAAGAGGAGTCCCTTAAGCAGTGTATCTCTGCAGAGTCAGGAGACTTGGGAGGACTTTGATGTAGCACCCTGAACGTGGCTTCTCCTTTGGACCTGGAAGGCAGCTGCCCATTGGGCCTTGCTTGCCTGTGTGTGGGCCTGGTGTCCCATCCTTCTCCTGGGGCTGGGGACTGTCATTGCCTTGATCCACTGGAAAGCAGATAAAGCAGATACCTTGTAGAAACCCTGGAAGCTCAGTCCTTGGATCTGCTGCTGAGCTTTGGGCTGACTGGATTTGAAGCCAGTCATCGTAGTGGGATTGTATCCCTGTGTTCCTGCCCCTGTTGTTCCCTGTCTGCTGGGTGCATGTCCTTTGGCTGTGGTGATGTTCTTGTGCTCAGAGCTCAGCCTGACCCAGGGTGGGGGTGGTTCTCTCTGCAGTACCGACAGACGCTTTGGCGAACAAGTTGTTTGGGGTCCCTGAGCCTTCAACCATCGCCCGGTCTCTGCCTACAACCGTCCCAGAATCGCCCAACTACCGCAACGCCCGGACGCCTCGGACCCCTCGCACGCCTCAGCTGAAGGACCCGACACAGACGCCCCGTTTCTATCCAGTGGTGAAAGAGGGCAGGACGATAGATGCCAAGGTGGGACTGGGGCTGGGGTACAGGACAGGGTCTGGGGTTTCCCAGCTGGGGCCTGGGGAGGAAACAGGACCCGTCCTTGATCCACCATGTTTTGCAGACTCCACGGAAGAGGAAGACGAGGCACAGTTCAAACCCCCCAATGGAGTGCCACGTGGGCTGGGTCATGGACTCTCGGGAACACAGGCCCCGAACTGCTTCCATCAGGTATCAGAGCTGGGCATGCATGACTGCAGAGGAGTTGGAAATGGGAAAGGGAGTGAGTGGGAAGAAAGGGGAAAGGCAGTGTCTGGTCTTGCAGGCAAGGTCTGCTGCAGAAAGGGCTGGGGTCCCAACTTTTTCCCATTGGAAGGGGCTGGAGAGAGTCTGAAATCTTGGAATTAACAAGATGAGACTTTGGAACCTTGATTCCCTTCCTAGTAGGATACCCCATGGCTCAGGTCCCAAACCCTGAGAGAACAGTCACAGGGAGTCAGTGGGACCAACAGACAAGTATCACAGAGCAAAGTATGAGCCTGCACTATTGTCAGCTGAGTGATGCCATGGAAGGGGGTTGACATGTGTCTCCTGTGCTCAGTTCCAGCCCCTCGGAGGGGACTCCCGCTGTTGGAAGCTACGGCTGCACACCGCAGTCCCTGCCCAAGTTTCAGCATCCTTCTCATGAGCTTCTCAAGGAGAACGGCTTCACGCAACACGTCTACCACAAGTACCGTCGGCGCTGCCTTAACGGTAGGGATGGCTGTACAGTCTGGGGAGGGCTGGCTGTGTCACAGCAGGGTATGGCAGCAGACACAGATGTGAGCAGGGACTTGCAGAAAACCTTGCTGTGTAGCTGATGGGTCCCCACAGTGTCTGGAGAGCATGAGCTGTGGCTCAGTGTCTAGTGCTGGGGATGGATGTGGGCACAGGATCCTCATGTATGAGCCCCCCAAGGCAGGTCTGGCTCCTTGGGAGAGGATCTGCCTTGTAATCACACTCTTTTCCTGAAACAGAGCGGAAACGACTGGGCATTGGTCAGTCCCAGGAGATGAACACGCTCTTCCGGTTCTGGTCCTTCTTCCTTCGAGATCACTTCAACAAGAAAATGTATGAGGAGTTCAAGCAACTGGCTGTGGAGGATGGGAAGGAGGGATACAGGTAGGAGAGGAGGGGTGGAGTGGCGTTTCCTGGGAGGGAATGAGGGAAGAAGGGTTCAGCCTTTTGCTGGCTCACAGCCAAACAAAGGCAGCATCTCTACCTTGCTCCATGGTAGAACTGAGGTCACCCTCACTCAGCTCCTGCTGCTGGCACACAGCAGAGCTCTTGCCTCAAGAGCCTCTCCAAGCGTTGTCTGAGGACCACGTGCTGCTCTGTTCCCAGGTACGGTCTGGAGTGCCTTTTCAGATACTACAGCTACGGGCTGGAGAAGAAGTTCCGGCCAGACATATTCAAGGACTTCCAAGAAGAGACCATCAAGGATTATGAAGCTGGTAGGTGTCTCTGTTGGCCTCCCCAGGCCTCATGACTTTGGAGAGCAGCCACGTAAGGTGGTATGTTAACACATGCCAGGAGGACTGGTGCTCACTTCAAGGGGATGGCTAGGTGGATGCTCAGCAGCCTGAAGACTGCTGGGCGGGATGGAAGGGGACAATGGGAGCCTGTAGCTCTCCCAAAACCCTTCTCAGGAGGAATTGGTTCCTGTAGGATTCCTCAAGGCCCTGCAGTGGCTGAGCCTTGTCACCACCTCCTCAGCTGAGCCTGGGGACGTGCCCTGTCAAGCGGGCTGCCCAGTACCCATGTGGGTTGCTTCCCTCCAAGTCCTCCATCTTGCTGCAGTTGTGCCCACCAGTGGTTCGTTCATGGGATGAGCAGTGGGGAAACCTGGAGAAAAGGGTTCTGATGTGAGGTTTGAATTTTGTCCTGCTGACATCTGGTTTGGTTTTCTCCCAATCCAGGGCAGCTCTATGGGCTGGAAAAGTTCTGGGCCTTCTTAAAATATTCCAAAGCCAAAAATCTGGACATTAACAGCAAACTGCAAGAATACCTCAGCAAGTTCAAGCGCCTCGAGGACTTCAGAGTGGATGTGAGTAGACTCAATGCATGCACCGTGCTGATGGCCCCTGCAAACACCCCTTGGCCCCTCGACAGATAGAGGGGCTTGGGGGCTGGTTCCCAAGCCGTGCCAGGTAGGGGAAGTCAGTGACATCTAGTGTCATGCCCTGTCACTGCAGCTGGGCCAGGAACCAGCTGCAGGGATTGAATATGGCAGATCCCCTTCAGAGCAGCTCTCTGGGGATCTGGACAAGCCCATCTTCTCCAATGAGCAGAGGAGGGAGGAGAAAAAAGCCTTGCTGGCTTGAGTGAAGCCAGCATTGTCTGGAGCTTCAGCTCTCAGACCTCTGGACTGTGTCCTTGAGTGGGAAGGAGGTGCCTAGGAAGAAGTTGTCACCCTTGTGCTTGGTTGGAAGTCAGTCTGTGCTTCTGCCAGCAAATTTGGCCACAGCAGATTTGGAGAGGAGGACAGCTGTGTGCTTGGGGGCGGGTATGCATGCTCTTGTGGGTCAGGGAGAGAGGCTCCAACTGGAGCTTTGTGAAAAGGCTGCTCTCTGATCTAGGGGGAGGGCATCTGCATTTGGAGGAGGTTGTGCTGATCCTGGGGTGCTTCTCTTCCAGCCACCCATGGGGGAGGAAGGTGGACACAAACGATACCCTACGACATCAGGGGGAGACGGCAGGAAGCGCTACCCATCCCAGTCTTCCAGCAAAACGGTCAGCCAGTGCCCAGGCAGCCAAGCCCACACCTCTCCCAGCCAGCCTGCACAAGAGGATGCCAAAAACCTGAGCCAGCAGTTCCCCGCCCCATCGGCTGCAGAATCGCAGACAGCGGGGAAGTAGAGCGGCTGCGGCATCCGCTTCCTGCTGGGGGACGGGGTGGGTTGGTGGGGGACTGGCTCTGAGAAGGGGAGACGTGAGGGAGTAGGACAGGAAGGGAGCTGGAAGGTGGGTGGCCAGGAATAGGCTGCTTGGGAGAAACTTCAACGCACACGATTTTTTTCTCTTGGGGCTGGAAAGCAAAGACGATCTGCATCTAAAACACCATTTTGCTATTACAACCCTGACCAGAGCCAGACCCACCCTTGGCTTTCCATTCCCTCCCCTCCTGTGCACACACTCATGTCTTAGTGTCTCTTCAAAAACAAACAAAGAAAAAATATGTTCTGGCTGGGTTGGAAAGGGGAGATTTTTTTTATTATTATATATATATATCAAGTTTTAAATTATTGCTAGAAGTTCGTCTGGATTTACCAAAACAAGTCTGCTCTGTGCGGCCCCAAGGAGTCCCCTCGGTGTCCCCCCTCGGCTTGCGGGGCAGCCTGCTCAGGAAGCTCGGAGGAGCGAGGTTCCCCGGTGGGGGGGCTGAAGCCGCGGCCTCTGGCGGTGCTGTGGAGCCTCTGATCTCCGTGACCCGGCCCCCCTCTCCCATTCCACGTCCGGCGGTGCCTCTCCACCGACCCTCCACCAGGAGCATCGCCCCCGTTCCTCCTCCTGGTTCCTCCTCCCAAGAGTCTTCACTTCCAGCCTCCCCACGGGTCTGGCTCTCCCTCTGCTCGTCTCTCCCTTCCATCACGGACAATTTGGAAGTCAACCAAAGGACCTTCGCCAAGGATTGGCTTGTTCTGACTCCTTCCTGAGACGCTGGTGGGAGGTCTGCAGGCACCTGGACTCAAGCCTGCAGGGACAGTGTGCCCACTGCTCTAGGAATGCCCATCACATGCAAAGAGAGGACTTTGCTGAAGGAGTTTTTTCTCTTCCTTTTCCCTTTGGAAAAAAAAAAAAAAAGAAACCAACAAAAAAAAAATACAAATCCCTCTAAAACAACAACAAAAAAAAACCCCTAAAGACACATCTTCCTTTGCTTTTCTTCCTTGGAAATATTATTGAAGAAAAAACAATATTAAAAAAAAAAAAACAAGAAAAAAACAAAACAAAAAAAAAGTTGCCTTACGGTGGAGCTGGATCGGGGAAGCTCACTGGCTGCCTGCACCTGGGGGCACACTGGGCTCTTGGACCCCCCGGCCCAGAGACTCCTCACTGTCCAGCTGATCTTCCCCATGGCCTTTCCTCTGCCCCCACAGCTGGTTTGGATGCCTCCCCCTGTCGCAGAGACCCCCCCCCACCAGCCCTGATTTCTGTGGGGGAAGGTGCTGAGGGCAGTCAGATCCAGGACTTGTGCTCACAAAGTAGTTGAAGCCGCTCTGTTGTGTACATACCATTGTAGCATCCTCCCCCCCACAGCGACTGTACGTGCTTCGGCCTCGCTGGGCCCCCCTCAGCCCCCCACCCGCTCTCTGGGCAAGCCAGGGCAGGAGGCTGCTCTGCTCTGCACCGGACCTCCAGCGTGGTAGGTGGAGGCAAGCGGGGAGATCCATCACAGCAGCTGGAGGGACTGGTCTGTGCTGCAGCGTGAGTGGGGGCTGGCATGTCCCTGGGGCCTGGCAGCCCCAGGAAGCCTGTGTCACAGCTGTCACCGGCCCGGGGGTTGCTGGTGGATGGCTGGCTGGCAAAGAAGGGCTCTCCTCTGGGTTTCCTTGCGCGTTGGGTCTTGGCCGGCGGCTGCACGGTGCGTCTCGCTCAGGGCAGCGTCCCTGGGCGTCTCCAAGGGCTGAGGCAACACTGTGCTGCCCCTTGCTGAGGCAGGGGGGTGGCTGTGGAGCTGCTGTGGCCTTGGTTCCTCTACCCAGCTTCGCCAGGCAGGCTGTCCCCAGCTGCATTCCTCGCAGGGGCTGTGTGTCACAGGGGTGACATCTGCTCCTGGGGCCCAGGTGTGGTGCTGGGAGGATGGAGAAGCTCCTTTCCAGCCAGAGCCACTTTGCTGCTGCTGTGCCAGGTCCCCAGGGTTGGCTTTGCAGCTGGCTCGGTCGTGGCTCTGGCATCCATCCATCCTCACAGGCTGCAGGGTGTGCTCCTGCGTGGGCTGCGGAGTGGGCATTGCCATGGGCTGCCCAGGGGTGCTGCTCATTGCCTTGTCCCCTCTGCAAAGTGACCAGCTGGTAACAAGCAGCCTTTGCCCAAAGGACCCCGCAGGTCCAGGCTGTGTCTCATGGCTGGGAGTCGTCGTCTTTTCAGGGCTCCCCTCGTGTGGCTGAGCGTGGAGGTGGAGAACTTGGGCAGGTTGTCATCAGCGGTGGCTGTGGGTGCTCGGAGGGGCCCTGGCTGGAGTTGCCACCTTCCCAAACTGACCCTGGGTGTAAGATGCTGCTTGGGGAGGTGTGGGGGAGCAGGTGGGCTGGTCTGCACCGAGCAGCTTGGTGAACTGCTGCTGGAACTGAAAGCACAGCTGGGCTTGAGGCTGGGCAGCTGCTGCTTCGCCATGCCCTAGCGGTGTGATCCCGCCCCGGTCCACCCGCCCTGCGCCGGTACCGCTCGCAGGCCCGGTTTCGGCACCCGGCTCTCTCACAGCACCAGTGCTCCAGGGCTGCAGGGTGGGAACTGGGTGAGGAGCACTTGTACAGTGCTGTGGCCATGACTGTTATCCCTGAGCTTCCTCTCACGTGAGCCAGAGTCAGGTCTCTGGGGTTACGCACACAGCTGGGTTTGCTCCTGGTTTGGGGGGGAAGGAGGAGCCTGGGGGGCTGGAGGTGGGGTTGATGGGGACATTGGAGGCTCCTTGCTGGTTGTTTGCAAGTGGAAGCAGGTCTGGATGTGCTGTGGGTGGTCCTAGCCGCGGTGTCCCTGTGCTCTTGTCGGTGTGTGTTCTCTTTTTGAAGCCGTTTGTCTGTGTTTCTGCAAGAAATTGAGTAGGAAAGGAGGATGAACAAGCTCCTCAACAGCTCCTGCTGCTGTAATGGAGCAGGAATTGGTTGGGTGGGAGAGGAGGTAAGAAATTTCCCAGAGAATTGCCCAAAACCTGAACTAGTTTAAATTTACAATTATTTTATTTTTCAGGCTGAGGCTTTAGTCTTGGCATGGGACAGGTTCCCTGCCCCACCACCACCATCCCTGCTTCTGAGTCAGTGGTTTGTCCCATCAGTGTGACCCCCCTGGTTGTAGGGGAAGCTGGCTCACGAGAGCCGTCCCCATGGTCCTGCCACCCTCTGGATTTGTGGACTGTGTGCCCTGTTCTCCCTCGGACTGCACAGCCAGGGAGCAAGGGACATGCAGCCTGAGGCACCTGCTGCTTGTCCCTGCCCGAAGGTGGGAGTGTGGGGCTGTCCTGGAGGTGGCAGAGTGAAGGGGGAGCATCCTCCCCGAGCTGCAGGGTGGTCATGCCAGGCTGAGGTTGGGTTGAGCCTTTCCTGGCTGGTGGTTTGCACAGGGGATGGCTCCACAGAGGCCCTTTCCCTCTTGCTGTGTGCAGAAGGTGTTGTGTGGGGCTCACTCCACCCTGAGGACAAAGGGACAGCTGTCCAGAGAAGGGTTTTGGTTTTGAGGGAGCTCTTTCCCCCTGCTGAGGNGTTTGTCTGTGTTTCTGCAAGAAATTGAGTAGGAAAGGAGGATGAACAAGCTCCTCAACAGCTCCTGCTGCTGTAATGGAGCAGGAATTGGTTGGGTGGGAGAGGAGGTAAGAAATTTCCCAGAGAATTGCCCAAAACCTGAACTAGTTTAAATTTACAATTATTTTATTTTTCAGGCTGAGGCTTTAGTCTTGGCATGGGACAGGTTTCCTGCCCCACCACCACCATCCCTGCTTCTGCTGAGTCAGTGGTTTGTCCCATCAGTGTGACCCCCCTGGTTGTAGGGGAAGCTGGCTCACGAGAGCCGTCCCCATGGTCCTGCCGCCCTCTGGATTTGCGGACTGTGTGCCCTGTGCTCCCTCGGGCAGCACAGCCAGGGAGCAAGGGACATGCAGCCTGAGGCACCTGCTGCTTGTCCCTGCCCGAAGGTGGGAGTGTGGGGCTGTCCTGGAGGTGGCAGAGTGAAGGGGGAGCATCCTCCCCGAGCTGCAGGGTGGTCATGCCAGGCTGAGGTTGGGTTGAGCCTTTCCTGGCTGGTGGTTTGCACAGGGGATGGCTCCACAGAGGCCCTTTCCCTCTTGCTGTGTGCAGAAGGTGTTGTGTGGGGCTCACTCCACCCTGAGGACAAAGGGACAGCTGTCCAGAGAAGGGTTTTGGTTTTGAGGGAGCTCTTTCCCCCTGCTGAGGAGGGAGCTTGGATGCTTCAGTACGATCCTGTTCTGTGCTGTGTGGTCCCAGGGTTCGGGCACACGTACTCCTGCGATCGCCACTGCTCCCGTGGCCAGAGGGAGCCTGGCTGCTTTCCAAGGGGCTGGTGGAGGCCATCAGCCTCACAGGCATGGCAGGGAGAGCCCTCCCCATCTCCTCCCTCTTCTCCAGAGGTCCCCAGCTCCTCGGAGGGGGGGTCAGCCCATCTTCGGGATGCAGGTGGTGGTGACAGGCTCAGAGCGTGAGGTCAGATGTGGAGGTGGAAGGTTTGTTTCAGAGGAGGCTTTGTTGCTTTGCCATGCTCGTTTTAGGGTGGGGGGGAGGGAGGGGGGAATAATAACCCTGCTGCTCCATTTGCCTGCCTGTCCCTCTTCCTGCTGTCCCTTCACCCCGCTGGTGGCTCGTCGCTGTTAGCCCTGGGGTCCCTCGAGTTTCTGGGGGACTGTACTGTAACAACCTCAGCGTCCTGCCGGGGCGCTGGCCAGGCAGTGGGGAGGGAGGGGGCCTTCTAGCTGGTAATGCCTTCCCAGTTACTTTGTCAAAAGGAAAAGAAAAAAAAATACTTAAAAAAAAAAAAAGAAACTGTAAATGTAGCAAGCTGTGTTTGCAATGCTTCTTTCCTTCTGTCTCCTCTGAGACTGGTTATGTCACTTGTCACTGTTTTGAAATGGATGCTAGGATCTTTTTTAAGAGAGGGTTGCTACACTTGATGTTAAATTCTTCACTGACTCGTTTTTTGGGTTTGGCTTTTTTAAAAGTTTCCAATACAAGTAACAGAACAAGAACCTTTTCTTTTGTTCTTTGTCGTAAAGAAAACGTTCATCTCGGTGGTGTGAGCGGGTGGCCGGAGGGCAGCGTCTCCATGAGTAGTTTACAGTTTCACTTTCTGCAGACACTTGAACATAGGACCGATGTATCTGTGACAAGCACATCCCTTTGGTGGTGGAAGCTCTGGAGGAGTGGGGAGCACCCGGCTGCCAGCCAGCCCCACCCCGCGCTGTCCCCTGCAGCCCGCTCACCGGGCATCATCCCCGAGCGAGGGCTGGCTGGTGCCAGCAGTGCCCCTCCTGGGGCAGGGGGGTGTTTGGCACCACTTGGTCCCTCAAACCTCTGAGGTGCAGCCTCGCTCCCCTTCCTCCTCTCCCAGCCTGTCGTGGTCCCAGTAGGGTTGGGAACCTTTTAGCTCCGTGGCTCAAGAACACCCGCCGAGCTGCAGCCCTGCTCGCACGGGCGATGGTTCGATGTGCTGGCCCTTGTCAAACTCCGTGTGTCCCAACCTCAGCCCTCTGTTTCCCAAACTAGACAGTGTGTGCAACCTTCTTCAGCTGCATTTATCGTAGAGACAGACTTTAAATGACTCATCACAGACCATGTATCACTTGGGAGGGAAATCTTGTTAATACGGCCCGCTGTACATGATCCATCTTCTGTCGATAGTACATAATCTTTGACCCATGTGCTAGGAACATCATCACATATAAAAGGAAAAGAGAAAAATGTAAAATACTTGAATGAGAGCTTGTATAATAACATTAATATTATTCAGAGTATCTGCTTTCTAGGCTGATGTGATTCATTATTCTAGTAATGCTTTAGTCCTTTGTAATTTGTGGTAATTATGCTTTTTCCTTTTTAATACAAAAAAAATGTATAAAAATAAAAACTTCAAAAGACAGTTGAGCCTGGGGGTTTCTGTTCTGCTGACCTGCCCTCCCCAGGGGGCTGGGTCTGTCCCTGGGGGTCTCTGGGACTGGGGAGGGAGGGCAGAGTTGGGCTGACAGTGTAAGTGTCCCCCCCTCGGGACATGTCTCAGGCAGGGGCAAGGGGCAGGTGTCACTTCTGTGCCAGGCCCCTGGGCAGGACTGAGACTTTAGAAGATCTTGGAGAAAATGTGCTGTGTGTGTCTAGATGGGCATTTCTGATGTGCTTTGGTGTGGGCCCTTTCTCACAGGGGTTCACCAGTCTCACACAGCTCCAGCCAGCAGTGACGACTCTTTCCCCAGAGCATCTCCTACAGATGCTGCTGGCCGTGTCTGTGCTTCCATCGGAGTGTGGGGAGTGAGAGGAGCTCAGCAGGAGGAGGTGATGGACCGGCACTCCTGTCATGGAGCACAACAGCTCCTAGCTCTGCTTCCCTGCCCCCAGGGGACAGCTGGCTTTATGTTTGCAGATGTGAGTTCATGGAGCAGAGATGTGACGTGTCAGCCCTGTATGACCCCTTGCGTGGATGGCAAACCTGCCCCTGGTCTCTGGCAAGTGTAGTGCCTCTGTCCCTGATCCCAGGTGTTCTGAATCTTGGTGGGTTTAACCCTGTTGTGATGGATCTGGTATTTCTACAGAACCCTGCTGAGAGGCCAAAGCCTGGGCAGTGAGAACTGACCTGTTAAAGCCTTTAAAATGAGAACTCCCCGGGAAACCCCCAAAGCCAAGGGACGGTGCAAGCAGTTAAGAAAAAAAAAAACTCAACATCCAAACTTTGTTCAAAAATAACTTTCTAGAGCAGTGTTTTTTTAGTGCAGTCATCTCAAGTTCAAGTTCAGCTTTGAGTTTTGTTATGTGTGGTGGAGAACATGTTTCCCAACTAAAATACTCTTTGGCATAAATTATTGTCTCTCGCCCTGCAGGAACCGTGGGCTGCTGGGCTCAGTCTGCCCTCCTGGGTCCTTCAGGGATGCTCTCCGAGAGCGGTGTGAGGCTGAGGAGCACCCTGTGTCTCTCGTAGGCTTTGCTTTTTCTGAAAACTGTATCTGTTCCATGAAGATAATCCAGCACTCCCAGGACTCCGTAGCACTGGTTGAACCTGGAAACCAGAGATTAAACATCACCGAGGCTGCTCATCCTCCCCGTTCCCATCTCCTTCCGGAGCTCCCATGACTCCTGCTACTGCAGCCATCTCCCCTGCAGCTCTGACAAACCCTGGGGGAAACTTCCAGTTTCCTTTTCTGGCAGAGTGTCACCCAGAAACGGTGGCACTGCCCAGCAGCCACCTCTCCTGGGCAGCTGCAGCCAACAGTCACACTGCCCAGTCTGTGTGCTCCTGAGACCCAGCTGCCATGGGACCTGGAGCTGCCGTGGGACCTGGAGCTGCTGTGGGACGTGGAGCTGCTGTGGGACCTGGAGCTGCTGTGGGACGTGGAGCTGCTGTGGGACCTGGAGCTGCTGTGGGACGTGCAGCTGCTGTGTGACGTGGAGCTGCTGTGGGACCTGGAGCTGCTGTGGGACATGGAGCTGCAGCACTGCAGCACAGCCGCTCTCCCCAAAGATGTGTGTCCCGGATCAGCTCTGCAGTGATCCACGTCCTGGCATGAGCCAGGCTTCAGAGGGAATGACTGAGCAGGAGAACTGGCATCAGGGTATGGGGCTACCTGGCATTTGGGGGCAATGGAAGGGCTGTGTGGGCTGTCAGTGTAGTGGGAGGCAAACCTTTCGAGTGTGTCTGTGGAGCCATCCCGGGGATGGGAACGCTCTTCCACTGCTGCGGTGTCTGTCCCTGAACAACCTGCTGGAACTCTGCTCTCCAGTGTGGGAGGAGCTGGGAAGGGTTAACTGCAATTGTCTGGGAAGGTGTTACCTGATCCCTGTTACTAATCCCGGTGTATGGGGGAGGCATGGACGGGAGGCTCCCTGCGACCTTAATTCGAGTGATCTGCCCTTGCTCTGTATTCTTAGAGCACACGGCTCTGCTCAGCTTCTAGGAAGAGCCTTGGGGAGATCAGCTTCTGACTGGTGCTTGTGGGGGGAAATCCAGGTGCTACGGGCTGCTTCAGACACCCTGTGCTTCCCTCCCTGTGATCTTGGTCAGGCACAGCCTCAGCTGCCATCTTTGTGCTTTGGAGAAAGCTTCCAAGGCAGCTGCTGGAGGAGGGTGGGTGTCAGGGTGGTGGGTGGTGGGCTGGAGTTCTCCAAAATCCCCTTCTCTGGCTGCCTTTGGGACTGACAGTGTCCAGCCCACTCTTGGGGGGAACTGGAAGGCTTCTCTGCTTGTATGTGGGTTACATAAACCCACCTGGCCCTCAGGAGGGGAAGGGGGAGCTGGGCAGTGCCCTGAGCAGACCTACTTGAGGTGGTGGAAGTCATGGAACTCCGGTGAGGGCAGGAAGGGCAGGTGGTAGCCGCAGTGTGAGATGCTTGTTGTTACGAGAGCAAGGGAGAACCAGGCTGAGATGGAAACGATATGAGACCCCATGATCATCGGGCCAGTCATGACGGGCAGCGTGTTGGAGAGCTGGGAAGGAGAAGCAAAGTTTCCCTCATTAACAGGGACCCAGCAGACAGACTCCCCTAGGAACTGAGCTGTTTCACCCAGGTGATGCATCGTGTCTTTGCACAACACCAGAGGGTGACGTGGGAGAAGCCGCTTACTATGTGTTCCAGGGGGTGAGCGTAAATGGAGACCACGCCGATGGGGGCTGTCCATTCGTGGTGCTTCTTGTGGATGTGCTTGTAGAGGAGCGGCAGGTGAACCAGCCTAAGGAGGAAAAGCAGAGAAAGGCAGGTGTTGAGCTCCAAAAGGAACATGGGAATGTGCCACAGAACATCTGCTGGGGGTTTCCTTACATCTCCTCTCTCATGTCTCCTCCTCTTTAACATAAAGACTTTGGGGCAGCTGGGAGAGTGTGAGGACTCCTGGCCTGCCCCCCTCACATGGAGCCCTCCCTCCTTTGGTGTGTGCACTTTTAACTCCAGCCAAGTTTCAGAAATAAAACTGCCTGAACAACTCCTTTGCTCAAACCTGGGAGTGCTGCTTAGGGGAAGAATCACGTTTTACTGCCACTGGTTTGACTCTTCCAGTTGGGATTTCAGGTTTCTGGGGGTGCTTTGTAAGATATGGCTTTTTATTGGCATATATGGCATTTGTCCAAGCAGTAACCCACGTTTCTGAGAACGCTGCGCTTGCCTCTGCACTGCCTGTTCCAGGCTTTCTTCCTTGATTCAGATTTTTCTCTCTGATGCTGGTGCCAGTGCTTAGCAAACCTGCAGTGCCAGGAGCCAGGCCCTGGGAGATCAGGCACTGACCTCTTGAGGTTTTGGCTTTCAGCATCATCAGTCTTGTTCTTCCCTTTTCAAAAGACACTGGGTCACAGCTGTCATGTAAAGCCACCTGTTCTGCTTCTTCCTTAGTGACTAAGCTGCTCCACCTTTGTCATTTCACCCATTTTCACTAACTGTAGTACCAAAACTTCAGGTTGTATGGGCAGACTTCAGGACCTGTAGGTCTTCCTCTACAAATGCAAGACTGGTGGAAGGGGACAGGGGACAACTAGGACTGTCACTGTTGCAGGGGACAGGTATAAGCTAGAAGGGATGGGGGAGAACGATGGAGTCTTGTTTCTGCGCTCAGCTCACCTGTGTGTATAATAGAAAAGGATTTCCTCCGTTAAGGTAAAGATGCTCAGCTCCACGAGAAACCACTGGAAGGTGGGTAACTCCTTGCTGAAGGTGTTACCCCACCATTTCATGACATAGAACATGGCCACAAGCATGGGCAAGGAGATACAGAACTGATTAAACAGCACCATGCAGATGGCTTGGCGCAGCTTCTTTGTGTCCACCTGCAAAAGAGAAGTCGGGAGTAAATCGGACACCACACACATCTGAGCTTGGAGGATAAAGAGATTTGTAGGCAGTTTTCATGTTAGTTTTGGGATCAACTTTTTAGCAAGCAGCCACTCCGGATCTGATCAGCATCCTAATTAAGTACCCTAAGAGCTGCCTTCCCCTCTGCAGTGACAGACAAGACTCAGCTTGACTCCCCCTGAGCCCTACCTGGTTGCAAAGGGAAAGCATAACAGGTTCTTCTCCCCACTCCTGCCCTAGGAGGCTGCAGGAAGCGTTTAGCCGGCAGCAGAGGTGTGGTGAGAAATACTCACAGGATCGTTCTTGCCCAGCTGAATGCGATAGCGAGTGATGAAAGTCGGCTTCCCTGTTACATCGGCCACCAGAAGGATTCCATTGAAGCTCCAGAAAGCCAGGGCAGGAACCAGGGCAGCCCCTGTGGTGGGAGGGAGGAAGAGATGTGTGAATTAGCCGGGAGCTGTGGCTGCGTGGGAGGCAAAGCGCCGTGGCGTGTTGCTGGAGGATCTTGCTGGGACTGAGGTGTGTATCCCTGTCCTGGAGGGGCTGGCAGAGGCAATGTGGGAAGGTCCAGACGCCTGGCCAAGGGAATGGGGAGTTGGTTAGAGCAGACAAGTGTCTCCAGTTGAAGACTCCCACCACTGAGGCTCTTCTGGGGAGGCTGGGGGATCCCCATCATGGGTGGGGTTTAAATACAGGCAGTCTGAGGTCAGCTTGATCCTTGGGACCTTTGAATGTCCCTACCAGGTCTGTTCACTAGCTTCTAATTAGAGAGGAGTCCTGTAGGTGCTGCAGCAGGAGTAAAATCCACTAATTTTACTTTAATTTCCAGTAATTCTCTCTACTGAGCTACTGAGTGCTCACAGGAGCAAAGGGTGTCTTTCCACAGGGAAGCCACTCCAGCAGCAGCACTGGGATGACATTTTCAATCTGCCCAGGGCGATGTGACGATGAGGCAGCCTGACGTGGCACGACGGTTGCATGACATCAGCTTCAAAACCTACACGTGCCTGCTCAGCAGGAGCAGTGACATGGGTGGCATGCCTGTGTCCCCCTTTGGGATGGAATACAGGGATGGTTCCTCCTGCAGCAGAGAGTTGTTAAAACTCACCAAGGAGGAAGATGGTCCACTCATCTCCTTCAAACAGGTAGTAGAACTTCAGCCAAGTTGTTTGCCAGAAATGGCCGTAACTGTCCCAGATACTCTGCATGTACCTGTGGGAATAAGTGTCCCTGGTTGCTCATCTCTTCATCATCCACTTTTCCCCTCTCCACAGAAAAGTTTCTCCTCAAGCCCCTTTGTCTGAACAAGCTTACCAAGAAACAGAGTTCGCCAGGGCAGTGTATGTGAGCAGGACGGTACCAAGGACACGGGCACTGATCTTCATGGCATCCCAGAGCTTCTCTTCCTGTGCAAGCCACAAGAGAAAGCACATGCTGCTGTGTCCAACACTAGTGCTGTTCGTATGTGAAACACGGGAGGTAAAGGCTGCCCTGGGATGGCCCCTTCTGTTTCACAAACTCTCCCAAGAACGCAGGGACAAAGCTGTTAGAGGATATGGTGTGTCACTGGGGGTGGGGAGGACACACACAGCCTTGTGTCATGCTCTCAGAATCACAAGGTTGGAAAAGACCTTTAAGATCACAGAGTCCAACCGTCCCTGTCCTCTCCCAACCCATCTCCCCGAGCACCTCACCTCCCATCTGTTCAATACACCCAGGGGTGGGGACTCCACCCCCTCCTTGAGCAGCCTGTTCCACATACCGACAGCTCTTTGGGGGAAGAATTTCTTCCTGACATCTCATCTGAACCTGCCCTGGCACAGCTTGAGGCCATTCCCCTTGTCCTGTCCCCTGTCACTTGGCAGACCATCGCCCACCTCTCTAAAACAGAGACCTGAGGTGTCACTGACATGGAATTGCTCTGAAATAACCAAAGGGAGAGGGAGGACCAGTGATTTTCCCCTCTTTGCTTTCATTTTCTACACTTCTCTGGAGCTTGAGGACTACAGCCTAAGGAGCTTCTGGATAACTAGGAGCAGTAGGAAAGGAAGTCCTGGGGTTGAGGAATGTTGCTCAGCGTTTCCCCCTCCTAGTAGGCAGCATGTTTCTTCCTACAGCAGCCAAGAACTGTTGTGCTGGGATGATGGGATTAGCAGCTCCAGTTAATCCAGCACTGCTCCTCTCACTTTTCCTCTGCTCTGTAGACAGGTTCTGAAGACAGGTTCTGAAGACAGGCTCACGTGCCCAGAAGCTTGCCTTTCCCCCTGCCCTGAGTACAAGAGGTTTTAACACAGGATATCACCTAATTCCCTCTGCTGTGCCTTGGGCCATGGCAGGAACGACTCCATTCTAGCACCAACTTGTCTAGTAGGAGTACAGTAGAGTACTAGTAGTACTCTAGTAGTAGTAGAGAGTACAATTCATCTAGTAGGTACCACGTGCCTCTGCACAGGGCAGCCGCACAGTAACAAGGAGCTAAAGTTGCTCCTTGATCTCAAGGAGGACCAGGACCTCCTTGTTCCTTCTTGAACCAAGTCCAAGGACCATAAAGTTCTGTAAACCCCTGCTCTCAGTCCCAGAAATGTTATTTATTACAGAAATATTCCTGTGTGCTGTGTAAGGGCAGCTGTGACTTATCACTGTATGGATTTTAACAAAGCAACTGCGAGTCAGAAGATTACCACTGAGACCTTTTGATTCCAGGGCTAAGTACATTCAAAAAGCATTACTCAATATATTGGAGCATTTAAATATTCAAAACAAAGTTGTTTAGCAAACATAAGACATATGTATATAAATAACTATGTGCCTTTTAGACTGCCCCAAGTTGGAGTTGGTTTTGGAGTTCAGCAATCTTTCTTTGTGTGAACATGCATTAATTTATCTGCAGGATAGGTGCTTTAAAAATAACCAGTGCAATTCTAAAACAATATAGTGTAATAACCAGCTAGTGTCTAGTTCATTACTGAGTCCTTCCTGTTTCTTAACCACGGTGTTGTGCTGCATAGGCTGCAGTAAAAATAGCATGATTCATAGCTGCTGTCCTGCTTGTCTCCTGTCAGAGAGGACAAACAAGAGAGGCAGCTCACTAATAAGTGTTGAATGTAGCTGTGGTTGGGGTAAGGCAATGTGGAGGAATCCTCTCTGTGTGGCTTTCAGCCCTAAGTGCTTCTTTAAGATGCTGTAATAACTACAGAACATTAAACATCACCCAGGACACGTCAGCAATATTTATCTGTCCCAGGACAGAACTTTGCTCGTTAGCACTGAAACTTTCCTCATTAAAACAAACAACCGTTTGCTCCTGCCATTTTTCCCCCCCTTTTTAAACAAGTTGGCAACTAGAGAGTAATGTAAAGGACTCTTGCCCTACAGCTCGATGTTTGTGAACCTGTAGGTTGGTATTTGAAGCGATGAAATCAGGTGTCGGCGTTATCCCTGTGTGTGTTGAGCTACAGGTGAACTAGGGGTGTGTTGGACTACAAACATAGGGCTGGTGAAAGCCACCTGATCCAGCTTCAGATGGTGCCTGCTGGATCCTGGGCTGGACATCTGCTCTCTTAGCAGTTTCATGCTTCCAACTGCATCCATGTTTATGCCTCGCATTTGCTGATATAAGTCTTCCTTAATCTTTAGACCCTGGAAGACCATACAGATATTCCTCAGGTAAAAAGGTTACAAAAGCTGTAAAAAGCTTAGAGCTTTTTAACACAATTGTATCCTAGAAATCCTTCTTTCTCCTGGGATAAAGAAAGAACATACCAAAGAAAAACTCTGAAGTCTTCTAAGTGTCGGAATTTTTAGTTGGACTGAACAATATTTCTGATTCTTCAGCATCTTCCAGCTTAACAACTCCAAGAGTTTAAAAAATGACTCCTAATACTCACTGGACACTGCACACGTCCCACTGTGAGACAGCAGAGAGCAGCTAAAACTCAGCACTTACTTATACTGTTTTAAAGGCCCTTTGGCTAGAAACTGTCTTGTTTTGAGGCTGTGTTTTTACTGCATGTGATGAAATAATTACAGGGATGTATCCCTCACAATCTAATTACATAAGCAGAGAAGTTTACATAGGAAAAAAAAAAAAGTTGTCCATCAAGTCCAAGTGCTAACCCTGTCTCTCTTCATGTCAACTGCTCTAGCACGGTAGTTTCTAAACTCTGATTGATGGATTGCTTGAGATCTTGCCCTTAAAGGGCTTGTACATGCTGGCAAATTCCTTAAAAGCAGAACAGAGCTGCTGCCTGCAAGGTAAAGAGACAGGGGCTGGTGAGCTGGGAAACATGCTGTTCAGCAGGACCACTCTGAGACCTGATGATCCAACCTCTGGCTACAGTCCAGTGTCGTGGTCTCTTGTCTCATGAGCAAAGGTAACTGCCTCTTCACCACTCAGGGTCTACCTGCTCTCCACTGGGAGGGGAGAAGACCCCAAAACACTGGGAAGATGTCGCTGCAGTGACAAGAGAGGAGCTGCTGGTTGTGCTAAGTGATGAGAGTCTGGCCATGTCCATCACTTCTCTTAGAAGATGATTCAACACATCCGGCCTTCAAAGGCACCTGCATATCCCTTCCTGTAACAGATGACCTTGAGCCTTTACCTGCTTCTGCTGCTCAGCCATGGTGGAATATCCAGAGTCTCTTTTCATCTGAAATAAGAGGGGATGTAAGTAAATGAACCTTGTTTGGCTGGAGAGTGAAAGAACACACTGCTGGCAACAGAAAATCCCTTCAACTTCAAGCTCAGTTGCAAAACTGTAAAATATTTACACTCTGTGTGTCCTGTCCTGCTCCCTCCATGTTGGCCATGCAGCTAAACTGAGCTCTTGAGAAGAAGAATCCTTTTATTTCCTGGTGAGTTAGTATTATCCCAGAATACTAACCAGGATGCAAGGGTAACAAAGAAAAATGGGAGACCAGCCAAATCCCAAAGCCTTTGATCGTGGCACTGGTGTGTGGTGGCACAGCTGCCTCCCTTGATCTGCCCCAGGATTACACTGCACCCAGCAGGACCCCCAGCCCTCCACAGACCACAAGGAAATGATGCTGTGAGGTACGTGCCCTTCCATGATGACAACATGCTGTTAAACTAACATGGGTAAACCCAAAAATCTGACTGCAGCAACATGAGATTAGCTCAGCAGAGCCCCACAGTGCCTTCACTCATGTGGCAGAGGAACTGTAACTTACACTTAGAACACAGTGAGTGAGATAATGATCTTTGCTTAAAGTCCTGCTGCTATCAGTGGGAGGGTCTAAGGTCCTAAGTGGACAGGTGGCCACCTTGTAGTAAATCTCCCTTCTGGCTCTGGCTTGACCTTTTGTTGCCAGTTTTGTTAAAAAAAAAAAAATAATAAAGTTTTAGTAGCTGCTGGGGCTTCACTGCTGGCCTAGGGGTTATTGCAAAGCTGCTTTTATAGTGTTGCACTCTTAGCATAAATTGTAATTTGTTGAAGCTAACAAAATATTCCTTAAGGTTCTCTTCATGTCATTTGGTCTTTAAGAAGGAACACACAGATTCTAATAATGTGAAGGCCAGACAATGAGGATTGCATTATTTAATCTGTTTGGAAAGGACAGATTTATGGGCACACAACTCTGTTTACAGGTGTTGCCAGCTCCCTTTCCCTATGTTACACATTAGTGTGCAGGTCAAGGGGCACGAGATGGGACTATCAGAGATCTTCCTCCTGCTGGGGTTCCTGCTTATTCAAGGCCAGGCCACCAAACTACATCCTTTAGTGGAAGAAGCTGATGGAAAACGGTTCTGGGAATTAAAAACAATTAGGGGAAAAGCAATTTGAAATGTGAAACCACGACCCCAAGCTCCCAACCCCTTATTTCGACACGAGGGTTGTATGTACTCCTGTGGGAAATGCTGTTTTTTTCCAACAGCCTTAAAAAGCCCAAATTAGTTAACTTTGTCTCCCTTGGCCAAAAACAAGGAGTGTGAGAGGTGCCCTAAAGTGCTATTGCTTAAACTGAGAACACGTTAAGGAAGTCCCATGACAGGGGGGTTGGAACTAGATGATCTTTAAGGTTCCTTCTATCCTGAACCTTTCTATGATTCAGTGATTCTAGGTCACAGTGACCTGGGCCTTTCCCCAGGTCTAGAGCTCCTCACTATTAGAGAGTGTGAGCTACCAGAGCCAGGCTGAGAGATCTTGTTGGTTTTATCCTCCTGATACACCAAGTTTGCCAACTGTAGCCGTAGTGAAAAAAACAGACTTGGGCTGTAACATCTCTGATGAATACCTGTAAGTAGCAATCAGAAATAACCTGGTGGCCTGAACAGAACAGCATAAATAACTGGCCATAGGACAAATGGATCTTATCTTCCATTCCAAAAGACCTTCTGATGACAGTGATGGATTCCACGTTACGTAACGTGCACTATATGCTCATCTTGTCACACTGGTCCTCTGAGAGCAGGTGTGCTCACTGTCTCGAAAAAACACTACTAATGCTTGAAATATGTCAGATTTGAATAATGCATTCCTTTTTTTTTTCTCTTTTTTGAGGCTTTTTTCTATTCCAGCTTTCTTAGCAGGTTTTTTGGAGTAGCTGCGTATCTGCAAGGAGGGAGACTCCACGTTCCACAGCTTCCCTGGGAAATCCATCCCTGTATTTCACTAGTTTCATGGTAATTCCACCTCCCCACCCCTCATCCTCCCCCCCAGTCTCTAATCAGTTTCCCTTGTTACAATGGGTATCCCTCATCCTTTTACTGTCTTCTCTACAACCATCCAGTAGGGAGCTGAAAACAGCAAAGTGAAATTATTCTGCTGGGACAGCACAGTAACCAGTGTTGGCCACAGGTTACTGTGGTTAGAGACCACAGTCTACTACAAAGTGTCTACTACAAAGTCACCAGTGTAGAATTCTTCTTCTAGTAAAACTTTTTTTAAAATATTCAAATTATACTATGTCTTGCATGGGCAAAGAATTGCAGTTTGAAACAGTATTGCCTTATCTGCTTACCCTCCCTCTCCCAAAATGTCAGTACACTACTGCTATTAAGCCATAGTTACAGAATAATTTTTTTAATGATTTACATTAAAACAAGATAAATTTTGATGGATTAGGGTTTCCCTAAAATCTTATTACCTACTCTTTTTTTTGTTTGTTGGATAGTGTCTCTTCTGATTCTTAATACACCAAATAAATTTTAAAAGCATCTGTGTGACCGTGGCTGTTTTGGCAAACAAAAAAGCCATTCAACTGCTTGGCAATGATCTCATGTTGGCATGTTACACAGCCCCAAGCCAACCACTGAAGAGCTCAGTTGCCTACAGCTCTTTCCAAAGAACTGGTGCTCTTAGAAAAAAAAAAAGCTCCTTTTCAGTTATTTCAAACTATTTGACACAGAACTTGATCCAAACCAAATTCCTGACCATAACATAATTGTTTATCCAATCAGTCTCTTGAAATTAAAGGGGAAATATACACTACTCAGTGAAGAATTCTAATACAAATTTTATTATTATTTCCATGTACTTCATCATTTGTCCAACAACTGTTCATCAAGTGACAGATCTGCTCTCACTGAATTTCCTACTTCAGGTACCAGAAAAACCTAGTTTGTTGTAAGATGTCTTTTAAAACAATCTTAAAAGGAAAAAAAAACCCAAAACACCAACCCACTGCCACCTTTTTAACATTTGTTTTAACATTTACATAATTATGTCCCATCTTTGCTGTCCCCTTACATTTCTGTTGTTGAGGCAGACCAAAGCTGAGGCTGCACAAGCACCTGCTTCTCCTTGTACCCAGTGTTGTGTTGTATCCCTCTTCCAACAGCAGCCAACAGTCTGGCAGGTGCTGCTGAGGAGCAGGGTACGCCTGCTGGGATGGACTGGCTGCCTACTACAGCTGCTTGGGAGTCCTTCCTCACTCTTGCTTCAATCTTCTGTGGTAGAACTCACTTCACTGGAATCAAGCTTTACAGTGGGAAAGAACTGTTCCTGAGAGAAAAAGGGCTACATCTATCCATGAAAATATAGAATGAATAGAAAGGAAAATGTAAGGACAACTTACCTGGTCGGCCCAAAAGTTGTGTATCAGCCACACTGTGTGGACAGAGAGGACTAGATGGTGTTTGGTGGATGTCCTGCTGTGCCAAGCACTGCACAGGTCTGAAGGCAACCCCAGTTCCTAGAAAAGCTTACAATCATACTTTAAACAGACACATGACATTGCCTTTCAATTATTTCCTCTGAGTTTCTATCATATCTTTTCCAACTACTCCACCCTTGAACTCTGGCTGCCCACTCTTTGCTCACCTCCTGCTGATCGTAGCCTAGGAGCGGTCCTCTGTCTATTCAAAGCCCAGAGTTCAACTCCTCACCTTTCACTACTGCCCTGGAAACTTTATGAGGGTTTAGGCAAAGGCAATGGGGGTGTGTTCCCAAGCAGGAGCTGGCTGTCCCCTCCCAGACAAGTCATGTGAAGCCAGTGTCATGTCACTGTTAGTCCTGGCAGTGTTCCCTGTGTGTATGTACTTGCTGTCATTCAGTGAAGCATTCGAATACATCCCTGCAGGTGAGTTCTTCATCAAGAGTTAATGGCTGTACCTGAGAACAGAAAAGCCACCTGTACCTTAAAGACAACTAGTTTTTATAATGCACTAACTCGCATTTTGAGCACAGAACAGCAGTGTCAGTGCACCTGAATGGGTCAAAGGTGTATTTGTTAAAAGCAGTAAGGGCTATTGTGGAATTTGGCAAAAATTCCCCAGCAGTCCAGTTTTCACCATGTTGCACTAAAAGTATAAATTACCCCAATGCTGTTGCTACATTGTGTCCTCAGCCAGTACAGGTACTGGTTCCATCTGTACAGACAAGGTGCAAACAGGTTAGAATGTGCTGGGGCTCATTTGTCTTTAAATATGATGTTTACAGACCATAAAGTCTGTAATTATGGTATTGCAGACAGTAAGATGTAATTTGAGGTAGTATTGATCTTTATTATGCAAATGTGGCCCCAATCTTTGTTACTTACCTAATGTACAGTGCAGTGCTATGAACTAAGCTCTGAGAACCGAGGGTGTTACTTTCCAGATTTATTTTTCCACACAAAAGAAAACAAGGAGCATCACCTCTGCCTCACAGTTAGCCTTGCATGGCCATTCACAGGTGAAGCAACACACACTCTTGTTCAATGAGCAACACCTCAAGGCAGCAGCAGCCAGAGCTACAGAGAGATCAGCAACATGAATGATGGTGGTGTCTTGTTGGCTGGGCCTGGTTTCTTCTACCTACTGCTACATCTGTATTTTTCTCAATTAACTTTTCTTCTGGAATAAGAGTATTCTCAGAACTCACCTCCCAGCCTCATGCAGTTTGTCTTCTCAGGGTAGTAAACATTCACTCTTGCCTCACTTCACACTTCAGACTATGTTACTGTTTTCAGGGACACTCTCTTGACTAACAGAAACTATTCCCCAGTGGGGAAAGAGCCTGTAATTCCTAGCCCTTGCTACTAATTGTTATCACAGATAGCACACTCAACAGGAAAGAATGTGATTTCTTCCAATTGCTCACACAGGGGCAGAGGAGGAAGTGGAAATTTGCATTCCAAAAGAGGAGTGAGTGCTGTATGAATGTTGTCCTGAGCTGACCTTCATTTGGACTTGAGCTTGCCCTAGGAGAACTGTTCATCTAATAGTCAAGACTGGGTGGTAAGCCAGTGAGTTTCACAGACCTTGGTGTTTCTTTTTCACCCCTATTCAATTCTGACATGGGATATCTCAGAAATAGTTATATTAGGAACAGGCAGCTCAGCATATTAGTCATAAGGATGTAAACTGTAATTTACCTTCTGCTCCAAGTTCCTGTCTAGTGCAGGTTGGCATCAAACTATAAGGTGCTTCTGTCTGTGTCCTGTGCCCTGCACTGATGCCTTCACCAGAAGCCCTCCAATGTTAGTGCAACCTTTGCTGAGGCATGCAAGAAGTCTGATTTCTTCTCATCAGAAAGGCTCTTTGATCAGACACTTCACACAATAACGTCTCTGTTCACTCACCACAGTATTTGTAACAGTCACAGCTTGCTTTGCTGTGTGAAAAAAAAAACATTAGGAGAAAAGTGATGACTTGTCTTTCCAGACTGTAGAAACCAACCCTGATGGTTCGTCTGCCGCTGAAGAGGAGTTCTGAACTCAGTGCACATTGCCACAGCATGAATTCCCTGCATTTTAACTGTATTTCTAACCATCTGCCAGGCACGTGTGTGCCATCACCCGGTACTGCGGGGTACACTCCTGGAACACCTCTGAGGCAGTGACAGTAAGGTGAGGAAAACTTAGGATGGCCTGGCCATTACATGTCAAACATGTTCAGCACTAGTTGCATCTGTTAACTCTCAACTCACGTTTTAAGATTTCCATAAGAAATTTTTCACCCATTTGTGGTACAAAGCTCCCAAGGAAACTCACAGCTGTTTCCAGCTGGGTCCAGACATGCAGCTCAAGCTAACGTGAATGTGTTGCACTAAAGCCCTTACTTGCACCTTATGATGTCGTAGGTCTACACACACACAAACTCTTCTGCTCCTGTGGTCTTAACAAGCATACAGAGGATGTGAGGATTCCTCAGGAACGTGTGCTGGGGTGCTGCACCTTGCAAGCAAGTTTGGTAACTTCAGATACAAGAACTATCACACATTTTAAAGATCAGGGTGCTTCTTCCAGCTACTCTCACCTTTAGTAGCCATGAGGAAAACTAGACATGATTAAAAAAAAATACTGACAGGCTGAGAGAGTTGGGGCTGTTCAGCCTGGAGAAGAGGAGGCTCCAGAGAGACCTTCTAGAGGTCTGCCAGTACCTCAAGGGGGCCTACAANGCCCTGAGAAACCTGATCTAGTTGGGGGTGTCCCTGCTTCTTGCAGGGGGGTTGGACTAGATGACCTCTGGGAGTCCCTTCCAACTCTAGCCATTCTGTGATTCTATGATCTTCTGGAGCACAATATGTTTCCAGGTCTCAACATGGGTGCTTGCAAACATCCTTGAATAGATTTTTTTTTAAAAACTACATGCACACTGTTAAACATTACACCATAATTTATCACAAGTGATTATTTCCTGCAATACATTTATTATTAGAATAGCAAGGCACACGTTTTCAGTGTCCTGAGAAGATTCATCCTCCCTTTGACCTGCATTCAACATACCTTCAACTGCTGGATTTATGAGCAAGAAAAAAAATTACATATTTGACTCTGAGCTCTTTAGGAAAAATAAATCCCAATTCTAGCCTTATATTTACAGAGTGCTGTAATATAACCTGTTGTATTTACCTGATAATAACTTATGTTGTCTTGCACAAAATCCCAAACCCAAGTGACCACTGGAAGAAGGATGGCTACTTTCTGCTATCTAGCATATTGCATAGTATATAAATTTTGCAGTGCACGAGACTGCAGAGCTGAGAAGGCAAAATGGTAGCTATCTATTATCTATAAAGATAAACTTTGAATCAAAATAGCATTCAATAGTGGGATGTAATCAGATGCTAAGAGCACCAAGGTCACTTTTTAGAGAGCACTACTCAAAAAAAACCCCTTATTTTCTAAAAGTTATATTTCTACTGAGGTATGAACATTAAACATGAGACACTGAACCATGTCTTAACCGTAAGAGATAACCATGATTTGTTTTTCCAGTTCCTTGTATCAAAGTGGTAGGTAGCTGAGATTCAGTGCAAGTCTCCACCAAACCGAAGTGGTGGGCAGGTGACAATTCTGGAGCAGTACTTTGTAACAGTACTGCTGTTACAGTAAACACTGTTACAGTAAACCACAATACTTTGTAACAGATGTAACCTTGCCCAGAATGCTGGCAGTCTAAAAGAAAGTAAGTACTATCTAAGCTAAATTGGTAGTAGACAAAATTCTAAGTTGTTCATCTACCTTCAGCATCATCCAGCAAAGCAACAGCACTGGCAACAATGTTTCACAAGAAGTTACATTATGAGGCTTTACCAGATACAAACTCCTGTTACTAATACACTTGAAACAGCATTTCCCAAGCAGAAGCCAGCTGAAACCTTTGCAGACAGGGCACGCACTGGAATAACTTCTGAACTTTGGCAGAGGAGGCAGCACTCCCTCGGCTAATGCCCGTGTGTACACCAGGTATGAGCGACACGTGCCAGGGCAGCAGCGGTTTGCCCTCACGGCCTTGACAAACAGCCCATCGTGTGGCTCCACACCCCTGTGTGCCCACGGCTGGGGTGCACAGGCAAAGCCCGAGTCTGCAGGGAGCCTCACAGTGGCCCTGGCCAGAGCCTGCGGCCTAAGGCTCTCAGCTGTGACCCGCTCGCTCCTCTCCGATGGAGGGATGGATGCTACTTCTGGGGACGCTGAGCCAGGGCCTGGCGCAGCCCCTGTCCCAGGGGCCGCGGGGCTGCT
>VXBZ01007601.1:0-108161 GCA_013399135.1 Heliornis fulica | reverse complement strand
GGGGCGGGAAGCGAGGAGAGCGGCAGGGCGGTCGGCGGCGCGGCGGGGCCCGCTTCTCGGAGGGTGAGCGGCGGGGCCCGGCCCGGCGGTGCGCGAGCGGGTGCAGGGGGGGCGGCCCCGAGCGCTGTGCGGGACCCCCTCGGGCTGAGGGGACGGCGAGTGGATGGGTGGGGGGTGTGGGAGGATGAGGTGGCCCTCCAGGCATCTCGACAGGGTGTCTGGGCCTCCCCAGCCCTGTGCCAAGCGGACGAGGAAGGGGTCGCGCCGTGGGGCCTTTGTGGGCGGGCTGAGGAGGGGGAGCGCCATTCGCGCCCGGCGGGGCTGGAGTGGTTGGGCTGAGGCCCTGCCGGTGAGGGGCTGCAGCTCCCGGCTGCTGACAGAGGACGGGGGTAAAGAGTCGGTTGTCTGTCCCGGCGTAGCGCTGCTGGAGCGGCCGGTGGCCTGGGCTGAGACGCCTCCTTCAGGAGTTCCTCCTGCATTACATTGAGAAGCTCTGTCTGTGAGAGTAGCATGTAAAGCCTGCTGTTAGTGCTGCAGAAGCTGTCGTAATAGCTGAATAGTGTTAAGCGTGAGGATGCCCTGCTTATGCCCAAAGCTTCAGAGTCTGTGCAAGAGGATGACAGGGAAAATTACTCTTCTTGTAAATAACCGGAGTGTTAATTGTGTGTCTGCTTTTGTAAACCTGAAAGGATGCTATAGATTTTCTTGTCTTTCAGCATGTTTACAGGAAGTGATAAAAGCAAGAAAAAACTTGGCATTAACTTCAAATGGGTTATTTGAACCTGAAGATGGAAGCGTGACTGACTCTGTGAGAGCATCCGCTCTTATACGTAGAGCCTCCTTCATATAAACCATTGTTTATTTATCTGTTTGATGCAGCACGCTGATAAGATTGCACAGCTTGCAGTTCTACACTGTCATCTGAATTTGACATCTTCTGCCTTTACTCTGGTCCCTGCAAGATGCCAGCAGCCCTTGCAGAGAACAGCCAGGTTATCTGTGAAGTATGGGCGAACAATCTGGAAGAAGAGATGAGGAAAATTCGAGAGATTGTTCTAAGCTACAGCTACATTGCAATGGTAAATATTTTACACTTGACCTAATTGCCTTAGTCAAGGGGTCTTGGTGGAAGGCAGATATGTTGATTCGTGAGCAAGAAATGATTTCCCCGTGTGCACATCTAAACTGAGCTAGAAGTTCAGTGGTGGAAAATCAGGATGCATTTCAGTAGAAGCTTTCACAAATTTAATACAAGCAGTATTATGTATGATAGATGGGGAAGAGAGAGGGGCCACTTTAAAAAGAGGAATTCATATATTTACGTACTCAGCACGTATTAGTTTGTGACAGAAAATAAAACAGGTCATATGTACAGCTAGATTTAAATTTTCAGATTTCTATCAGTGTATTTGTCTTCTTTGGGTATGGAAGATTCTGTGTGTTGTAGGACCAAAGACCAGCAAATGATGGCTAGGCAGCTGGGCTGCCTTCTGTGTAACGGGGTCAGATGTTGACTCTTACGGAAGAAAAATATTTTGGCTATAGGTGTGATAGTGTGTGCAGAAAGCTCCATTTAAGATAAGCGGAATATCCTCCAGGTGGGAGGATTCTGTTTTTGTTTTTAAAAGTCTGTATCTGCTTTGTGGGAGCCAGTAAGTTACATAAATAGATAGGTTTAGTTATGATATTGTTAAGTTCTGCCAAGTTTAGTTGGGAACACAAAACTTCAAGATACGGAAAGTCCTTAATAAGAGTGTGGCATAAAAACATACGCCCCTGCAGAGCCTGTGGTATTTCAGTGCAGAATGTTGTCTAAGTGAATGATTTTCTTGTTATCATCTATCAGTGGGGCTTTTTTTGCTTCCATTTGATCTTGTTTAAAATGTGCTTATGACCTTTTTAGTGGCTGTGCTGTAAGAGGAGACACAAAAAATCTTGGGCAAGGAAGAAATTTTGTCAGGTACACAGGACTGGATTCCCATGGAAGTTTTTGCCTATGCTCTAGTCAGTAGAAGTTACATGACCTAGCCTGAGAGCGAAAATAGTATGGAAGCTTGGTTTTCAGAAAAGATAGCACACAGCCACTGGCCAAGTAAAATGTTTTTCATCTAATTAATAGATGGTTGCCCTGTTGCTAAGGTCTGATTGATTTGCAGTAGTTTTTGTTAATGCAGGTATTGGCTGTTCCTCAAAAGCAGTGAAAACACTATCTGGACTATTAGATGGTCAGACTGCTAAATTTAACTTCTATTTAGAATGTGGAAGAACAATGAAGAAATCTTTTTAGTAGATTTAAGGAAAATGAGAGAGTTCTTTGTGGGAGGACTAATAGAATTTAGATTATACAATATAGTGCTTATTGGATGACTAACATTTTTGTTTTGGAATAAAAGCTGCAGGAAAGGATACCTGTGATAAATGAATGGATGCAACAGTTAACAAATTATGTAGGTGTTTTGGGTTTTTTTTAGTGTCTGACTTGTAGCAGTATCAAATCTGTATGAATGTGGAAAAGGAGAAAAAAGTAATTTTTCCAGAAGAATTCACAGAATGTAGTGCTGAGATTTGCAGGTGTGGAACCAGATAGACTCTTAACATTATTAGGAGTGATGACTCCTAATAAAGTAGTGATTTTTTTTTCCTTCTCTCCTAGGACACAGAGTTTCCTGGAGTTGTTGTGAGGCCAATTGGTGAATTCCGCAGTTCTATAGACTATCAGTACCAGCTCCTTCGGTGTAATGTTGACCTTCTGAAAATTATCCAGCTGGGCCTGACTTTCACAAATGAGAAAGGAGAATATCCTTCTGGCATCAACACCTGGCAGTTTAACTTCAAATTCAACCTTACGTGAGTCTCTCGAGATGAGGAATAATCACCAACTCTATCCTGCTGAAGTGAGGCTTTACTTTAGCAAATGCAGATGTCCATATGTTCATTATTGCTGTTTGGTTCTGAGCAGCAAAAATGAAGATTCTAACATAGATTATGTGAAAACCTGTTTTGGCATGACAGGAGTATCTCTGGCAGTCCAAGCCATGCCAAAATCTTATCCTTTGTGTACTTTCTGTTTATAAATAATGTATCCCCAATTGTACATGCCTTAATATTTCTTTTCTGCAATGTTAGAGCCTTTAATTTTATAGTTTTATATATATATGTCAAAACATTAATATCTTTTCTTCTAAAAATGAATGAATGTTCTGTTTTCATCAGAAAAGGAAAATGCCTCTTTATAGATCCATAAACTGGGGTCTAAAAAAAAATCTTGGTGTAATCATCACACCTCGTGAGGAAAATGAGTCTCATTAAATGAAGCGTGTCAGTTCTTGTCTCCTCTGAACTGCACATCCTGGCTACAGTGGAAACAAGTGTCCTTATTACATCTCCTGTCATTTTAAAGACAAACTGAGCAAAATTACCACTAGAGCTGCCTGGAAATAAAGAGGGTTTATGCAGTAAATCCACATGTTTATTGGAAATCAAACAGTATTTCTATGTAGCTATCATTAGAAAACATTGCAGAAATTCATAGCTAGTGTGTGCAGATCTTGCAGCTCTTGAACCCCAAAGCTGTAGTGTTTACTTCCATGAATTTGTGAGCCTCTCAGAAGTATCAAACTCAGAGTGAAGTGGTTTTCACAGTGTGATTGCTTCATTTGAATCAATTACCATATTGGGCATGAGTTGTGCTCTGAGTGTTGTCATGTGCTTTCCAGCCCAGAAGTATAAAAGTCAGGTCCCTGCTCAGTTCCACTGAGCAGATCATCACTCACTGCTGTCCTCCTGCCTTACTCAAGTGTTATGCAATTTTGTTTACTCCCAGAGATGGAATGGTCGATGATATCGTGGTATGTGCTGCTGAGAAGTGAAAAAGAAAAAATGTAGACAGGAGTGATGCTCAGTGCTTTAGAGTGTCATGTCTTCCTGTTTGTAAGAATTCCTGTTTTCTCCATGCACTCATCTGTGGTGCTGCTATTTGTTTTGCAGAAGGGACCTTTTTAAAAATGCTGTTCAGTTCTGTGGTGGTGGGATCTTTGGAGTTTTTACTGCAGATTTATTAACTAGTTATGTTTACATATGACCACAGTAGCTTGTTACAGATGTAGGAGGCTGCAGTAGCAGTCTTAGAACCAACTCCTTTTGAATTTCCTAGACATGGATGTGGAACACAGCTGAGCTGGTCCCTCCCATTTTTGTAATATAGTGTGTGGGGGAATTTTGCTAAAATGAGCCTTAGTTGGTAGCACCTTTGGTACAAAGCTGCTTTTCTCCTTCAGGGAGGACATGTACTCTCAGGATTCCATAGACCTCCTTGCTAGCTCTGGGCTGCAGTTCCAGAAGCATGAAGAAGAAGGGATCGATACCCTGCATTTTGCTGAGTTGCTGATGACATCTGGGGTTGTCCTTAGTGACAGTGTGAAGTGGCTGTCCTTCCACAGGTAGGCCTGAGATGGACACTGAAGCTATGAAGTGAGAAATCTCTTTTTGGTTGTGAAATGCTGCTGATTTTGTGTATATGACTGACAGAGATTTTAAGGAGAATTAGCTCTCCAGTTCTTAAAATAAGCTTGAAGATACAAAAGCCAAGTTTAAGTAGTAAGGACACTTGGCACTTACTATGGTCTGAAATGTTACTTGCAAATCCCTCCACTGTTACAGTTTTCTTCTATGGAAGAACTTACAAGTTTAAATGTGTTTTCTCTACTTAGTAGCTTGTATGCATTGTGCAGTAAGATTATTACTATTTTTTTCCTTTCTTGGTGTTTGCAGTTTTGGTATTGTGAAACAGAGAAACCTCTGTAGTTCAGATGTCTTGTAGCATTTCAAGCAACTTGATTACAAAGCCTCTGGTTCTTGATGTCATCAAGTGAAAAGACTTGAGGGACATGGTGGTGGCGACATACAGGGTTTCCTGCTTTTCTGTATTGGCCATAGCTGCAGAAACTTGCAGTGTTGGAAAGAAAAGTGTGAGGTACAGGAGGGGCATTCCAAGGCCTACTTTGAAATAGAATTCATCCTGACCATCTGTCTCAGATCTAGCCAAATTTTATGAGTGTTAGAAAAAGCAAAGGTTTGAGAGCTACACCTTGTGAAAAATATGATAATGGACCACCTGAGTATAGGTGTTGCCTGCTAATCTGGTTTCTGTATGTTTTTGTTTTCAGTGGTTATGACTTTGGCTACATGGTGAAGTTGTTGACGGATTCCAGGTTACCAGAAGAAGAACATGAATTTTTCCACATATTGAACCTTTTCTTCCCATCTATCTATGATGTAAAGTACTTAATGAAGAGCTGCAAAAACCTCAAGGTACTTCTATCTCCCAAGCAAGAAGTGATGGGTGGGCATCAATGCTGTAAATGTACAGTAAGTCAAGTGACAGAATGGCTGTATATGTCAGGTCTGAAAACTGGAATGGGTTTAAAAGCTCTAGTCACACATAAGCACCTGTGACTATCTATTAGAAACTGCCTCTCCAGTAATAGACTTATCAATACATATATTATATAGGGGACATTCCCATAACCTTCCAGTTTGTGTTATCTGTAATTTCAGAGGCTAATTACACTTCAGCATGAGTGTCTTCCCGGTGCAGGGCAGATTATTTCTTCGTACATGAACTATTACATGACTTGATTAACTGGAAGACACTCAGGTGGTTGAATGTAATTTATCTGTGGGATCACAGCCTTGTTTAAGGAATGGGGAGGGGAATGCTCCAGCATTTGTAACCTATGAATACACCTGTAGTCATCTCGAGTATCTGTGGTAGGAAAGCAATTACCTGTATTTGAGAAGAGTATTTATACATTCTTTAACAGTATTTACTGCTATGTTTCACTCACTGCTGGTGAGTGTGCACTGCTGGAATCTTGATTGATTCATTGTAGCCAGTGCTTACACTTACATCTGGGAGAAGTGTGGCAATTCTGTTTGAGATAGATCTCCCAAAATAAAATCTGTTCTGGGTGCAGGGTGGCCTTCAGGAAGTGGCAGATCAGCTGGATTTGCAGCGGATTGGGCGACAACACCAGGCAGGATCGGACTCTCTTCTTACGGGAATGGCATTCTTCAGAATGAAAGAGGTACTGCAGTGTTCTTTATGCTCCTTCTTGCTCCAGTTCCTGTCTGTAATTGTCAATATGCACATTGTGGGTTTTGTTCTGGGGAGTTTCCTGAGCCTTGTGGCCATTAGACTTCAAACTGTCAGTAACAGTAATTGTTGATATTGTCAGACTTCCTTTTGTTTACTCCTCTTTCGTGTGCTTATTTTAATTCTCACACCACATCTTAGAGGTGGTTGACTCCTAATGAGTTTAATTAACATTGGAAGTGTTCTGATTTAGAGGCACCAATAAACAATACCTGTTTTATTTTTCTTCAATCTGCAGTTGTTTTTTGAGGATACAATAGATGATGCAAAGTATTGCGGGCGACTGTATGGCCTTGGCACAGGAGTGGCTCAGAAACAAAATGAAGATGTGGACTCAGCCCAAGAGAAAATGAGCATTTTGGCCATTATCAACAACATGCAGCCCTGATAAGCGGTGCCCCTCAGTAGAACGTGGTTACCATATTGGCAGCTGCTGTCCTCAACCATTTTCCCCAAGTGTCTCAAAGAAAAGGCATTACAGAAGGCCTGCAGCTTTGCTGAAGAGCTGCATCTTCATTTGAAACCCAGAAGAGAGTTGACTGAATTCCTAATGCCAGCATTTGTGGTTTGCCATCTTTTTAATACTAAGGGCAAAAGACAGAACATACTGTGTATACATCTGTTTTTTAGCTCTTTATACTGTACAGATTCTGCAAGGAAGATTATAACAATAGAGTATTTAGTAGAGCTGAGGGTCTGGAAATCCAGTGAAAATGGACACAGACGTGCAATTTGTGCTTTATAAAGCTTATTTTAAAACTTCTGCATGTTGTGAGGGTGACTGCTTCACCTCATGTTTTGCTTATTTTATCTTTGTAGACCGTGGAAACTGCTCCCTTTGATCACTGCAGAGGTTTGGGAATGGATGACATTAAAAATGATCCTTGCGGCTAAAAATATTCAGAGATTTGCTTTAACAACAGTGGGAATGGATATTATGGGAGCCAATTTGATCAGCTCTTCAGTTTCCAGTTCTCTCTGGTACAGGTGTGAGCCATACTAAGTTCTTATGGGCATTAAACTGTTCTGGAAATAGATGAAGAGAGCCTAAAAGCTCACCTTTGCTCAAGGACCTGTTGACAGGGGATTTGATCAATACTATCACTTCAGTCTTCAGCTTGAGATTCTTTCCAGTGTGACACTAGTAGCTCAGCAGGTGGATCAATATTTGTTCCTCTTCTGCCCCCTTTCTCCAGCCTCTAATTTTACTATATTCATATCAGCAGTCAAAACAGCTCTACTTCCCTTCATTATAAATGCCAGAAAAGTAGCTAGAGGATGAAAGAGCAACTTGGGATTCTGACTTTTTAAAAAATGAGCTATAGTTATCTCTTTTTTTCCCTCCAGCATCTCTGTAATGAAATTTCTTGAAAACCAGATAACCAAAACCCTTCTGGACATGGCAAACTTAAAATTTTATCTTGCATTTCCTTTTAGGAGTTGAGGTTTAGAGCTGGTATTTAAAATGCTTGTAAATACTTGTTTTTAATTTTTGTAAAATAAATTTTTTCAAAACCAGGCCTTGGTTTGGACTTTCCATCAAGCATTGACATTCCCAAAGTTCTGCCTTTGGATTCTGAGCAATACATGCTCAAAAGATGCTCAAGTTTCTTTTAATATTTATGATGTGCTATAGGAGTAGGCTGTGGAAAAATATATTTTTGATGTTAAAGTTGAGCTCAGGATCAATTTGGGGGACCTGTTTTCTCTTCCTACTCATGTCTCAGCGCAGCTAGCAGGACTGGGGGGCATTCTTTCAGTATAGCATAGTTGCTTAGTGACAAAGCCCTTTTGCTTATCTCTCCCGTGTGAAGTTCTGCTCCACCTAAATTCTAGTGGTTCTTCCTTCAAGCGTAGGAGGGCTGTTTGGTTAGGCACTAGCTCCCCCTTCCGGTTTTCAAGTACTTGGTACAGAATAAACGAGTTAATATTTACCAAATTAACACATCTACAGCAGGATCTTCCATAACTCCAACTTTTACCTACTGCTCTTCAAGGTGTTCTGAGGCTTTACTTGGCTTGTAGTGGAAAATCTATTAAGTTTTCAGTTTGGCTGCAAGACTGGAGGAGATTTTGATCTAAACCCTCCATCTCACTTTTCTGTTTAAACAATCTCTATTTTACTTAGAAAGTTTCTAAATTCATTACCACACCCTGTCCATGCCATGACTGATTTTTCTGCTGTATTTAAACACTTGCTTCTAGGAATTACTTATTCACTGCTTTCACCAAGTCTTACACAGCCCTGTTCTTTGGAAGAGTTTGTCTTAGCAGAAAACTGACAGATCCTTTAGGTAAGCTGCAAGAGCGGTCAAAATGTTGCTTGTTCAAGACTCTAGAGTCATAGATTATTTTTTGTACTTAGAGAATAGCAGCTTCTCTAAAGAAAGTGATTATTCGTTTTACATGATAGTGTTTTGTTACCATTGTAGCAGTTTGTTCAGTCCCAGATGCTGCCAAAAGCAGGGATACACAGCCCTGAGTGTCTTAAGAGTCCCTTATCTCACTTGTCAAGCTGACAAAAAAAACAAGTTCTTGCCCTCCCTTTTGTGGTGTATAGGCAGCTTCACTACACTAAGCCACAGCAAATACTTATCTACTGCATTTGACTGATAAAAGTACATTTAACAAAAAAAAAACCCAAACAACAAACCATAACAGGCTTACTTTTTCATGCATTGGCCTGATGGATAGAAATAATTATCAACCAAATTAAATGCCAAATCGTAGTTACAGAACACTTTATTAAAGGAGGGGAAAAAACCAAACCTTACACTGCTTTTAAGAATATTGGCTTACAGGTCAGTTTGCTTACAGAAACTATTGCTTTTCCTAAGGGCAGCTACTCATTCATTCTTCCTCTGCTGAAAGACTTCCACAGCAGCTCAAACTCCTAGATTTAAATTCCAACAGCTTTCACTGGTGTACCTTCCACCAAATGAAAATTCCTGGATCCAGTTCAAGACTAGAATCTGCTGCTTCTCAATTTTTGAACACAATCTGGTCTAGTAGAAACTGATGCCCAGAGGTGAAGCTGCATCTAAACTTGTTTTTTTTTGTGGTTTTATCAAAAACAGTAGTCTTCTTCAACTGTGCCCACTGAAAAAAGCCTTTGCTTGAAGAACAGTGTTGGTGTTAAGTAGCTGTGGGCAGCTGAAGTGGGACAGTTTGGTCTTTAAAGTTCATGTCAGGAACCTCCTGCTAGCCTTTTCATAAGTATGAGCGCTGCCATATTTCCTAAGGAGATCCAGTGCTTGTTGGTGCAGTTCCGGAGGGCACTGGGAGCCGATGTGAAGGAGTACAAGGCAGCTCTCGAGCACATCAGGGAACGGGAAGACCTACAAAACAAGGAACGTAAGGTGATACCTACTCTATCAACTATAATTGTTCAAATATAATGTAATCAGGGTGCTAGCTCTAAAGATACAGGTTTACAGAATCTTTGGGACAGAGAGAACAGATCATGAGTCAGATGTGGTTTTCCTCTTCTTCTAGTGTTCATGTTTAATCATGTTTGCTCCCTCTTGTAGAACGATGGTTACCTTTACTGGTATTATAGACTATTAAGACCAGAGAACAGACAGCATAAGGCAGGCTAGGAAACATTGTTTGAAAACACACCGATGTGTAGTTTCTATAGTTCTAAAGGCTGTTTTATACCTTAAAATCCCTGATTTCACTGTTTATAAGAACTATTTCTGCATATGTAATTGGAGAGTAGTCACTGTTCCTTACTTTCTGTATGGAGGGGATTCTGTGATGAGGTTGCCCTTGCAAAAAGACTGTCTTTTTTCAGACACAATGCCTTCTGTGAAAACTTACCTTTAAATTGTCTGGAAATTCTGCTAGTTTCTGCTTTGCTTTCAGAAGCTGCTTCGTTAGCTCAGGGAGTGTAATCGGTTCCTTTACTTCATCTTTCCTGTCAAGAAAAGAGCAGGGGTTATGAGTAACTGTTTAAATGACTGCACAGCCTCCCTCCTGTACAGTGCACACAGGAGAGCTGACAAGTGCAATACACCCTAGCTTCTTCTTGCCAAAGTCCCAAATTGTTTAACAGAGACAAACCTCTTAGATCATACTTGTCTTTTTTGTTATCCTCCCCTGTTCAAGCTGCCCTGTTTATTCACTGTACTAACACAGCCTGTGTATCAGTAAGTTACTCAGCTGTCATTAGTTTATGTACATGGTAGTTCAGCCCCGGGGGTACACAAGACTTGAGCTATGCATGTTAAAGTGTCCCTGGGCAACAAGCTTGAGATTAGAGGGAATCTGAGCTAAACAAGGAACATGCTGACAAACACCCAGAAGTGCAACATCCTTCTATCCATTAATTCTCGTTCTGAAGCTTACCGATCCATGTCGTTGCTGTCAGAGCACAGATTGTCTGATTCAGCCTCTGAATTCTGCTGCAGGTTGCTTTCCTCGGTGCTTCCATTTGTGTTTTCCTGGAGACTGTTCCTCTGCTGCTGATGCTGGTGGATCATTTCTGCTAAAGTCTGCTGGACCTCATCTATATCTCTCTGGGTGCTCTGTAAAGCAGCAATCTCTTCTGACAGAAGCACTTTGCAGCTATTCAGTTCTGACTGTCTGTCTACCAAGTCATCCACCAAGGTGGTACTTGAGTTACTTTCTGTCTCATGAACTTCAGCTGTATTATCGAGGTTTTCACCTGTCTCAACAGCAGTTTGATCAGGGATTTCATTAGTGGTGGAGTGATCTGAAATGTCACTCTTCTCAAGAGCTGTCTGCTCACTGGGACACAGCACAGGATCCAACACAGCCTTCTGCAATACCACGGAGATTTTTTCAGGGTTCCACCACAGGTCATACAGTAGCCTGTAAGCCACAAAGCCCTCTAAACTTCTGCAAGCTTCCATGCTCTGAGGATCTGTGTTGTCCAGTTTGTGTCTCAGGTTATCACAACCTAAAAATGAAAAAAAAAGGATTAAAACCAGTACAGAGAGATTTAAAAAAACAAAGCAAAGCAAAGAGGTCCAGATCTGATAAATGAACAGCGATTCTGGACACCAAACCCAGATACTCAGAAAGCAGTGCAGGAAGCAAGAGAGACAGATATCTCTGGCACCTTTTTAAATGCAATACTCCATGCTGGCTAGCAGCAGACTGCATGTTCTCATTATCTACACCAAACTGACTTAGCTGAGCTTCCTTCTACAGTCAAGAATTTTTGTTGCCCAACAGCCCTTGCACTAGTCAAATTCCACAGGTTTCCATATATATATATATATGGGTATGTCTTGCTCCTTCCAAACGTTATTCTGCTCTGCAATACTAACAGACACACAGCTGTGCTTGCAAGGAAGTTACCCCTGTCTTTCAGGGCTGGGAGATAGCCAAGAGGAGACTTGCCTTCAGGAAGGATGATACTGCAAATCTCTTGCATCAGGATGAAATTACCAGCATCATAACTGCGGGTCACAGCTCGAAGAATACTTTTCACTACCTCATCCCAGGTAGCAGTCCAAGAGCTCAGCGCTGCAAGGGTCAGGTCATGTGAGATATAGAAAAGCACCTGCAGAATGTAGAGAGCATGATGAACAGTTTTACTATGAAGAATTACAGCTTATGAGTTGTGGAAAAGCCCAGAAGCATATGACTTAATGTATACTGCACTGTCATTAAAATTGCTTTTGGTTATCTCCTTTGTGCAGGAACAAGCATTTTTACTTGTAACTGCAACATCAACAGCAGTGCTAAACGGAGGAGAGTGGGAGCACACCAAAGTACAGGACTCACTGCAGGAGCACCAGCCTAAGAACAAATGTTCTGAACTCCAGGATATTTTAACAAGCAGCCCTGCCTCTCCCAACAGTTCCACCCAAACCCCTGAATCACTACTGAGACTGCTCAGCTATGCCAACTGCTCCCAGCCAGCACCTGTTGGTGATCTCAGTGCTCATCGCTGACACTGTATGTCAGTTCTTACCCTGCGCAGAAACAGACCGGTGGCTACACAAGCTGTCCCAGATGCCTGTCACCTGCTCCCAGACTATAACCTCATCCTGCAGCTGGATGCAAGTATCTGTCCCCTGGGAATGGCTGGCTCACCACCACAAAGTGCCTGTGTTTTAGTACAACTTGGTGTGCATACAGATCTAAGTCCATTTACCTGCTTTGGGTGGGTGTTGGTGGTAGAAGGAGGATGCTCAATGCTGCGCAGCTGCTCCTGCGCACATGTGGCTTGTTCAGTGGTGTCCATGCCCAGTATGTTCTGCCACACTTCTATCACCATGTCAAAAAATGAAGCCTCTTTGTTCAGCTCCCAGCTGTGGTAACAGGGAGGAACAGGGCTCTTCCGGTCAGAGGGATTTCTCTCACTAAGGCACTTGCAAAGCAGTTCGTTAAGACAGAAAACGAGTCTTTGTCCCTGTAACAAGGAAACAAAAACAAACAGAAAAAGTACTGAGCTGCTGTGGAAAGAAAACAGTCCCTTGCTGCCCACAGCAGGCAGAACATCATGGCTAGCAGCACCCTGTCAGTGGTAGACTGTTTTACAACAGCAGCTAGCAAAGAACTATGCTGAAAGACTAAGGTTGGAAGGTGACCTCAGAACAAGCTAAGAGAGCCTTCTGCTTCTCAATCCACATGGAAAAGAATTGTTGGATTAAGCCTTCAGCAGATATTTTCAGTTAGCTCACTTGTTCCTTATATGTAAATGAGATATCTTCCTTTGCTTCTTTCTCATGATCAGCTTTACATACTTTCCTACTTTTCTTAGTTACCTCTTGTATAACTAAAGCATTGAGCTTGTGTGTCATGGGCAGAAGCACATGCTTTTTCTTAGTGTCATTGTAGTAAACTTCTAAAATAATTTTCTGAGGCAAAACCAGCTCAAAGGACTACCTGTGGTCTATTAACATACAGGAAGCGGTGCCATGATAATCTCAAGAGAACACTAAAAGCAGAAAGGAAACAACCAGACTCACAAATAAAGTTTTATGATGCCGAAGGACTTCCTGAGCTCCCACCCAGTTCCTGGATAACAACAGGTCTTGGGCACATCTGAAAGACAAATTTGCTGACAACTCCTCCTCTCCAGCTATCAGTGCAAGCTCAGCAGCGGTTTTAAGGGATGTCACATCCCCCTTTTTTGCCAACACCTTAACTGCATCATAGGGTGAGGAAGCCCCCAAATAACTGAAAAGAGATAAAAGGACATCAACTTGATTAGTACTAAAATATGATTTTAAAATTGCATTGCAAGACAATAGCACAAACATACAGATGAAGATAAACCTGTATTTTCCACAAGTTCTCAAAGCTGTCAGCACTTTGCCTTATTGAAGTTTACAACAGGCATACGGCACCTCATCTGATACAAAGCTACAAAGGGAAGTCACACAGCCTAATAATCAGGACTGGAACCCCTGGGGGAGTGCACACCATGCACAGCTTGGATGAGAAACAGATTCAGAGACAAAGGTTACGTGCAGTAGATTATCATATCTTCATTTCTCTAAATTACACGTGAACCCTTTCACAAGTATGAACGTCCTCAGAAATACCAGAGCTGAAATTAAGCAATTTCAGCATTAAGCAAAGGACACTATTCCAGACAAGGTATTTCAAGTGTTTTTAATAATTCTGATAGCCACAAACTTGTATCACTGTAGTTGCAGGAGGATAACACAATGATAAGAGTAGTAGCTAAGGCCTTTCCTGCTGAACTGTGACGCTGCACATTTCCAGTGGAAAGACTGGAAACATTAGTCTTGTCATATACAGCCTAATCTCTCTGTCTTGCTGGACTAGTTTTTTAAAGACTTCTAAGTAATGTCTGTGGGAAGTGATGATTCTACTGTATGTAGTAAGGCATTTGGCCCCTCTGCTCTGAACTGCCCTCTGGAGCTTCTAGAAGGAGTCTAGTGGGATCAGCCTCAGGAAGTGTCTTAGACAAACAATGACCAGACCAGCTAACAAGATTTCAGCCACTAAAAACCCAAGAACCTTCATTGTTTCAGGCACAGAACTAATTCTGTTCTCTTCCTGGTAACACTCACCACTTGGCAGCCATGGAATAATGACCATCTTTCTCTAACAGAGCTGCCCAACTGGTGTAGAGATCCCGCAGAATTGGATCTTCTGGACGCAACCTGGCCTTAGCAATTACAATTGCTTCCCTAATGCACACAAGAGAAACCAGACAGAAAAGTTAATTGACTGTGTACAAAAAGTGAACCAAACCATAAAATCTACCCCATGATAAAACAAGAGCAAATCTTAAGTATACCTGTAAAAGTGGTTCACTTTCAGGAGCTCGACTGCCTCATACACCTTATGGATGGACAGGAGATGGGAGGCAGCCTTCACATACTGCTCCTGAAAACACAGCTGCTTTGCAAAGGCTTCTACTGTCCAAACCCAGGCCTGATATCCAGCTGCAAGAGAGAAGGCAATACAATTGGAGATAAAGTTTTAAAACAGGAATAATTCCTGTGGGATGACATAATCACTGGTTTCTTCAACATGTATCTCTTCTCTGCCCGATTAGTTTCTTAATCATCCTAATACAAGCCACCAATGCAATGAAATAGGGCAAAGCTAGTGCTCAAATAAGACTGTAGCACTTCACTACTGGTAAGGCACCTTAAAAGCACATTTACACCAACAGCGAGCCAGGACTGCTACACAGTACAAAGAACCAACTTTGTGCCTGGAAGGATAGGCCTGTTCCTTCAACAAGTCACAAATGAAACTCTGTTTGCCGCTAATCCAATCTAAGGGTGCTTGTGGAAACATCCAGGGCTTTGTCATAAACAGTACAGGTTCTGTGTTTGATTTTTGTTATCAAGTACTTAAAGAAGCAACTTCCAGTCTGGAACAATCATGAATTTTGAGAACAACTGGAACAAGGCTACCTGTGGCAGCTAACTCCATCTGCTCACGTGTTACAAGAACAGAACATACCCATGGGGGAGATAGCCACCAGCTGGTCTGTCAGCTCTCCCCTCTCAGCAGCTGCCTGGAGGACGCCCTTCATATCGCCTTTCCACAACATGAGCTGCTGAAAGAGCTCTGGATGCCCGTTCTCCAAGTGATTCTTTCCTGTTGGAAGTGCAAGAGCATTATTTGTCATAGTAAAATAACTTGGCAAAAGTGAGATTACTGAAGCTTAAGGTACAGCAGGTTTGCATCTGAAAGACTCAAAACCTATTTTGAAAAAGTAGGTCTTTGTTTCTTTTCACCAGACTTGCATTAATCCTACACTTTAATTGTTGGTAAAGAAAATTCAAGCTTTTTTTCCTCAATTTGTTTTCTCCTTGAATGCAACAGTTCAATGGACACACTGTCAAAGTGGATTAATTATTCCACTTACCTTCTACATCAATCATCTCATGCAGAGAAGCCCTGTCTGTGAAGAGCCCCAAGTGGATGCGATCTTTGAGATTAAGGAACACATCTTCATTATTACCTCAGATAAAAAGAATGAACGATTAAGATTTGATATGCATGGGAAGTGGCATCTGCCAAGTCATTGTACCACTCCATTACTTTAAACTGTTGGCAAATACTTATGTCTTCTATGTTCTTACCTGTACAGCAGGTTTAACAATTTGCAGATCAACACTTAGAACAGATTTGATTAGAAGGACCATGTTTGTGCGGAATGTTTATTCTAAAAATCAAACACAGCATGTTCCTTTCTGTGATGTAAGGAATGATACTGTGAGAATACAAACATCTACCTCATTGCTGGTTTTCTCTGGCCTGTATTAAACTTCTGAAGGTGAACAACACTTTGCGCGCACACAGACAATTCTACCCTATCTCCACAACACAGCATCCTACTCAAAACCTGTCTGGAGTGGCTACAGAGTGCTGAAACACTGCAAGTGATAAAAGAGACCATGACTAATGTCACACTTTGAGGAAGGGAAGGATTTAAAGAAACAAATGCCTAGCAATCAAAGTCACATCCTTGGACACATGCTTCTGAATACCTTCTAGTAATAGTATATTATTTATCTAGTATTTTAGACGGTACCTTTAGCTTTCAGACATGCAGCCAGCCTCAGGCAATCTTGATGCAATTCATCTTTTGATCTGTGGTCCATGAATGTGCTGAAGGGTAGAATAGAACGAGGCTTCCTCTTCTTCAGAGAGGCATCAAGAGCTGAAAAATCAGGCATGTTTTACTTGCTGCTGAACAGTTAAAGGAGTCTCCTACAGCAGGACTCTCCAATGTATTCCAGACTGCGCCTCTGCCTCACACAGGGAAACAAACCCCAGATGCCAGAGTGCCACATGCATCTCTATTGTGACAACTCTTGACTTTGGACAACTGATCAATTTGCATGTTTTTCTGTCTTTCCTTGAATAAGACTAACAACTAAAAGGCAGTACCTAAACCCACATTAAAGAGCTACTCAATTGACCTGACAAGCAGGGCAAATAAAAGGAGCCACAATATTTAAGAGGTTTTAAAACTATGTTCTTCTTTCTCCAGCACTTATCTGGGAAGGGAAGCTGCAGCCACACAGAAGTTTAGAATGAGGAACTCTGCCTTGATGCAGGATTGTGAAAAATCCCTGAAGCATACTAACTTGGTTTCTCTTTAGGTAGATCCCTTTGCACAGGAGGGGCTTTTTGGGTCACAGAAGACTTCGGCAAGTTAAATGAAGAATAGTCATTTGAAGATGAAGATGTGGACACTGTGAAGTGATAAAAAAGGAAAAATATTACATGGAAAAGTCTATAGCAAAAAACTTGATATCATCACTTCTATTCCATTAATTTTGAAATATAAAGGAATGAAACTTTGCTTTGCCATATAACTTAATGGCTTTTAAGTCAAGGAAACATTAAGAAAACATTAAGGAACTGTCAGAAAGTAAAAAATAAAAATTTAGAAGTAAATAGCCACTAACAAAGGTCCACCACTATAAGATTTATCACCAGAAGTAAATACTGATCAAAAATGACATTGTTTCAAGCCAAGCATGGTAGCTGTGTTCCTTAGGCCAGAATCTTACTTTAAGATAAATTAGCCTCAAACAAGTTAGGAAAATTATGAAAGGCATTCCAGAACTGTATTTCCTTCATGCAGACCATTTCTGTAACAACACATTCTGAAAAAAATTGCATGAAAATATTAAACTTGGTGGTGCTCTGAAGGCTGAACAGTCGGGGAATCACTGAACTAAGATGTTTTGGTTGTTACCAGTTACAGAGACTTTATCAGACAATTCTGCCTCCTGAGCTGCTTTTTCTCCTTCATGGTCAGACACTCCATTTTCCTCTAGCAACACTTCCTTTGCACTCCCATCTCCATTCATGCCATCACTTAGATCCTGCTTAGCTGGACTTTTTCCTACAGGCTTTTTCTTCTTCTTGGCTTTTACTTTTGGTTGCATACTTCTTTTCTTCTCCAATTCTATACTCTTTTTGCCTGTAAAAGGTTGCAAAATTACCCTGATTACTGTTTGTAGAGATTTTTAGTGTATTAGATGTCTCTCAAGACCAAATTTAGTTTCCAAATAAGAAATACAACTCAATTTAAACCTAGATACAGTTTATTCCTGAAGAGTTAGCGGGCAGATTTGAAATTCAACACAGCAACCTTCTATTTACCAGCTCCAACATCACCTTTAGGAAAGAACCTTCTGTTTGAATACACTTACCCTGAGGAGGCTGTGTATGCTCCTGCTTTGAGATGTGCCACTTGTGAACAGAAAAATCATCTGCTCCAGTATAAATACAATCTGGATCCAATGGTGACCACTGGACACTCAGTAGCCGTCCCTGGTGCCCTCGGTAGTTGCAGAGTGGCTCTTCCTTCACAACATCCCATACCTATAAATGAGAAAGAAATCCTAATTACTTAAGAAATTCAAATCTTCCCCTAATACCCTGCATTTTCTCTTCAGTGATTTGCACCTGTAGACACTTCTCTTTTAGGATGTTTGCACAGGTATTTCAAATGCCAACATGCAAATGGAGAAAATTCAGGGCTTCCTTTGTTTGTGTCCAAACATTTGCATAACATCTTTAGGGATCCAAAAGTGCCAATATGAAGAATATAATAACTGGACTTATAAAACAATTGGTAAGTGGAGAGAATACATAGATAACTGCACATCAGGCTCCCAGAAACAAGTAAATTTGCAGTACTTCAGTAATTCATCTCACAAAACCAGCTTTGCTGCTTAGCCTAGTTCTGCAGAATAGATGATTTGAAGCAAAAAGAAATACACATGTAAGTGGCTGTGGAACAATACCTGTGCAGTGCCATCATAGCAAGCAGATACCAGTCTTGCCTCATGGTGGGGGCTCCAAGAAAGACTTGTAATTTTAGCTGTGTGCCCAGACAGAGTTCGAAAAGGCTCTGTTATCATCAAAGGATTTTCTGAAGTGCTCTCTGAAAAAAAAAAAAAGATAAAAGGTTAGAGTATGGCCAGGAAGACAAACCAAGAGTAAACTGAAACAAGATGCCAAGGCTTATAAAATCTGCAAACTATTACCTACGGCACTCTTCAGACTGTGGACATAAACAGTGGCATTGATTGAGCCCGAAGCTATCAAGTAACTCAGCTCTGACTGGCTCCCGTGATCGTGATGCCAGCGGATAGCGTTAATCAGTTTATGATGCTGCTGAATAGTGCACAGCAACTTCAAGCCTGGCGCCTGAAATATTTCAATCGAGCTGAAATGCAAGAACAACAGTGTAAGAATTCCAGCAGTCAGTGAAAAAGGGAAGTTTTGTTGTTGTTATTCTGCATGAGCAGAATTACAGAACATGAAATAATGAAATGAGCTTTTCTTTTCTGGATTCGACTCAAGCATTTGTTTAATAAATTGAGAAAAGCATATTTCAATTGTGACTGGAACACTGAAAAATAATTTAGCATGATGATGTAGATCCTCATGCCAAGAGCAGCTAAACCAAGTAACTGCAGTATGCTGTATTAGCACAATTCAAATACACTGGCAGTGAAAGAACAAAGACAAACCAAGGGCAACAGAAAGTACTTTTGCTTTACTACAGCAATTCTAGTTCAAGAAAAGCACATATACCACCCTACCCTACAAGAGAAACATACCCATCTTCATTGCCAAGAGCCAAGAGCTTGCCATCTGGTTTCCAGCTGATCTCTGTCCTCCCAGGCAGTTTGTGCTGTAGAAAGAAGACACCACTATTGCCAAATCCTCTTCAATCTCTCTTACATACATTCACACAGAGCACAACTGGACAGAGTTGCTATGAGTCTGCACAATGAAAGCCACAAAAGGGTCCCTTGCTTCTGTAGCAGTAACACAAGCTTGAGCAATGAAGAAAGACTGAATGAACTGATATAAGAACCAGTGATTATTTTTATCAGTTCAGTGAAATGCCTTAATGGAAGTTTGACTGGATTCCAGTAGGATCTTGATGCTTGATCTCTTTATGATCCTTGGAAAGCTCCAGATATTGCAAGAAAAATCCCGTCATATTTCAAAAGAAATAAAACTTTACTTGCAATTATTATTTATAATTCAGATGAAAGATACTTTAAATTTACAGTTCAGATGCCTAAAAAGAATCGTGTAATTGCCTGTGATGTTATTCTCTTAACCCCTAGTGAATCTTCCACTCAAGGAAGAAGCCAAAAGCCAGCTGATATAAATAAATATGGTTTGATTAACATCAGTTGGCTTACACTGACTTAAGGCAACTGAAGATTTAACCCACTTCACTGATTTTTGTACTTGCAACTAAGAAATGAAGACCAGACTTGAGAAGATGTTATGGTCAGTTATCAGCAGCCACTCTGTGTTACCCACAGTATAAATGGAAACAAGACTCCTGCAAAATCATGACTGCCTTTACTGTAAAACTTTAAAGAAAGTGTTAACATTTGAAATAACTAGAGAAGCTGGAGTAGTTAAGTCATGCATGCTCACTGTGTGATATAAGCTATAGCATCATTCAGGATCTTACTTCAAGTGCTTTGAAATGGGAAAGCTACATATAAAGTCATTACTTTAAGCAGCCACATACAGCTTTAAAAATAAACTGTATAGAGCAAATTAATTTTTCTGGTTAAGTACATTGCACAGCAGAAAAATTAAGCTACTGATGTCAGGAACACATGTGTCACTGTGAAAAAAGACCTTTTTTCAGAGTCAAACACATTGTAACTGTTAAAATAGTTTTGAGTCAGTGTCTCTGCAGTTTATACATAGAGTCTGTGGGTTTCAAACTTTTTGTTACAGATACACCATGAAAGCAAAATCAGAAACCTAAGTCTACAAGGCCATAGAAACTACAACATCATTACCACTAATCCATAAAACCCCCTCAAAATCATACTCACTTTGATTGAATTAGTGTCTCGGATGACTTTGTTGATGTCAATTGCTTCTCCATTAAGCCTCCAGGGGTTGTGTTGAAAAATAACACCTTCCCCAGCACAACTGTATAAAGTTACAGAGGGCTGTTCACCTTCTCCTCCTATCCAACAGGGGAAAAAAACCCAAAAAACAAACAAAAAAGAAACCTAAATAAACAATACTCCTCATCAGCCTTTCCAGAAGTAAGTTTGGTCCTTAAAAAAATAATCAAATTGTGCAAGAAGAGCTAACGGAACTGTTCTGCTTAGTTCAAATGGTAGGAACGTACTTCTGGAGCCAAGGAACTCATATGTGGTCAGACACAGTTACTGCAGGAAGCCTGTTCAGGCAGGTTTTGGTCTGTAATACCCTTAGGTAAGCAAACAAGTGTGGTTATGCAACTTCCACCTATTTCCTGAAGCTACCAAAATTTAAAACTAGAAGATATTGTTTTGCTCCCTTGCAAAACATTCCTCAAGCAGAAAGGATCCTAGAAAGGACTGCCACCAAGCAAACGAGGCTCCTTTTCCTAAGGAGGGAAAGCATACCAACTTGATGGCCTCTATGTGCTCTGCATGGATATTCTCCTTTGGCACACGGTCTTGGAAGACTCACCAAAAGACAGAGGAGGAGTTGGAGGTCCCCAGACTAATGTGTATACAGTCTTCTTGTGGTAAGTACTGGAGATCTGAGGTGGCTTATTCTTAGTACTGGGGAGGAAGATAAGGAAGCAGGGACAGTCAGAATTCAGCAAAAGACAATTAAAAACAATTAAAAATTCAAGGAACATATTTCAAGTGATGTTAAAGCACCTGGTGGTTTTCATACTAAAACCATAGCTCAACCAAACCTCCTTCAACATCTGTAGGACACTATTAAAATCATGACAAAACTGGACCATGACCATCACCTGCATATTGCTCTTCATTCCCTGGAAATATCTTTCTGATTAAAGCCTTCCTTGACAGATCTGATCTCTGGTCATGCAATTTTAAGTTTACCTTGAGTGATTACCCTAGAAGCTACCAGACATAATGGAGATTTCAAAAAACACACTGAAAAAATCCAACTGACTAGTTTTAATTTAATCCAACTCCTGTCTAACAGTACAGATAGACCTCAGGAAAGACCACGCCACCTATGCTGATCCAGCAATTTCTTACCTGCTGGAGACAGTGTCAAATATGCCAACTTTTCCATCATCTGTTCCAAAAGCCAAGCAGCCTTCCTTAGTTGGATGCCAAGATAACTGCAAGCAAAACAGAAAAGAGACCACGAATGGCACAAGCTACAGACACTTATTTTTAAAGTAATAAAAGCAAAACACTGAAACTGATGAGCAAGCACTCTCCCTTACACCCACCCTTCCAACTACAGCCACTTCAACTGATCACTCCAGTGTGAGTGGAACAACAACTACAGTCCAACTACACTGGAATAAAATAAAAAGGATAAAAATCATTAACGTGCTATTTGACACTTACATTACAAAACAGAAACGGAGAATGTGGTAGTGTAGTGAGAAAACTTCTGGTGTGATCAAGAATAATTACCATGTTTTTACCAAACAGCAGTTTGACCAGGCAGTAGCCCTGATTAAACCCAAACTGAAGACATCCATGGTGTTTTTTGTGCATGTCAAACTTTCTAGCTGAGCAAAGGCAGCCATAGATGAAGCAAGGAAGGATCACAAAGGAGAGTAAAAGTAAAAATCCTATTGTGATGGCCAGCTGAAATTCAGCTGATTTTCAGTAGATGTAGGGCAAGCATCTACAGTTGTAAAAAGGTCTAAAAGATTACTGACAAATTTTATAATGTATGGTAAACCAAAGATATAAGCTAAAAAAGAACTTGGCTTTACATACTTTTAGTTAGGAAAAACCTTCAGAGTGAAAGAGAAATAAAAATACTCTGGAAAGGAAAAAAAACAACCAGAGTGAAGAAGACATAACAGGGAAAAAGGGAATCAAAAGCACACTTACTGCTGTAACCTTGGACTTAATGCTTTGCCAGAAGGTTTTAACATCATAAATATTGTTCATAGACAAAGTATTCCACACACGGATCATGCTGTCTCCAACACCAATGGCAAGACGGCCTGTGTCAACAGGGGAGAAGGCAAGACTATAGACAAATCCCCCAAGCGAGGGCATGGTCCAGCTACAATCGAGAGTTGATAGGTCCCAGCACTTCACCTGAAGAATATTGAAAGGACAAAGAATGGTTAAATGTAGAGTGACTGGTATGACAAGGAAAAACAAAGCATAAGTGAGACTAAGGATGAAAGGGTTAAATTCAGGGCTTGCTATTCAGTATGTGATCTGCAGCCGGAGGATTAAATGTCACACATAGGGCTGCAATAGCTGCAAGACTGTAATGGACTGGACAAACCAGATTTTTTTAATACTCTGGTTCTCTTTGGACTTCAAAATAGGAAGAGCTCTGCTGCCTGTAAAAGGCAAAATTTTTTAAAAAAATATAAAGAAACAGATCTTTTGGAGTTTGTACAAGCGATGTTACGAAGGAAAAATAGGCCTTTTAAGAACAAAACATACAGGAAAAAGAAATGGTAAACTGCCTTTAATATATGTTTACTATTCAAGTCCAGAATGTCATAACCTTGCACTCCATTATGGTTAGAGCTAGAGCTTATATACTAACATAACTATACATGACCTGTGCTTAGAACAAATTATAAGCATTGATGTCATAAAATGCTGCAATAAGACCACTTCAAGAGCAAATCTGTGGCCTGAGAAGAGGTAGATCAATCAGTCAAGCTCTTATGTCCAGCAATCTTTATGTTAATTTTATAAATGGGTCTTACATCTCTGTCCATTGAAATGGAAAAAAGGAGCTCTCTGTCTTGATGCTTGACAGAACTCAGATTGAACACAATTCGGGAGTGATTTTGTCCTTCTGAAGATCCTAGAAGTGTCCACTTGCGTTTTCCAGATTGGGTCAAATCCCAGAGCAGCAGTTCTCCTCTGCAAAATTTAAAGCATGTGTGTCATTGCTCGCTTCAGAAGTGTAGCATAGGCTGAATGTAGATCTGATTACATGTATACATGCTGCATGTAAAAGAGTAATACAGCTAGACACACACCCACAACATGTGCTTGGACAGAGATATATACACAAACACCACCCTACAAACAGCAGTTAACCACACTGAAACTGACAGAATTTCCTCCCAGTAGAGGATCAAAACCACAATTAGTCCCATTAGCCATGAATACTCAGATTATCACACAAAGAGTAGTTTTCTAGAAGCCTGAACTCCACTTGAACTCTTGGTCTGTCTCCCCTCCAGTTATCTGGGAAGGCAGGAGGAAAGAGGTTCCAAATTTTCCTACCCAGTTCTTCTTTATGCATCAATAAGTGAGTGTGCAGTTACTGACAGCAGCCAGGCTGCTGTGTCCTACGTACCCAAAACAGCTGGACACAATTTCTGTGGAACAACCAGAAGGCCAGTGAACAGTCAGCCAAATGCGCTCTTTAACAGCGGGATCAACTGCTCCACCTCTTCTCTTCGTGGGAGGCAACTTCAAAGTCATTACACCTATGGATCCGAGGAAAGTATGAAAGGAGATCTTAAAGGTCCAAAATAATTCTATCACCTAGACCTAATACATCAAAATTCTGACAGAAAAATAAGTCCTGTGAATCTGAAGCTTTAAGTATGCTCCCTATGTTTTAAACTATCAAGTTAGAAAATGAAGGCTGCAGTTAAGAGAAGAACTCTTCCACTACATCATTTCTGTTTATCTCATGTTAGTAACAGCACTTACTTCTGCCTCTAGTACAGCTCCATATTCGTATGGTCTGATCTTTGCTTCCTGAAGCCAGGTAACAACCTTTCTTCGTGGCTGTGTCCTGTGTCAGCGCCCCATTAGGAACTTTGCCTTCCTCCGAAGGAGCTACTGAAGATCGTTGAAGGCACATATTATATTTTAAATTTCAAAGCTTTATAAAAATTACAGAAAATACACTGATTTACATCAGAACATTCTTGATTGAACTCACCAGTTTCTATGTAACCAGTTGACTTTGCTTAGCAACTGACTGATGTTTTATAAGGAATTCAAGTCTCTAGGACATTTACACTAACTAAAAACGACTTCACAAACCATTAATCACTCCCACATACCTTGGGGTTCATCTTGCCAAGCAGATAACTTTTCTTCACCAGGCACAGGGCACCAGGCTAGACAATGTATTTCATCATCATGGCCTCTTAACCGATGAATTACTTCTTTTTTCCTGCTGATATCAATCACAACCACCATGCCATCCTTGTAGCTTAGGAAAAGAAATTACATAAAAAATTAAAATTAATGAAGAGGTTCTTGGAACCTTGTGGAATAATATCTGACTCAATTTCCCAGTTCTTTACCAGGATCACCAACACTGTGTTACAGAGAAGCCAAAATACATGGGACAATGGGACTAGCAAACAAATGGTCAATAGGAGGCCCGGTATTGCACTGGGCTGTCTTTTCAATTAGTGCAGCTAATACTTTTGGCTTCAAAAATGAAAGCAATTAGTTAGTAACATAGTTTTCAGTCAAGTCTAATTACAGAAAATAACAGTTTTAAGCAGCTTTGAAGATGCAAATCAACACTGAATCCTCAAAGATTTATGGATTCCTGTGCCTTGCAGGTCTATCAAAATGTTATTTCCAACTTGTTATATGCCAGAAGAAAAAAAAAAAGCACCAAACCCTCTAAAAATTAACCTTACAACTGTGAGGCAAAAGTTACACAACAAGGTTCTTGCAGAAGAAGAATGGAAACTGAAATGTAATGAATATTTACCCAATCGCCACCAGATTTTCATGGTGAGGAGAACAAGTGAGACAAAATATTGTCCGAGGCTCTGGGAAGAACTGCTGGCTGTCACTTCTGTGGTGCCAGTAACAAACAATGACACCTTTTTCATCACCGGATACAATCAAATCCTTCACGAGAGGTGACCAGTGCAATGCTGAGATTGCATGCTGAAGAAAGAGCATCAAACACATTTAAAGCTACCTCACCACCGTCTAACAGAACACAGGCAGAAAATAATCCGTAGGCACTCTGCTGAGCGTGTTCTGGAGTGTTCTGGTTCTTTTGGGCACGGGATGTATTTGCCATTATGGTGCCCTGCGACACGGCGACTGCTCCCAGCCGTGTTCCCGCTGTCCTTGCGGGGCAGTAACTCCCTGGGAAGGTTTTAAGTGAGCTAAGCGGCAAGGAGCGCACACCCCCAGGCTCCTGCTAGCCGAGGCCTGGATGATCACCAGCCACTTATTACCGTGACACGCTGCTGACCCAAGCCGAACAAAACCCTGCCCTGAAGCGCTTTGTAACTCCCACTGGCTGCAGACAGCACCCTGGGGCGAGTGCTACGAGCCCACCCCCCAGCGAGGCCTTTGTCCCGGATCCGGGCTCCCCACCTGGTGCAGGCTGTACTCCGCCACCGAAGCCAGCGTCTCCGTGTCCCAGACTCTGATGTTGCCATCGTCGGAGCTGCTGGCGCAGAGGTTGCTCTGCCCGGGAGAGCGGCAAAACGTGAACCCGGAGATCCTGTCCGTGTGTCCGATGAGCTCGCCTGCACCGAGACCGCCATGGGACCCTCCGTGAGCACACCGCGCCTACCTACCTCACCCCCCCGCCGCCCATCCATCCCCGACGGGCCCGCCGTCCTCCAGCAGAGGCGACCTCGCGGGGCGGCGTGATGCCGCCCATAAGCCCGGCGTCCCCTCGGCAGTACCGTAAAACGCAGGTGTGGCGGCTCTGACATCCAGCAGGCAGATGCGGTATCTCGCCGCGAAGCCGAAGAGGCGGCCATCTCCGCTGGTGTCGCTGCAGCGGCTGCAGTACCAGTTGGGCGAGGCTGGCAGCACCCGCTCCGCCGCGGCCGTCGCCATCACTCCGGGACGCGCCTCTCGCTAGGCCGCCGCGGGTGCCGACCGCCAAGCGCCGCGCACGCCGTCGCAAAGCGTCGTAAAGAACCCCCCTCACCACGCGTGCGTCTGGAACGCCTGCCGTGAAGCGAGGCCGTGAAGATGGCGGCGCGGTGGGCAGTCAGAGTGGGTGAGTGGGGAGGCGGGTGGCTTGGGAAGGGGTGTCCGTTTGTTGTGGGAGCTCTTAGGTGTTTTATTTTCGCTCACTGTGCGCTTCCTTGCAGGTAGTGCCTGCGTGCGCGGGCTCCTCGGCTGGGCGCGGCCGGAGAGGTGAGTGTGGCTTCGCAGCGGCTCTGGAGAAGGGCCGTGGGGATCGGGCTTCTCTGTGGCTTCTCGCCCTGCCCCGGAGCTACGGGGAGCAAATCGCTCCCTACCTTCTTTGTGTATGGTTGGAGGTCGTGGCCTGATAGAGGTGCCATTGTCTCCTGGCCCCTTTCTGTCTGGTACCCAGATTTCCTCTGGCGTTGCGGTGTAGGTGACAGTGGTGTAGTATGTGTTGTCCCCGTCCCCTCTGTGTTTTCTCCAGCCGTTTCTCCTCAGTAGTTGCTGGTCTTCCCCCTCAGTTTGCAGGGACGGCTAAGTTGTATCCCTGACTTAAGAAGAAAGGCTGATGTGGATTCTCAAAGTGCAGAGCTTTGGCCTCTGCTAGAGCCTGTGGGGGCAAATTGCAGAGACCTGTGTCACTGAAGACACAAGGAACAGGCCTGTGTTGCCTGTGCATTTCCTGCTGCCTTGCAGTCAAACAGCTCACTTGTTTTACTCAGTTCCTGTAGTCTGTATGTCTCCTGCTTGGTGCTTGTGTGTGGTTCTTTATAAAAAGATGCTCAGCTTTTTTTCTTTTATTTCCCTTTCCTTATGCGTATATAATGTAATTCTGTTGCTTATCACCATTTTCTTTTGTTTACAGTATATTTGTGTCCTATTTATTTTCCTAAAGTTATGACAAATAAGAGTTGCTGCTTGTGTGAGTTTGTATTATTTAATCCATTTGATTAACTGTGTAATCTCGAGTTCACTCGATCTTAATGTGTTCTGCTCATACCAAAAATTAATCCTTAGTTACTGCTTAAGGTGTTAAATTGCAAAATTAGATTAATGTGTTTATCACGTGGTTTCCTGGATTAATTGGTGGTGTTGTATCTGGTGATGATGAATTGTCTTGCTGAGTAAAACTTTTAAGCAAATAAACCAGCTTTGGTAAGTACCCAAAAAACCCACTCCGTAACACTTAAGCCTGTTATTTATGCTACCCCCTACTGACAGCATGGGAAAAGTTTAAGGTGTCCACACCCTCTTGAAAATAACCGAGTGTTCTGCTTGCCAGTCACTTCTGAAATGCTTTGCACAGTTTGGCTGCCCACACGAAGCTGCTCAAGTGTACTTAAACCTCATGTTATCTGGTCTTAAACTCATCTGTTTCTTGTAGCTATGAGTGGCTGCCCAGTGCTGCTTTATCTAGTTAGCAGGGGGCAAAATGTAGCTTTTTTTGTTTCTTTGTTTCTGAAATTGAGGTGTATAACTGAAATTAAAGTTGTTTTTTTTTTTTCTTGGCTGTTTTATTTTTTTACCTGTTTATATTTTGAATGTGGTTTAGAATACCTTTCAAATATCAGAAGGGACAAATGTTTACAGATTTCTAATACTTTCTGGTACTCTGTCCCTTGAAAAAACTAGAAACCTTTGCTGCTAAAATATTTGTTTATAAGAGTTAAATGTAAATATTGGCTAGTGTTGGAAAAGATATAAATTGCTTGTTTAATGATCTCCAGGTAAGAAAAATAAAAGAGATGATTTGTCTTTGAAGTGTCTTCAGATGGTAATACAATGTGGGACCTCATGCCATACAAATGTGACCTATGGCTTCTCTTTGAATTAAAATGCACTTCCAACTTAAACAGTTTTAAGTCCTCTATGCTATATTTTGTGAGGAGACAAATGTATCGGCTTTCTTTGTCAAGACCAGTAAGTTTGCAATTTTCCAGAAAAGCTGGACAGGAGCAAAGAACTCCAGTTCAGCAGCAAAGACTGTGGTCTTGTCTTGCAGGTGGCTACCGTCCAGTACTGTTTCCCCTCTGTCATGCATCCACACAAGCTCATCTCTGCCGACAGTTGGGAAGTGGGAGAAAAAGAACAGGATTGTTTACCCTCCTCAGCTCCCCGGAGAACCTCGCAGACCAGCTGTAAGAACACAGCCATGAGTTTCTTTACCTATTTGTTTAGCAATTTCTGAACAGATTCTCATTGTCTCTGAGTGACTGCACAAGGCACTGGTTGATAGTTCATTCATTTGTTTTTGAAGGTTTTGGTCAGTAGAAGTTCACATACCCATGTTTTGAATGTTTTCAGTTTCTATAATATAATGGAGCTTAAGGTTGCTTGTAGCTGGTCAACTGCCTGATGTGTGATATGAACTGCAAGGGCACCATCCTCTCTCTTTAGTAGATCCTGTAGTACAAGGAGGTAGCAGTTACCAACTAGTATGTCATCTTGAGCTTGTTCTGTTTGTACTGAGACTAAATAACTTGAAGAGTGCATTTATTTTTTATTTTATTGTTTCTGTGCACAAAGATATAAATGTAGCCTTCCTTTAGTAGTGGAACATAGTGATGTGTGTTTTCACAATAGAGTGCATATTCTTTTCATTTTTAATGTCAAAATTATCTGAGGTCTGATGAGGGAAGGCAACACATTCATGAGGCTTTTCAGAGGTGTTTTTCTGTCTTAGTGGTTGCTTGAAATATTTAATATGGACTAAGATTCCAAAGTTAGGTGAGGAGGAACGTGGAGTAGGACATGGCATGTGATTGCAGGAGGGTTTTCCTTAGGAAACCGTTTTATACTCTACCTTGAGGTTGTTCCTTCAGTTGTGCAATAGCTTGTGCTTTTTACTCAGCCAGAAGCTGAAGCAAAGTATCTAAACTTCTCTTGTTCCCTGTGTGCTCAGTGCAGTGTCTTGTTCTAAAAGTTGCCTTCAACAGCCAGTATAAGTGATGTGGTTTTTAAACGCAGCCATAACAGATTAGACTTTGATAACTTCAGGTTTATGCCTGTTTCTCCCAGTTCCCTCTTATTGATCATCTTAGAACTGGCAAGTACANTGTTTGCATCACAAAAGAATAAGGTTTTGTGGGCCAGGGGCATTGATTGCTTCTGGGCTGTGACTTGAAGTACATGGTGTGTGCTGTGCTGGCTAGTGCAATGTATGTGAAAGTGTAGTTACCAACCAGGTCACTTACTAAATCAGTTTTTTACCTGTTCATAAAGAATGCCATCTATTTCAAGTTTGTATTGATATTAAATTTTACTTGGTAGTTTTAGTCCATTGGTACAGTAATAATGTTAAGTAGGTCTTTGGAGACAGCTCTTCATGCCAAGCAAACTTGAAATCCTCTTAATTTCTGAAGAGCTAATTAAGTTCATTCTGGTAGTACTGTGTAGTTGTTATCCCAGTAAGGTGACTTGACAGCAGAGGAATGTTTTTAAGATTTGAATGCATATGTTACTTTTAGACACCTTCAAAAGGTAGGGAGGAGAAAGGGAAAAGATGACCATAAATCTTCCAGTTATCTTTTTGAGGACTCCTGTTTATAAACTAATTCTCATAAGATTGTGTTAAAATTTTCTGTGTGGTAGCTACTTTTTAAAGTAGCTTTCACTTTTGATTGTCAAAGGTATACCTGATTTGGTATGTTCATGGTGTAGCAGGGGGAATCACTGTATTACTAATAAGAATATAGGTTGTGGAGCAGACATGTATGTTCCATTCTTGTTTTCACATCAAATTTAATGATCCTGTAACTTTTCTGTTTTTGCACCTAGGAAATATATCACTGTCGGAGAGAAATAAAATACAGCAAAGATAAGATGTGGTATCTGGCAAAACTGGTAAGCACAAAGTACTCAGTACTGTATTAGAACACAACATTGTAATTTGCTTTAACAGCCTAGTACAATTACAATTTAATCAGCATCTTCACAGTAGTCCCAGGGAAGAGCATGGATTTGTGCAAGCAGGCAGTTGTTTGTAGTTTGGTTTAGCTGCTTTGTCCTAATATGCTCTCAGATGTGTACCCAGGATCATATGCAGATCATGCACTGTGCAAGAATTCTCCTGTTGGTTTCTGCCTCATAGTAGGTAGAAAAGACTTGGAAGGATAGTAACAGGTTGTTACTAAGAGAAAAAAATTAGATTGTTTTATCAAGATCTATTATATTTTTAGTTCAGAAGTTCTGTGTGTTAGATATTGCAACGAAGAAATGGTAATTAGGGAAATGAAGTATTCGGATTTTCTTTTTTAAATGGCTAAATAATTAAAATTGAGGTAAATTCCAAATAAAAAGGATAAATACTTGTAATTGTGGAAGTTAACTTCAGCGCTTTCATTGCAGATAAAAGGAATGTCCATTGATCAGGCTCTTGCTCAGTTGGAATTTAGTGATAAAAAGGGAGCAAAGGTGATCAAAGAGGTATGTGGTATGATTCTTTAACGTTCATGGATTCAAGAAAACTTTAAAATCAGTACTGTAATCACCAGAGGTTTGGAGATGTTTCTATTTCTGTGCTTTTCTTTTTAGTGAGCACATTCAAATAACACTTTTGTAGCAGTCATGTAATGTGAGTTATGACTATGCAGAGGGCATTGTACTAGGTCTTCAACTTGTACTGATAATAAATTACACATGGGTGCTCCCTCTAACAACACTTGGTGTGAAGTTCATGGTAAATAATGCAGAGTCCTTGTTGCTAACGGCTGCTACAAGTATGTGCTTTGGTTCTTAACATTTGAAGGTCTGAAGGATATCATCAGGGAAGGGACTGAGTTCTGTTAGGGCATGAAATCTTTTCATGCAGTCTAGTTAGGAGACTCAAATTACTACTTTTCTTGGCCAAAGGATTGATTTATGGCATAATAATGACAAAGTACGCTGTGTTAGCTACAAATATTGAATGGCCTAAATTTGTTTTGCCCACCTTGGAATTTGTTTCTAGTCTGATGTCTAGTTGGACAGAGCTACATGGATGTAAGGCTGACAAAATGCTGGTGTGAACCATCTCTTTAACTGCCTTTTCAATAAATTATTAAAGTTGTCCTGAAGCTTTTTCAGTCAGTGTGGAGAGAACATACTTGTGTAAGAGATGTTCGTCTCATACAGTTTTAATCTATAGAATACTCTTATTTTTTTTTTCTGTAACTCACTTAAACTTGCAGTTTCTTCCATGTTATCTAGAGATAAGAAATAGCATTGCTTAAATTCCTACCTAGTATTTTTATTTCTTTTTCTTTTGTTGCAGGTTCTGTTAGAAGCACAGGAAATGGCAGTAAGAAATCACAATGTGGAATTCAAATCAAATTTACATATAGGTACTTCTTTCCCTTATTTTAGTGCAGAAATATCTCATCCTATACTATGAAAATGTTTTGTCCTTAATGAGGTTTTGTTGCTTGAAATCAACAGGAATGAATAGAGGATAGATTAGAATAAACTTATCCTTACCAAAATGTGAAAGGCACGTGCTTCTGACCTGCAGCACAGCCGAAGTCAGTGTGGTTAGTTGAGCCTTCAGCCATTTTGTTACAGCTGATGTTCCTCTCACATATCCTAGGTGCATTGCTTTAGAGGTGCATTCATCTGAGAGTGGAGTTTGTGTTCACTGTGTGAACACAGAAAGCCATGAAGGGAAAGATGCTTGATGTGGTTATGAAAGACAAGCCAACAAAAGCAGCCTTATTACTCTTTAGTGTTGCCAGTGAACTTAGGGGCTGGAAGCTTTGTGGTGGGTGGTGCTTCTAGCTTTGCAGTGTTGGAATCTAAACTGCTGTTTACTATAAAAATAAATGATTATTAACTGTAGATTTCTTAAAGGAGTTGTTAGAGCTGATTACAGAGTAAGCTTGTAATAACTACTAGCACTTTTGCCCCTAGAAAATGTCAGAGAAATTCAGAGAATTGTAGGGGTTGGAAGGGACCTTGAGATCATTGAGTCCAACCTCCCTGCCAAAGCAGGTTCCCTAGAGTAGGTAAATGTTTGCTTATAGGTGTTTTTCAACACAAAGAAAAATATCCCATTTTACCAAATAGGATATAAATGTTCTTAGGATGATATCATAAGCCTAAAGTTACCTGATTGTAGAGAAATTTGATGAGAATTCTTTGGAGCCTCCCTGGCCTCTGCCATAAGAAGGTTTGTCTGCTAGATCAGGATTGGATGTGTGGATAATGAAAATTCCTGAGATGAGTACAATAAAGAGAGAAAGGAGAGAAGATGAAGTCTGTAAGACTTCTACAGGAATTCATGAGAATACTGAAAAGCAGTGGAATTAATAGCACCTTCAGAAGAGTTATATAATCTAGTATGTGCTCAGTGTAGCTTCCTTTGGGTTTCTTCATTATCTTTGCATATGTGCTTTCTAAATTCACCTTTTGGTGCTTCTGAAGAGTGTGAATTCAACTCCTGGGTTCCTTATAGCAGTAACCTGCTAAACGGAATAGAGAGATGGAGGGGAGAATCCTCAATAGAATTAACTTTTCATATGCAGCCATGAAAAATACACTGACAAGGTAGTGTTTCAGTTACAGATGTGTAGTAGTTTATTCTTGACTGAATAGTTTTCTCTCCCCCGTCTTCTCTCCTGCAGCTCAGTCACTGACGGGCAGAGGCCGCTACATGAAGCGGATTCGTTACCATGGCAAAGGCATGTATGGCATCATGAAAATCGTCAGGTGCCATTACTTTGTGAAGTTGGTGGAAGGTCCTCCTCCTCCTCCAGAGCCACAAAAGACTGGTTATGACCAAGCAAAAGAATATGTGCAGCAGCTGCGAAGCAGAACCCTTATTAATACACTGTGACAAACCATTACGGCTACATACATTTGTCTTGTTTGATACTGTAATTATACAAAAGAATAATTAAAATTGTGTTTAGTTATATCTTTAGTGCTGCTGGAGTTGGGTGATGTGAGAATAATCATGGGCTTTTACATGTCAAGCCATAGGTATGGAAAAATCTTGAAAAGCAGCAACAGATATTACTTAATCTGAATTACTTGGACCACAACGTTCAAGCTCCACCCTGGACTATCAAATCTGGAACATTCAGTGTTGGTGCAAAGCCTGTAAGCAACTGTGGCTGTCCTCACATTCACATGTCTGTGTCTGTTATGTATGGTTGGTTTATTGTAAAATACATATGCTTGACAGTCACCTTGTAATATCAGTACTTGGACTAAATTTACTACAGTTTAATATCTTAAGGTACCTAAAACAGTGGAACAAAACAAATAATATTAGTTGAGTTTATCAGGCATCAATTTATGGTTTATTTATCTGGGTTATAATGCTCCTTCCTTGCAGCCTCTGTTGTGCATCTTAGGCATGTTGTCTAGGAGTGAGGAATAAAAAAATGCATTTAAAGCTGAGGTTTTGGTGGTCGGTAGGTGGCAATGTTTAGTTGGTCAGAGGGGGAAGGGGCAGTGAAAACTTAGAGTGCTGTTGTTGGTTCTGACCGTGGCATAAATCTGTTATGTGCATGGAATTCAGAAGTTCTCTGGAAACTCGTTATGGGCAACAGGCACAACCTGGAGAAAAGCTTATCTTGATAAAGAGTGAGCTAAGTATTCTGCACTGTCTGGAAACAAATTGCTTTGGTAATGTTGAGGCAAGTAAAATGTTAATATGTTGCATGTACAGATCAGGCTTTCAGTTCTCTGAAAACAGCCCCACTTGTGTCATTTCTTTGAGGAGAATGTCTGAGGTCAGTAGGTGGGATCTCATTTCACTCAGTCAAATTTTCAACTCAAATGACCAGAGATCACAAACATGAGTATAAAGAGCAGAATGAGGAGTTGTTTATGTAAATGTCTGGTACTTAAACCTTTCTCTTCCATTCTGGAAACATTAGAATGGGAGAAAGATCACTTAACCTTATTTGAGTATTTATACTGTACCAACTAGGGGTAGCCTTTCTTACATACATTTACTTTGATAATACTTGAATTATGGCAAATGGACAGTTCCTATAGAAAAACAAATTATCTCTGTTGTTGTGATGAAGGTAGTATATAGCTGTTTCTCTTGGCAACCAAAGAAAGTGTCTCATGATCTTAGGGTGTTAGAGGGTGGTGAGTTAACACAAGAAGTATGTGCATAGCTCAGTATCAGTGGGTGCTTGTTTGCAGTCTGGTTTTCTGCAGTACACTTGCAGATGCATTTCTTGCTTTAAATCCACAATTTAGTGACTTTGTGAAAGGTATGTTCCTGATGAAAGTCTATCCCTGTAGTCACTGATGTGTGTCTGAGGAACTGTTTCTGGTGTGCTATGATAAACAGCTGTGCTTTGCTCTGCCACCTGCCGTTAAACTCTTTGTCATGCTGAGTCTCTTAGAAGTTGTAGCAAACTTGAGTGACTTAATCTTCTGGGGAGTCAGTGACCTGGGAGAAGACTAAGGAATCAAAATAATCCAAGCTTAATAAGCACTATCTAAGCATATTGAACCTGGCTTACATATATTCTATTTGTGCATGCTGTAGATTTCCCTTTGGATCCCTCCTGGACATACAGACAAGGTTGTATCCTTGCTCTAGTTATGAATCTAGTTGGGAAGAGAAGTGAGTATGAACCTGGCTGTCTTTTCCAGCTTCTTTGTGCTGTAAGCACAGATCTGTGCTTTAAAATCTTTTCAGTCTAAAAGCAAGGTTGTTTCTTGTCATTTTTGTTTTCTTTCTCGAAACAAGTGGCAAGATGTTTTTGACATGCTTTTTTTTTTTTGCATCCTTCTTATTTCTGAGTACCCTTAGCTACCTTCTTCAAGATGCATTTACCCACAGTGGTTCCTTGGTGGTGTTTTAAGCTTCACAGCCATGGCTGTAACACTGCAGTGGGAGATGTGGTGAAACAAGCTTGAGCTGACTCTGCCTTTCACTGGTAGGATGGTGAGAGTGGCTGAAGTGGTTGCTGTGAAAGGTGTGTTAAACATTGGTGTGAGGACCTCCCTGAACCTTTTAAAACTTCAATGAGATGTAGTGATAAAGCTTTATACTGTCAAATTCTAGATAGAAACAAAACTTCAGGTTTTGATTCTACTGTGCTATCTTGGTAATTAGTACATACACAGTTCATTTAGATATTTGATATAAATTCAGACAAAGTTCCATATTATGTGCAACAAGTCTTTGGGAGAAGTTCATTTATTTACAGTGACCTCCAATCAAAGAATATTTTAGGTTAATGGTTGGACTGGGTGATCTTCCAACTTTAACAATTCTATGATTCTATGAGTATTCTTAAATGAGCCATCACCAGAAGGGAGGGGGGAGAGGCACCCGGGCTTCTACTCGATGCAGATTTTATCAGTAACGTCTGGGGGCACTGTAAACTCACCACTCTGTATGTGCTGATGTTACAGAAACTGGAGAAGGAGCAAGTATGCATGAAGGTGTAGTAAGGCTTCAGGGAAATCTGAAGAGAGTAGAACTGTGAGCTGTGCTCAGCAATGTGAGATTTAATTGAGGAAAACTTAAGAACCTGCTGTTGGGCTTGTTTGTAAACATTTTAAAGTACCCAGTGAAGAAAGTGAAGTTCTGTTGTCAGGCAGCCTGATGTCTTTCTGGGTATGGGATTTTCTTTTTTCCTTTTAAACTCAGTATGGGCAGTATGGAGGAGGTAGCTCATCAAAGGTAGAGTTAGGAAAGACTCATTAATATAGTTACAAAGTGATCATCAGCCTATTCAAAGACATGGAAGATAAATGTGTGGCAATGATTTGACAGTTAAGGATCTCTGATTCTGGTCAGGTCTGTACTGGAAACTGCTGTTGTGAAGTGGACTGTGCAGTGCTGGGGTGGCACCTGGGCATAGTCAACAGACCCTGCTGCCTGGTGCTTCAGCTCTGTTGCTGTCCCTGGCATGAACTTGGCTAGACCAAGGTCATGCTCAGGAATTGACTGGTCATCCCTGTTTGCACAGATGGGAGATGTATAATGGTGCTGTCACCTCCCTGTTGCAGAGATGCTTGGGAAATCTTCTGGTTACTGGTGTAAAGGAACAATAGGAATCACCTTTGCTTTCTGCCAGTCCCTATGGAAATCTACTGGTGGGATGCAGGAAAGTCATTTGCAAACAGAATTCTTAAGGAAGAAAAAAGGTTAGTTCTGACATCAACAAACCATAGAAACTAAGTTTGACATTCTTCATCCTTCAGCCATAATCCTGCTGAAAATGTCCCCCATTTCCAGCTTCTCAAAGAGCAAACCTTTGTTGCTGCATGTCATCTGTGCAGTTGCACTTCAGTCATAACTTACAATAATTACAAATTAAAGTAAGAGTTTAATGACAGTAGTAACCATACAAGTTACTGTTTGCTGAAGCCTTATAAACAGAATTTATCTTGAAAGGAGGGAAAAAATTCAGGAACTAACTGACTTTTGAGTATTTAGACTGAAGTAAGGAACAAAGTACCTCTTGGGAGCTGTCAGCAAGTGCAGAGCTGATCTTATGTTTGCTCTATAGCATCTACACTCTCTTCTTGTTTCAGGGAAGTTGTGCACTAATAGAGAGGGCAGGCTGTTGAAGAGAATGAGATGAGGAGAGTGTAACTTTACATTAGGCAAATTAGGCATCCAGCTCGGTATTAGCTGAGGAAATTAATCTGAAAGTCTGTGTAAAACACTTGAGTAGAGTGGTCTTGAAACTAAAGACAAAAGATGGGGCAGAGCATCAGAATAACTGCTGCATCTGTGGATGCTGCTGTGTATTGCACAGTAGTACAGCCATCAAGTTTCATGTGGTAAAATTAATTTTGTCACATGAACCTAGATTCACTCCCTCCTTGCCTACAGAAATAATGAAATGGAGGCTTGAAGCATATTTGTATTCATAGGATGGCTGGGTTCTAAATTAGCTCAGGTTTGGGCCCGTTGTCAATGCTGCATCAAGTCATCTGTCCTTGTCTAACAGTATTGGAGATCCAGCCACCCCTCAGATAGCCTGTGCTAGTGCCCTGCTCCTCTCCCTGTGGAACCCAAAGCTCACACTGAGCCTCCCAGGCTCCACTCTTGTCCTGTGGTGTGGTGCTACTGAGGGGTGGTTGCTCTCTCAGAGTGCACCTCTGGGTGGGATGAACAAGCCCAGCTTCAACCTGCCGTGAATCTAGTTCTCCAGCATCTAGATCTCCCTTGTGCTGTACCTTTTCTCCAGTTTCCCCATCTCTCTTGCAGTGGGACACCTAAAGCCACAGTGCTCTAGGTACAGCTTCACCAACTGGGGGGGAGAGAGAAGTAACTTCCCTTGATCATCTGTCTGTGCTTTTAATGAAGCCAGCATGCCATGTCTGTGCTGGGAGCACAGCTTGCTGTCCATGAGGGTCCCAGGTCCCTGCTAGGTTGCTCATCAGGACTGCAGCAAGTACCTGTGTTCCAGCTCTGGTTGCTCTTCTGTAGACACTAATGAAAGCTCAGTTACCACTAGGAAGTTGTTCTCTTACGTGGAGGATTTTCTTTCCTAATAGTAAAGTTGCAAAACAGTTTTCTGGCTTCTGTTATTAATCAACTTTAGGCTAGGGGAGAGTGAAGGTGTTTGCACATGCTGTTGTGGCAAACTCTATCAATGTACACAGCTAGTAAGAGGTGAGATGTGACTACATCTCCTATTGATTATCTCCTTCAGTGCAAGACAAACACAGGTCCTTACTGTATGCTGACCATATAAATTAAAACTTTAATTAAATGACAATGGTGGACTGTAAGGTGTACTTCACTGGGCCTTTAAAGTATAGCTGTTCAAAACCAGCTCTTCTGGATGTGCCCCATTCCATGCCATCTTCTTTCTCCCACTTAAAATTCCCAGTAGTGCATGAAGATGAACTCAATAGTTAGTAAATTTTCCCCTGTGTAGTTTACAACCTCAAGGTTATGGGCAAAACAAGTAGTGTCATGCTATAAATCAGGTGTAATGGAACAGCTTGATGAGCACACAGAAGTCCTTCCTCCCCTCGCTTGGTGGGTGTCCTAAAACTGAAGGTAGAATTGGCACAAACCCAGGAACCCCTGCAAACAGCTGATTAAATCATTAATAATGAGCCTTGTCCTACTGCCCTTTCTCTTCTGGAGTCTGAATTCCCCAAATCATTCCAGTGCAGCAAGGTGTACTGGAAAATTCTTAGAAGGGCTGTAGATTAGAAAAGTCACAAGTCCTCACCAGAGGGGGTGTGTAGCTGAATCCCACTGTGGTACAGAGCAGAGTGGGGACATCAAGTGGGTAGTTCACCTTCCAGCAGCTACTTGTCTTTGGTCAGTGTGCTGTATCATAACTTGTATGGCTTAAGCTTTCAGCTGTTCCTTACAGTTCTGGTTCTCCCCTGGCTTAACTCCTTTTCTGCTTCTTTCAGGCCCAAAATGTGTTGCTAGTTCAGTGAGTCTGAATGTTGGACCATCTAAAGAAGAACCCACCTGCAGGGCCAGGGGAAGGCAGTCCTGAGTTAGCAGCCAGGGTCCTCCCAGCAGTACTGGGCTTGGGGTTTTACTCAGGTTGGTAGTAACTATCTTTTAAATACCACTGTTGCTAAGATTCATCCATAGTGTGCCCATGGCCTTGTGGAAGTATGGATGCAGGCAGTTGAATGAGGGAAGTGGCACCTTCTTGACCAAGACACATCTGGAGGAGTTCTGAGTCTGAAACAACCAGAACTGTGATGCCATTAGAAGGGCAAGGTGATTTTCAAAGTTAGGAAAAGGAAGTGATGAAATGATGCAGAGCTTGAATTAACTTGGGTTGGTGGGAGTCAAGAATTAGGAGTCAGAAGCCTAGTGCAGTTACACCTCTCTTACCTCCAAAAATCAGTGAAAATTTATGTCTCAGACCAAGGCAACAACAACTAAAGCAGTGGCTAAGTAGCTAAAAATGTCGGGGTTTATCTCTAGCATGTCACATTTCAAAGCAGAGATTCCCACCTGTTCTCATCAAGTCCTGGGTGTTTCACAGATACTCCTCATTTTTCTTTTGCTCTTATTATCTGTCTCTTTAGGGGGCCTGTGCTCACTGCTTTTGTGGAGATGGATGCTTGGAAAGCAATTATTGTTCATCTCCATCTGTTCTGATGTGGGATATGTCTGTCTTTTTGAAGGCTTTCAGAGTCTGTGCTGGGAATGCATTTTTCTTCCTAGTGTTGAGAGATTTATATTTTTAATGGGCATTTTTTTATCTATCACATGCTAGATTTATTCACTGGATAATCTTAATCTCTCAGGATTGCTGGCAATCTTCTCATGTCCTGATCTAGCATGCAGGGATTTTATTCATTTAACAGTTTGGCTTTTGGATCAGACAGCCATTAGAGGTAAATCCTGCAGTGTGCTGAGTATGCTCAGCACCACCACAACCAAGAGCAGCAGTAACTTGCAGGGAGCCTGCAGCATCTTTCAGGATTGTGTTCTTAGAAGTATTTGAATAAGTTACTGTGTGGTACATGTCTTTTCTTCCCAGACCATACCACCCTTCTTTAATATGATTTCTCACTGATAAGTGGAAATTCTTGATTAAGTTATTGCAATGACTGCTGGTGCTCAATTAACTATTTTTAGGTCTTTTTGGAGTTATTTTCTAGGCCCATATTCTATGAGAGGAAACAAAGGTTTTCCTTCTTTCTTTGAGGCATGAGTTGCTAAAGTTAGGTGGAGAATGAGGGGGAGAGCAAACAAAAATACTTTATGAAGTGACACTTCCACCCCACTCCAGTATGGTGCAGTAAACTCAGTATGGTTGTCCCTCATTGTAAGACATTAACATTCCATCTAGAGCAGGAAAAAACTACTGATCTTTTTCTTGTTTTCTGACACAGAAGCTTCCAATTTATGGCTATTTGAAAAAAAAAAAAAAAAAAGACCAAAAAAACCCCAAACCAAAACCCCACCACTTAATTCAGATCTTTTATAACAGAGTCATTCCTCAAAAATAGGTTTCAGAGGTTGTATTTGTTCCTGATAGCAAACCTGGGGGCCAAATTTCCATCTTTCAGAAGGAGGCTAACAGTAAATTTTCCCAGTCTGGTTCCTGGGAATGCAGGGGAACCGGGGTGATGACCCAGGGGTGCATCATATACCTACAAGGTGAAATGCAACAGCAGCCCCAGCAGCAGACAGTTCCTTGGCACAGCTGTGGCTTTGGCAAGGCAACACTTTCATGGCACTGACAGCATAAACATTTTGTGGCAACTGTGCAAAGCAGGCAGCCAATTATTTTACTAATGATTGCTTCTCAGCACTGTCCTCCTTCATCTGCCCTAGAGAGGAAAACTTCCTCCCCTGTACTCTATCCTCTTGGATAACAGCACAAATGGCTTCTTTCTGTGAAACCACTGTGCTAACACTGCTGTAGCCCTGCTGTGTGGGACTTGGCTGTGTGAATACACTCCTCCTCTGAGTTCTGTCCTCTTCCAGATTTTGTTTGCAGAGCCTGCCTGTGATTGTGATAGCTGTAGCAGGGATAGTCTGAGAGCTTGCACACCCACTGACTCCTCCTTGAGCTCTTCAGCTTCTTCTTGTTAACAAGAGTGATGGAAGAGTTAGTGCTTCCAGAGCACTTCAGAAGTTCTCCAGAGATGCTTACTGGGGACTTTGCATGAGTGAGTGGTGACCTTCTGACTCGTTTACATGGCTGGTCCAGGTTGTCTGCAGTATTTATAAAAATACAAAGGTTTTCATATAAAAAATGGTTTGTGTGCCCATGAAACTCTCAGAGTAGTCAGGTCTGTGGGAGGGAGTGGGACTGTAACAGTGTACATGTGCAGATACAATGAGAATGTTTGGTACAGTCTGTGGGAATGTCCAAAAGAGAGTGGCAGTGCTTCTTGCCTGGAGGAATGTTCTTGTTTCAGTGGCCTGAAGGTTAGTTATGCTCTCAGCAGGAGGAGCATGGCAGGAATCCCAACATGAGAAGCTGGTTTTGGTTTTGGGAGCCCAGAGTTCATCTCTATTGGGTGAATCCTGTCAGTTAAATCTCTTTAAGTTATACCAAGTTAATTCAGCTTCTGGATAGCAGATGCCTACTGGAAATGATTCCCAGCTTCCTGAGCAGTCATTTCATAACATTTTAACAGCATCTTGGAAGTTTTCTGGGCAATATTACCATGGCATCACTCTGACCTTACATCTGATAACTACAAGCCGAGCTCCATCCTGTTGGTATGAGATTGCCACCATCCTCAGAGCTACCTAGACTAAAGCTAGCTGGAGTGCTCAGCAGAGAAGAGGTAACTTCAGATACTGTGCTCCCCCATCAGTTTCAAAAGGAGAGGGGTGTCACTTCCAAGTTGAAGACCATCCTCTACCTCCACTGCTGTCAGCTGTGGAATCCAATACGGTGACAGTGAGGAAGTGGTTATTAAATGCAATAGAAATCATTCAGGTCACCTTTGATTAAAAGCCTCACTCTTATCTCTAGCTTTCTGTGCTGTTGGAAAAAGAGTTCAAGAGAAATACAGTACTAGGGACAGAATGCTCCCCAACTTTGTTTTTTTTTTGTGGGGGACAGGGCTTTCTAGCACACAAATGTAAGTACATCTAAAGCAAAGGGTTGCTATAATCTAAATCCTAATCTTCAGAGGTTGGGGTACTTCTCTGCCCCAGTTTGGTCACAGGGCTTTTCAGAAATGATCCAAGTGGGTTAAACTGTGTGGAGATGTCATCTTTTGGGTACTCATCATGGAATAAAGCACCAAACATTTGAGAAATAACCGTTACTTTGCATGTAACACATACCAGAGAAAGAGTGTGAAAAAAATGTCAGCACCCTTCTATTAGCCAGCTCTTTTGAATACAAACATAAAATATTAATTTAAATCAACTGAAAGGCATTAAAAACTTGATGTTCTCTTTGCCCCAGAAGTACTTTGCTGATAAGAAACAAATTAAAAATGCAGAGTTTTCAAATAGCAAAAATGCCGCATATTTCAAATGAAGTTGGTCTTTTTATGTGTAGCAGTTTGGACTAAAAAATAATATTAAATGCACATAAAAATGATTACTGTAAATGGTGAAGACATCAAAATTTGTCATCAAAGTTAAATGAAAGCACTTGGAAGTCTGTTTGTTTGATCTGTACATAAATAAGCTTAAAAAGAAGCCAGGGCTCTTTTACACAGCCAGAACTGGGTAGCCAGTTCATATTGCCCTGTATCCCAGGGATTCCCAAACTAGGTTAGGTACAAATATGGTTGTTATTTTTTGTTGGTTGTTTGGTTTTTTTTTTTGGCAGGGGGATGTGTGTTATTTTTGTGTTTGCTCAGCATGCTTCTATGCCAGTGCACCAAGGAAAATGAGTTGGCAGAAGACCAAGCCACAGGCTCTTAACAAATATTTTTGAGTTCATACAGAGAGTGGGCAAACTCTAGGACAGTGACATGACAGACTCTTCTCTCTTCTGGTTTTGGAGTGAGGACTATCAAATGAAGGTAAAGTCCTTAACCTTGTTGAAGCCAAGGCTTGTACAATTCATTATAGTCATTTTGGTGGTGTCATCCTCCTGGGTTGACAAGAAGGTGGGAATTAGACATATGGGTCAGAGCCCTGTTAATTTGGATCAGCTCAGAATCAGGGCCACAGAATCACAGAATTATAGGGGTTGGAAGGCACCTTAAGAGATCATAGAATCATAGAATGATTAGGGTTAGAAGCGATTCCCAGAGGTCATCTAGTCCAACCCCCCTGCAAGAAGCAGGGACACCCCCAACTAGATCAGGTTGCTCAGGGCCTCATCCAACCTGGCCTTGAACGTCTCCAGGGATGGGGCATCCACCACCTCCCTGTGCAACCTGTTCCAGTGCTCCACCACTCTCACAGGAAAGAACTTTTTTCTAATATCCAATGTAAATCTCCCTAGATTATAGAGATCATAGAGTCCCCCCCCCCCGCCAAAGCAGGATCTACTACAGAATTGAGCCACGCTAATGTTCAACTAATTTTAGTTTACTCTTGGGGAAAAAAACCCAACCAAGAAAATTTGAGGTGTGGAATCTGTAGGAAAAATGGGTCTTGACTTCTGTAGTGCCCTTCAGCAGAAGACCCCCGTGTGCTTTACAGTGATTTACAGGTTTCTGTCTGGTGCAGAGGAGTTGCTCTGTGCTCTAGGAGCTCCTTTGGCGTAGTGAGAACTTGAGACCTTTATCTACAGAGAGCCAAGCTTCAGCTCATTTAGTTGAAAGCTGGATGCAGTAAGCAACTAGAAGCAAGACCAGAGAAAACCACCGTGGCTCCTGTGACTTCTCTGTAATGGCCTGAACCTTTTGGGGTCAGCAGACTGAACTCTTGAGGGTGTGTGACAGTAAATTGTGCTCTCAACATCACTGCAAGCCTGTGCTGTTTGGTTTGTCCTCTAAACACAGTGTCTCTGAGCACACACCTTTCACAGATAACCTAAGCTGGAGCTGCATACACCACTGTGGTCCGAGGAAGATGCTCTGTTTTGAAGAGCAACTTGAAAGGCCATCCTGCCCCAGGAAAACCCGCTGCTGCTCTACCCTGGGATGCCCCCCTGGGATGGCAGGATGTCTCAGAGCCTGTGCCTTTGGAGATCACAACCTCAAGGCTTTAGGGACTGCTGTATGAGGTCAGTGCATGGTAACCAGCAAGGAAAGTCATAGTGGAGGACTTGGCCTTCAAAAATTCAGCCACAGCTCCAGGGTGTGCACCTCAAACTTGTAAAGATATTATTTTTCCCTGATGAGGAAGTAAAAATTCTCCTCCTGCCATGTCTTCTTCCATTAAAGTGTTCCACAGCATGACTCCACAGATCCTTCATTATCTTCTTAAGGTGAAGTTTCTTTTTCTTCCTGCAAAACTTTCCCCATCAGTTGCTAGAAAGAGAAAACTGAAGTCTCTGAATCACTTTCCCATTTTCTTACTGCGAGTGGGAGTGCAGGAAAGAAGCTCTTTATGAAAATAGCTATTTTTAAAGTGACAGAAACAATAAAACCCCTCCCCTGGAATGAAAACACAGCCTGCATCCTCCCAGAGGGGTGGCAGCTGAGGCAGTAGGCTGCAGTTTGGTGCTGGGGTCTGCCCTTTGGGCAACATGCTGCTTTTTATGGGGCAGCTTCACATCTCCTTGGAGCTCCATTACAGGATGGCTGTGCTCATAGGATGTGCTTGGTGTGGATGGGGCCAGCCCTCCTGTTGCAGCATGATGCTGAGGCAGCTGGGCTTGCCTTCTCTGGAGATTTAAATCTGCTTTTCAACTGATTTTATTGTAGTTGCTGCTTAATGTCTGGTTTATTTTAGGTCTGTACAGGCTACTCTGTTCTCCATTGCTTCTGTTCAGTGCCAAGTTGAACTTTGTGGGGGCCTGCAAAGCATCCCTAGGATGGAGGCTGCAGAAACAGTGTTGGTTCCTCACTGCTTAAGGGTCTAAGTGCAGAATGGGATAGCAGGTGCTCATTGCATGGCAAGCTGGGTATGAAATCAGCTTGGAAATTCACGTGGTTCCACTTTGTGGGCAAGAGGAAAAAACCCAGGAGGACTGGATGTTATCACCTGCATCTCCATTACCTGGGAGACCTTCACTGCAAACACAATCAATGTGTTTTCCTGTGAATGCAAGAGAGCTCTTGAAATAATCTCACTTTGATCCCTCTTGTTATTTTTAATGGGTTCCAGGACGAGCTGGTTGCTATGTATAGCTTTTTACATACAAATTTGGGGTTGAACCCAGCTGAATATTCAGTTCAATTAAAAGCAGAGTCCCTGCTAAAAGAAAGGCAAGGGGAACAGTGGGAAAGGCTCTCATGCAAATGAATGAAATAACAAAAACAAGAGTACTGAATGTTTGTTATTCACACATCTCCTTAGAGGTAATTATTGCGATTTCATTCCTAAAAACTGCCTGCTTTAAGGAGAAATGATTGGGTTCTAATAAATACTTGTTTATTAAACTTGAAGTAACTGAAGTTGAATATGAATTATTAAAATGTCTGTGAGGCGCAGGGTTGTTATTCTTTTGCCAGGTGTTTGTGAAAAATAAAACCAACAGGAGAATATGCAGCAAAGCAGGAGAGGCAAAATGTAAGGCAAGAACCACCCCTGGACCAATGGTCCCCGTCCTGCTGGTCACAAGACAGAATTTCCCATGTCTGCCAGCAAAGGCAGAACTCTGAACAGCCATCACCTGCAGGACAGCCCCTGCCCTGGGGTCTGGGAAGGGTCTGCACTGCCCTAGGAAGCAAGCTGAGACTTCACTGCTCTTGTTAACTTGTGTAAGGCTGAGGCAGATTTGTTCTCTTGGGAAATAAGGGGAATTTTTTTGGAGGGGAATGAGAATGCCAGAAGGGCAAAAGTAATGGTGGGTTGCAGCACATGACTAAGGGAAGAGGAAAAAGGGGATGGTTGGTGAGGACAGGTAGCTTCTGTCTGTAGGTACAGGTCATGGTCTATCCCAGAGTTTCCAAGCACCTCAAGTGATTCCTTGGGGAAGTAAGAGAGCAAAGGAAGCCTGGAGAACTCGATAGATTGTGAGAGGTTAATGACTGAACCCTTAAAATGTACCAGAAAATGCAGGGAGGTTTATGGGATAGCTTTGGTGTACTCTGGTGATAAATGCAACATGAGGATGTTTCCTCGATTTGCTCTGAGGCTTTGGCATTACCCTGTCACGATGGGAAACTCACTGTGTGTTAAAGAGAGGATGTGAGTTTCTGTTGCAAAAATATTTGTGGTGTTCTTCTAGGTGACAGCCTCCAGAAAAGAAACCTGGTCTGGGAACTGCTCCAGGAAAACTTTCAGCTCCAGTTCACATCATCCTAGGATGAAGTCCCTCAGTCACGTAACCAGGAGGAAATCAAACCACAATGTTTCTCCTTGTGCTAATGTGAGTGACTTCTGGGGAACTGTGGAGCTGAACTGTCCCAAACACACAATCCATTTGCTTCAGTGGGAGTTTGCCACATGGTTCTACAGTCTTGTCTAAGAGAAATATCAGTCTAATGATTCTCTTCTAAGCCCAACAACCTGCTGGGTGGCAGGACATGGTCCCATACATGTTTTTGTTTGCTGGAGATTTGCACAAGGTGATCCCAGAATCACAGAAGCTGGGGGTTGGAAAGGACCTAGAAAGATCATCTAGTGATGTAGACATATGTGCCTTTAGCAGAGCTCCACACTGTGACAGCAGCATAGTCCTGCTGCTGTCAGTCTCCCAGCAGAAATACATGCTTTGGCCCAGTGATGTCTGCACCTTGCTGTTTCTGTCACGGTGCCCATATTCTTAGCATTTATAATTTGAACATCTTCAGAAAGAAGGGACAGCTTCTCTTCTACAAAATAGAGTGCAGATTGACTGGTGTTAATTATTCCTTCTTGCTTACTCACTCACCAGGTTATGTATTACTCCAAGGCTTTTAGTGCCTTGGGCCAAAAAGGGTCATTACAGCAAGCAGCCTAATGACCTGACCAAGAAAGTACAAGTGAGAGGGAATGAGTCCTCTGCTCAGCTCTCTGAAGTTGTTAATGGATGCCTTGGGAATTCTACAAAGCAGCAGCTCAGAAAACAAACAGAATTGTTCAGTGTTGGATATCACTCTTGTGACATCTATGCTATTACAAAGATTTACAGCTGGAATAATTTGATCTGGGTTTTTCTCTTTCCCCCATTGACTCACATTTTGGAAGGCAGTCAGACCCTGAGAGTTGGGTTTTGCATAATTGAAGCACCAGAACATATTAAGTGGAACTACTAATGGGGATGAAGCTTTTCCCTTCCTTCCAGACTGGGTTATCAATTATGAATTAGCGGCAATCTCAGATCAAAGGGGTTCCATTTCTGCAGCTGAACCTGAGGATTTTGGAGCTGAACAGATGAAATACAGTTAATGACTCAGGAAGAAAGAGATAGGAGATATAATGGACAAGGATGGAGTTAAGTGTTTGTTTTAATATGGTACTGAATATGGATGTACACTCTACAAAGTAAGACTGGACACTGAGATCAAGGTACCTGGAGAAAACGATGCTGTTCCTTCCCCTTGGACATGGCAGATGGGAACCTGATCAGCAGCATTTTTCTTAATGTTGTATGTGACCTCCTTATTGAGACCTAACACAGAAACAGGTTGGGGTTACACAGAAGGCTGATTTGTGCTGCTACAAGTTCCATTGCTGTGGAGAAAATACATCTCTCAAGTAAAACCAGTTCCACACATGCCTAAACCAAAACAAAAAGCGAAGGTTTTAATTTAAGAGGGGCTACAACCTAACAGAGGGATGTTCAGAGGAGCAATCCGAGGCAGGACTTAGCCACATGCTCCTGAAGCTGCAGACACCACCGTTTATGATTCAAGATAGTAGATGGTGCCACAAAGGTGTGGGATGCCTTAGGGAACAAATAGTAACAGGTGGGATTCTTGCAAAGAAAGTGTTCAAACACCATAGAGGGGTGTGCTGGGGACCCGTGTTTAAAAGCTGTTTCACCTTGAACTGCCCTGGTTCTGAGTAAGCTTCACCCAGGTGGAGGTGGTTGGGATAAAGGGCTGAGAGCTTCTGCCCACAGCTGCTCTGTGGGGTGGGGGTCACATGGTGAAGCTGGCTACCTGCTGGGGCTGGCAGAGAGAGGGTACTGCTAGCTGCTTCCCTGCAGCTAGAGAGGAGGAACTTCCTAACCCAGCAGGAGCCTTCAAGGAGCTTCCTGAGGAGTCCTGGAGAAAGTAAGTGACTGGCGTAATAATATCCCTGATCTTAGAAGAGAAAAAATGGTTTTAGGGGTGGGGAGGCTTGGGTGGGCTGTTGCTGTGCTCGGGCCAGCCTTGGGAGGGTTGGAGCCTCTGTGCTTCCTCAGTCTCTGCTTCAGCTGGCTAACTGCTCTTGTGTCAAAAATACAGCACAAAAAGTCAATTGTATAACATTCTTTTAAGTGATATAAGTCTTTTGGCCTCAGAGTCATAATTTCCAATAGGATGTTAGAAAAATTTTATGCTACATGTTGCTCGCTTTGTTTGGATAATCTCCTGTAAGGAAGATTTTAGATTAATCTAATTTTAATTGTTTCTTATTTTGTTTGGATAATGCTTCATAGTAAGACTTTTGAAATTAATGTGAACCTATTACTAAATTATAACGGAGCAATTATAAAAATAATGAATTTATTATTACAACTGCTGTTGGAATAAGAAAGAAGGATCTTCTAATGACCTGACTTTGATGATGTATCAGAAGAAAATGTGGTTTGGAGTACTAAATTTTGTAGTTAAATAGTTTAACACTTGGACCGAAACTTCTAGAACTTTGCATGTTACTGAAATGTGAAATGAGTTTTTACTTTAGATCAAACTCCTTTTTCTAATCGTGTGAGTGCGGAGACCAAGCTAATAAAACATTTTTCAACTTTTATTTGGATTTTTTTCTTTTGTCTTTAGGTCCTCAAACACCTTTTGAGGCTCTCTAATGAAAAATCCTGCTCTTTTATTATTTTTTTTTAATTGTGCATGTTGCTTGAGCAAGCTCTGACTTAGGGAAGGTGTGTCCTGTTGGTCTGAGCTCCTCAAAGCATTGGTGGTAATGATGGGCACCTGGAGTTGGCTTTCCTCTCCAGAACAAAGGATTGGTTCAAATCAATGGTTTAAACCGGTCTTTTTCTTGGTGAGTGGTCTGCGTCTGTTCACTTGTTATTCATGTTCCCACAAGGACTTCTGCAATTCTCGATGCTAGTTTTATTCAGATACTTGGCAATTTAAGCCTTTGTGAGAAACAACAGAAGATGTGACTTGAGCATGTTCTTTTAGAAAAACAACCTAAACCAGTTATGGTAGGGGAAAATACTCAGCACTTGTTTGAGACTTTAGGCTGGATAAATCCTTGGCGACTCTGTCTTCAGAGCACAGTGTAAAGTTTGATTCTCTAGAGTATGTTCCTGTGGAAGCAGAGTACCTGCCTAAGAAGTTACTACTCTGTCTGGAGAGGTGCTAACTGGTACGCTGAAGAGGGAGTCGGCGATCCCTTTGTGTTATTGAGGTGTTATCTGATGGGAGGGAGTAAATCCGCCCCAGGAGCAGGCAGCCTTGTCCTCCTGCCTCTGATGTGTCCATGGTTCAGCCCTTGGGGTCTAATTAGCTAGAGGAGGGTGTGGAATCTGTAGCTCAAGGGATCTTGTTTAAGGGGAGGGGTGGGGGAACACACAATTTCTGTGGTACCTGGGTTTTCACAAACCTGAGCTCATTGCTTTGAGTACCATGGGCTGGATGGGGGTGTCGTGCCTCTTAGGATGAAGGTAATACAGGCAAAGGAGTTGTACAGTCCCTTTGGGGTCTGTCTCCAAGGCTGACAGTTGCTTCCCCCCAGGCAGCACGTGCAATCCTTAATGCTGTTGCAAAGGGGTCTCTTCAGTGGCTTCTGGGCTTTGGTCCTGGGTGTGGGCTCCCAGCACAGAGGGAGCCCTGTGAACACCCATGCTGCTGTCATTGTCACCCAGCCTGGGCTGGAGGTGTGCTGTTCCTCATGGGGGCTGACCCTCGGGCTTCTGGAGGTGAAAGCGTGTCTGAGCAAAGCCGATGCGCTTGATGGCTGGGGGGATGTGCTTGATGGGCTGCTCTGGGGAGTTAAACCCCGTTCCTCAGCTCTGCATCCTCTGGGCTCTTCCCTCCTGCCTCCAAGACAGGCAGCAGTTTCATTCCCTGGGGTGTGCCAGTGATGTGAGCGAGTAGGTCCTATCCCCTCTGCTTGCTGTTTGTTTTATTTGGTGTGTTGCTAACCTTTATTCAGTGCACTTATTTACTTCAGGTTTTAATAGTGTGATAAGGTCACCACAAATTTAGTGGGAGGCATTTTAAGCACTTGCAGCAATAAATCACAGCGTACATCATCCCTGTGTGGCTTATCCAGAACCAGAGAAATCCAATTTGGTCCATAACATGAAGGCCAAATAAAGCCAGGTATCATAGTGAGAAAGCTTTGACGTATGGCTCTGGAAGAACCTACACACTTCTCCTCTATAAATTAACAGCTATTTTGCAGAGCTGACAAGTAGCTGATATTCTTGGAACCAGTCCTATTTGTGGCTCCCCCCTCTGCCTTCCATTCCAGCCTTTTGATCTTTCCCTTTAGAAAATCCAAAGAGAAGAAAAAGCAGCTTGTTCTCTAATGTGGGTTTTAAAACACTGGTGGTACGGACACATCTCGCAAGTGCCGTGAACTTGCTGGTAGTGCAGGAAACCCTAAAACCTCAGGGACTCATCTCTGCAGGAATATGTTCTTATCTATCCCTTTATATGCTGATTTTTTTTTTTTCCATTCATAGACAAGACTCCTTTGCTGGTAGGATCAAACCAGCCTGCAGGTCATCCAAAGAGCTGCAAAGTCACAGTGACCAGAAATGAATAGTAGCGAGGTCTGTTCAAGAGCTGTAGATGAAGCACAAGGGGATGTGTCGTGGGCCACTAAACTGTGCTGGCTGGGAAATGGGCTTGATAACCCAGCATATATATCCTGCTTTAATTCCTGTGGTCTTATAGTGTCCTGGGAGCCCTGCTGGTCATCTGACCTTCCCCTTGCCTTCAGTCCAGCCAAATTGAAAGGGTGTTTGAGAGCGGAGGGAGGGGAGGGGGAAGGGATTAGTTGCAGGTGGTAGTGCTGGACTCCTGAACTCTCAAAATGACCCACAAGGAGATTGATTTTGCCGGTGTGTAAAGCCTAGCAACCACCTGGGCTTTAAGCTAACATTAAAAATTAAATGCTGGCTTCCATGTTATTAAAGGTGGAATAAAAAAATGTTGTGCCTTGCAATGTTCAGAGCAAGAAAATGATGGGGACTTTGTAGAGCTCAGCAATGCCGCGACTGCAAGGTGCAAAAGCAGCGTGAGGAGGAAGGACGACCATGTCCTCAGGGTACTCAGGGTCCCCCTCCATCTGGGTAGCAAGGGGAGAAGAACCATTCACATCACAGCACTGCCTCTCATTCACAGTCTGTTCTCTGGCACGTTTGGTAGATGACTTGTGTGGGTAAATAAAACCTTGTTAAAGAAGAGTGGGGGACTGGGTAAGTTCTTGTGGGGCTGTGGGCGAGGCAGGCTTCCCTCTTAACACTACAGGGGTGTTTTGGGTACATGTAACTATTACTTGTTCTGCCATTTTGAGTCCTTGGTTGATGTCTTTCTGCAGACTGCAGCTCCTACAAGTGTCTGATGATTTCTGAAGGCACAAGCCCCCTATCTTCATCAGCATGGGTGTGTTGTGAGTGCCTGATCTCTCTGCAGCAGATGGGGAGGAAGTCTGAACTTTTTTTGTTGTGAAACCCTAGGCCTTTTATCTAAGTACCTGTGCTTTTGGGATGGTGGACCTGAGAACTGGAGTTGATGACCAGCTGATGCACGGTGTGACTTGACAGAGGTCCCTGTGACAGAACATAGAGGTAGTTGGCCCTTGTGTGAAACGGGGAAACAGGGGATGGAAGTTTAAATAGCCTGGACTTGCCCTTGCTGCAACCTACTGTAGGTGCAAACTCTTTAGCTCTTGCTGGGAAAGATCAGATGAGAGCAAGAGAGTCCCTGGGAAGTGGAGCACTTACCTTTAAATGGGTTCAGCACCTCCAATCATGGTGCTGGCACCAGCCTGGATTGCTCTGCCTCTGACAGAAAGCTGCAGCTCTGGAGCATTGTGCATGCAGAATAGTCTCTCTCAGTCTTTAATGCCTAACTATTCTGATAATCCTCTTTTATTTTTTTGCTGACTACATCCATAACTTCTTTGCTCTGGTAACAATCTGTTTAATGCACAGCCGTGTTGTAAAGTTGAGCTGCAGTTCCAACATGCCTAATCCTGAAAGAAGCATTTGTTAACAAAAAAAGAGATCCATTTCCCTAGGAAACATGCTTTGATTTGTGACACAGAAATGTATTCATTTAACTGAGCCATCCGTGTGACAGGTCACTATTTCACCCTTTTGGTACAGCAAAAGTTTACTCTTTTAATAGGTTTATTGCTTTTTGGGTATTTGTTTCCTAAGGACTCACTTGAGTGCTGCAGCTCTGATCTAGAGCACAGGAAATTAATTCTTTTTATGATAGTGTATTCCTTTCACAAGTCCACGTTTTAAGTGCAGCTCAGCTGTATTACAAATAACAGTATGTGGTCCTAGAGGGAGTACCAAGCCTCTAATTCAATATTGTACTAGAGGCCTTGTAATGTCAGTGCTGCCGAGTCGAGCTCTTTTGAGCCCCTGTCGGTGTCCCAAGATACTGGGCTGGCTGCTATCGATGTTCATGGATGTTGCTGGGTGTGTACACTTGTTCCTCTGTCTTTGAATTTTTCTGACACTGATCCTCATTAGCAGCAATGAATGTCCAGAGTGAATACGAGACTGTCTGCAGAAATCATCTGTTACTGATGGAGTTTCATGGCGAGATGCTCTGTTGTGAAGGCACTAGAACCCATGGACACTTCCTAAGTTACCTGTGCTGATGTGCACATGGTCTCTGGCAGCTCTGCAGACCACAGCACACATCACACAGTGCTTTGGGAGAGGACTTCTGAGTTTCTAAAGCCATACTCTGGCATGGTGGTCTGTGTGTTGTTCCCCTTGCTTCTGCTCCTCTGTCTAGTGCTCTGAGAGTTTGAGGGATAAAACCACACAAAGGTTGGTTTGGTACCAGTAGAACAGATTTAAATGGGAATTACAGTCTTATCAGCTATAGTAGAAAACTACCCACACTTGTGGGGTTTAAACCACTTGGTCTCACAGTGGCACCAAAATCCACTATTTCATCCATCTCTAGGATAGATTCCAGCTCTGGAGAGCTCTTTCTTCCCTCTTTGTTTTTTTTTTTTTTTTTTTGCAGAACTATTCCACCTTCATTTCCATACCTCCTCTCTGGCTGATTTCCTCTGGGTAGGCTTCCTCCTTGTCACTAATAGAGGATGACATAGATCTGGTGTATCTTTTCTGGAGAAAGCAGCTGAAGTGATTCCACTTACTCTCCATGCTGTTTAAAGCTAGATGTGGTTCAGCAGAACTCAACCACTTTGCCCTTGAGAATAAATCCCAAGCTCCGAGACGTATCTTTAGTGTTATGCTTCATGTTCTAAGGACTGAAGTACCTGTCAGGATTTCTGGTGAGCTGTGGCAATGATGTGATGCTCTCCTGACAAGGCACTAACCATTACATGCTGACTGGCCTGATTTCACTGTGCTCGTGTCATGTTGGTGTCCATCCAATGTGAAGTCAGAGCCCTGGTTTATTTTGCAGGACTAGGTTCTGTATGTACCTACAGCAAGCAGTGGTTTAATTTGCAGAGGGGGAAAAAAATCTGAGTACCAAAGAGGGCAATAAGCAAAGATATGAGCCCCTTTCTGTAGGGCATTTAAGGTGGACAGAAAAGGAACAACCTTCTTTTGGTTAAAGTCCTAGCAGTGACTTCAGAGATGCTCCAGATGTTGGTGGCAGTGCAGAAAGTGAGTGGGATGCTCCTGGGTGGAGGACTGTGTCTCTTCTCTTGGCTGGGGGGAGAGGAAAATTTGATTTAGTTGTCTGAACAGCACAGACTTACTTCTGAAACAACTATTATTTGCTCTGGTATTATTTCTGCCTTTTCAGCACTCCAGTTCCCAGACTTTTGATGTGGAATTTGAATGCCCCTGCTTGTGGGGCTGATGGTCAGGAGCTGGTGAGCTCTGATGGGAGCTTGTGGAACTGGAGGTGATCCTCAATGACAGAGGAGGATGGCACACTTCCAGGATGTCCTTTAATTATGCCTGTAATCGTTACCTTGCTTTGAAATACTTCATGAAAGTGTGGACATATGGACTCCTTCAGTGTTCAGTTGTTTTCAAGAGACATATTGTGAGTGGGTGAGTAGTTGATATGATAGAATTAAGGAAACCAGAGTTCTCCCAAATGGTGAATCACTGTTGGTTCTCCCATTAACAGAAGGTCTCCCTTTCAAGGTGACTTTATTAATTAGGCCCTTTACCATCCCTTTCATCAAAGGGAAAAGTGAAAAGAAATCAGCAACTGTGTGTGGCCCTGCCTATAGAAGAAACAGACAGCTACTGTCTGCAAAATTGAGCACTTTACATCAAAAATTAATTAAATTAGCCCAGATTCCATAAGAAATACAACTAGATCTCCCCAGTACCTCCCAAGAGAAGCACGTTCTAAGTCAAGTGCACCCAGAGACCATATTTGGAAATGAGGCAATTACTAGTTTAATTCAGTCATCAAAATAATTTTACAGCAGCAGCAAATGCCAATCACTGGAGGAGGAGGTAGTGGTGTGTAGCATGCAGCCTGCTCTGTTGCCAGTGGGACTGTGGTGGAGGCAGTGGAAGGACAGACAGATGGACCATGCTGTGTGACACCGCTGGCTGTGTCCTGAGCACCCCTGGCTGGAAGCAGCCCGTTGCTTTATTATCTCTCTGCTTTTCTAGGTGGGGTTTTTATTCTGCCATCAGCACAATAGCATGGACAGGCATAACCACACCAGCCAGAGCAGCTTCCCTAGCTGCTGTGTCACCTGAGCTCTGGAGATCATGGAGAAGGGAAGACCAGGAACTGGCCAGGGCTCCCAGACAAGAAACAGCTCATCAGCTGCTGAAGAGGAGTAGTTGTGACACCTAAATTAGAGTCTGATAGTAGATAGTTTGACTACAGCCCTAAGCAGCACCATGAAATGCATTAAGTGACCTGTCACATGCAGTTTGCTGGTTTGCTCATCCTCTGCCCTGGAGACAGCTGTGTGCACAAGGAGTCATTCGTAGTGCTAGGAATTTTTTAAATAACCATACACCCTCCTGTCTGCTGGAGAAAGCAAGTGGGGATGTGGAGATGGTACCAGAAGAGAGCATAGTGAGGGTCCTTCAACCACACACAAGCTGTTTTATTTCATGGGCTCTGACCAGCTCCTTAGGAGACAGTCTTCTGTGCCCAGCACAATGAAATAAATGCGCTTTCCATAAAGCTTGTTGGTGTTCCACAAAACCAGTGTGAGACTGATAGAGTGGTTACAGAAGGAAGCTTGCACACACCTTGGTCTTTAACCACTTGCTTGCCAGAGCTCTTGGAAAAGCCATCTGTGTATGAGGTGTGCTTGGGTGTCTTCAAAGGTTTGTTCACTCTAGAGGTCAAATATGACTAAACCACAACCATGGATACTTCAGTGACACCAGTAAGGTGTCTATCGTTCTGCCAAGCAGTGACACTCACAGGTGCAAAAAGTGCTGGTATAAGTAAAAAAGATTCTCTCATTACTTAAAATATAAATATTTTAGCCCACAAACTACTGGAATAAGGGGAGGCTCCCTGCATCTGTCAAGCTGGCTGCAGTGTTGAGAGGTTCTCTTCCAGCTAAAGTCTTTCTGGGGTGTGTTGTGTATTTTGTTAGAACCTGTACAGTCATCCCTGGAGGTGTTTGATAGGTGCAGAAACACGTTTCAATCTGTGCAGTGCTGATTCCTCCATCCTGAGTGATGGCTTTGGCTGCTCTTTGCTCTTCCTGTGATTATAACTGCAGGTTTCCCTGTATGGTGTGGTTGGTGTGTTACCTTCTTGAAACGCTTTCTGCTGCCATGGTGCTTCTTGACACCTGGGCTCTGAGGATTAGGTGTACATATGCATAACCATACCTGACTTGCTATTTTTACCAGGCTGTTCATTTGTAGCTGCTTGGAGGGATGGCACACTAATTCCATGTCACTGGTGAGTTTTAGGGCTTGTAGGTATCTCTTGAGCTGCCTTAGGGTTCTGCTGCACCCCTCTAGGTTCCCTTCCTCCTGTCTCTGACAGTGCCAGTGAACAGTGTGGGTCCAAGCAGAAAAACTGTTTCTGGCTGTTCACTCTTGCAGTGTAATTCACATCTGAAAACCTGGGTATGCTCTGGAAACACTCAACCTCTCCATGTTTGTTACAGGAGGCTTTGCACAATAAATTGAGCATTACAAAAAATTATGTAATAAGCAATGGGAATTCTCATTTATTGAAGGGAATCTTAGGGATTACACAAGTCCTCCAAGCTGGGTGTAATTCAGTGACTCTAGGTTTGCACTGGTTTTCTGTCTGGGATGGATTGCACTGGTTTTGTGATGAAAATATCCACTTGAATAGTGCCAATGAATGTGTTTCCCTGAAGTTGTCAGGTTTATTTTTGCTGGCACACATGGATATTTCAGACAAAGTAACTTGAGATCTTTTAGTGATGGACAACAAAAAAATTTCTCATTTTGAATGTTTTTAATTAGTTAAAACCAAATGCTATACACTTTGCTTCACTATTTCATGCATTAGAGAAGTCTTAGATTCAGGTCTGTAATCAGAGATGTGATACCATGACCTTAGTGAGTTGGGTAACCTTTACTGTCCAGCACCTTAATCCAAGCTTGAAGTAAAATAAGACAGCAAGGAGCAATTGGAGGTAAATATTCCGTGCCCTGTGTGGGAGCTTAGCCATCCATGTCATAGCCATGAATGGTAATGGTGGTTGTGAATCTACATTCTCATGCATCAGGTTGCACAGTTACCCATTTGGTTCTGTTAGAGCATCTCTTGAGGTTCCCTCTTCACTTCTTGCCATCAGCCAGAGCACCTACCTCTACTCCAGAGCATCCATGGGTTCCTCTTCACTACTCTTTTGTAACAGGCCTCTGTAAATACTGTATTTCTACAGTATTTACCTTAAAAAGATCTAAAAAATCCTGCCAAGGCACAATAGTAGGAACTGGAAGAGACAATAAAAAATAACTATAAACTTGGTAGTCTATACACAGAGCAAAGCTCAAGTTCATTCACATCCTCTGCATGAGTCTTAAGTGGCCACTTCTGTATCTGCAGGAACAGTTTATAGTGGCAATTTGGCTCCCTGCATGCAATTTGGTCACTTCAACAGCAGGAAGTGCTGGGCACTGCTGGGATGTCTGCCCAGGGGTTAATCCACACATCTGATGTGAGGAGTGGTGTCCATCAGTTGATCTGTGCACAGCAAGAGCTGTTAGAGGCATTGCAAGCGACAGATGTCCCTGCCATGGCAAGGGGATTGGACTAGATAATCTTTAAAGATCCCTTCCAACCCAAACCTGTCTGATCTCCAGCACTGGCCAAATGTCCCACTCTTATAGCTGTCAGTAGCTTTAAGTGTTCCATTTGCTGCTTGAGTTTCTTGCTTAAATCCCAATTCTTACCCAAATGCCACAACCCCATGTTAGGTTCTGATTTTCATACCTGTTTGGGAAGTGCAAGGAGCTTGTGGTGTGTCTACCTGGGAGGCTACAGCACCAGACAAACACCTCTTTGCTTGCCTTAAAGGCTGTAAAATAATGTCATCTGCTGCTCTTGCCTGGTGGCTCAGCATGGTTTCTTTTCTGGGTCAATTAACCTGTGTTGAACTTGCTCATCTGCAGCTAGATGGCTTCATAAGTATCTCTGTTGGGATTCATTGTTTGTTCATGCTATCAGTCACTGCACCCATGTAAGATTAACTGGTGGTTCTCAGCCAGTGCTTACCAAGCCTTGAGCAAGGACATCGCTGAGTTGAATGTGGATGGTAAAAGATGACTCCTTGTTGCTGTCTCACATCACTGATCAGACCTGAGAGTCACTTTCTTTGTTCTCTAGTGAATTTTAATACAGCAGTGCCTGCACAGCCTCGAATCAAAGGAGTGTTGTCCTGTCACTGTGGTGACATGGACCATAAAAAATATATTCCATAGCTTCACGTAACCTTTTCGTTGTTGTTTTTCCCTCTTGCTGATTCTTTTCTGTTACTCAGCACCAATGTGGTGAGGTGTGGCACTACGGTGCTGCTAGTGGTGTTCTGGCTTTTGGTCTTACTGGGAATAACCAGTGTTGCATCAAAAGCCACCTTGCATGGTCCAAAGGTAACCTGTGGACTCATCAGTGGCTGTAGGGCTCATTGATGCTTTGCATTCACACAGGGTCAGCAGATAAATTTTGCTTTACCAGATGATTTCTCAAGGTCTATTTAAGTTGAGCTTATTTTTGTTTCAACTTGTTGATCAGACACAGCAAGGCCACCACAGTCAGATAACATGACCCTTCTCAGTGTGCTTGGATGGTGCGGAAAATTACGTTTCTGCTGAATCCAGAGCTTGGACCACAGGCAAGAACCAATTTAGCCACTGAATTTGTTTTCTTACAAGTATATCCCTTAAGTTTGGCTCTAGATGTGATGAGGGTGAGCCTGTTTGTAGGAAATTATGGCAGAGAGAAGCCCATTTAGCTTTTGGGAGATTGATGCTGGCTGTGCGCTGTTTGACAACAGTGTGCTAAATCATCTCTGGTGCGGTCTGCTAAGCCAGTTGGTGGGACATGGTGAAGGGATCTGACCCCAGCTCAGTTTCCTTGCCCACTTAACCATGTTTACTTAGCTTTGCCGAAAAGATGGTGCATGAAAATTGCTTTTATTAGCAGAAAAAGAAGTTTGCAATAAAACCTGTCTCCTTGGGTGCACTAATTCTATTTTACGAAGAAAGAACATATTGTTTTAATTAATCATATGAAAGCAAAATTAGCATGATTATATGAAAGGTGCTGTAAATCATTCTGATCCACATCATTGAACAAAGAGCAGTTAGTTATTCCAGAGTTGTTAAAGATTTTATCTACCCAAGTGAAAATTCAATTAGCACAAACCAGTCTCATATAAAACTAAGGATTCTGACTGCAGGAAAAACTTTGTGTGTGAATACTACCTCGTGCCAGTTTGATAAATTACTGTAATTAACTGTATCCCACGCAAGCTAAACAAAATTTACAGAAATGTTGTTGTACAAAAGGAATATCTTCTCTCTAGTTCTTGGGTAGAAATTCGAGTAAGTCTTTGTAATATTGCTCTGAACATCCTATTCTACATCAAGGTAAAAAAAATAAATACTGCCAGCAAGCACAGACAGCTCAAAGTCAGGTTTTTTTCCCCCTCCTGCTGCATTGGAAACACGAGCTGCACTTAACATGTTTCAATTAAGCAACTTGAATTCAATTAGTTAACCCAAGACATTAGTAGCAATAGACAAACTAAGGAAGAAATGAGATTGCTTAGAAAAAGAGCTACTCCTGGTTTGTCAGGGAGACTTGTGGAAGTGTTAGAGAGGGGCAGAAACATTTGGTACATAGCACGTTGTGCCAGAATACATCACCTTAATGGAAAAAAATAGCTCCACAAATAAATGGGTTTGTTCTTCAACATATCTTTCCTTGCCTGTTATATTCATCAGGTTTTGGATGAATCCATGCCATCAGTGTCTCTTTGTTGGCTTGAGTATGTGGTAATGTATGGATGCAGTCCTCTGTTTTGAGGCTGGTTTCTGTGGTGTTCTCAACCTGTGCTGCTCTTCATTTGTCTTGCAAAACACCTTATTAAGCAAAAAAGAAAAGTGGCCTGTTCTAGTGAGAGTGGTCGAGTAGTGTCATTTGTTTTGGTTGGAATTTTGGGGCAGTTTTAACTATCTTTCAAATTCAACTTAATTGTCCAGATTTGGATGTGGAGAAAGCTCTGTTTGCCAGAAGCGATGCAGCACAGGCCAAGACCCTTAACGTGCAGTACCACAGCAGGCTCTCTGACTTAGGGGTGTCTCCTGCTTTTTGGAATGAAAGCAAAAGAACTGAATGTAAGCAAGCCTTGAACTGAGGTCCCTGGACTCCTAACCCTGCAACTAAACCTTATGGCAGCTCTTGGCATTGTGTTCATCTAAAGAATAAGCGTTCTGGAGAAGATCCCTGTGCACCATGCCCACTGTACTGATTTCTGCTGCTCCCTGCGTTTTATTCAGATGGAGAAAAACCCACCTGTTCTAATGAGCTGCAGATTTTCTGGCACTGCTTTCTGTGGCACCTGAAAGGGTTTTGGACATCTCCCAAACATGTAGTGACCTGGTCTGATTCTATTCTTTCACTTGCAGCTCAGGCAGTGGAAGTTCTGGGGTTGGATGCTCATTTGGGATAAATGGGAGTTGCTCTGATTAGGGTGGAAGATCTCTGCCAGTCTGCACCAGCTGAGGAACTGGCCTCTGGTTTTTAAGGGAGGATGCAGCAAACATAACCAGTAGCAAATAGGATGTAGGTTTAGGCAAGGCAAGTAGGTGTGTGGTGGGGGAGTGAGGGTAGTAAATGTTTGAAGTAGCTGTTGATGCAGTTTGGATTCTTTCAGTGAAAACATTTCCCCACAGCACAGCCGAAGATCTGTCTGTGAACAGGGAGAGAATTACTTTTTCTACTTAGAAATTAACTCAGAAATGAGCAAACCCTCATCTAGTGAGGGGGTTGCTGGGGTGTAACTGCTACACCCCCTGTGTCACCCCCCCAGACCCACATCTGCTCCACACCTCTTTCCAGAGCGAATAGCTGTTCCTCAGCAGCTCACTTTCCCTGCTAGCTTAATATCAAGTCTGTTGGATTTCAGGCTCCTTTCTTTTAATCACCACTTATTTGTTCAAACAGAAATGGTCAACTGCTTTGGGGTGAGGTGGATTAGTGGAACTGTTGTGTGTGTTGGCAGGGAGTGATCCCTCAGTGAGGGAAAACCTCAGCATGTTCCCTCCTGGCACCAGATTAGCTCTGCTGTTCCCCACCGCGTGTGGGAATGGGTCGTTGCTAATGCAGTTTAATTTTGTTTCTCCGAGATGGGCTGTGGATGCCTGAGGTCCACGTAGCCCATCTGTACTGTTTGTCACCCTGACTCTCTGCCTTTCAGTAGCAGGATGGTGGGGTGATGCTTTTACAGAGGTATCGTGGGTCAGTGGCAGTTTTACCCTTTTCAGATATTGACCTGCCTTCCGTGCCAAGACAAAAGCTCATTTAATCTGAGTGTGACCTGCTGGGTTGGGAACCTAATTTGTTATCCTGTTGCTTTTTACTTAAAGCCCAAAGCTGTACCTTATGGAGTAGGCAAGTGTGTAACCACCTGACTTACCCATCCCAGATTTAGGGCAAAGTTTTGGGGGATTGTTGTGTTAATTGACCCGTTAATGAAATCTCTCCCATTTGCTGACTTCTGAGAGCTCTCAGACATATTCTACTCTCTAAATAAGAGGTGTGACTGCAATTTTCTGGCTCTTGTGTGGATGAAGCATGTAAAATATTTCTTTAGAAATAGGAAGGATGCAGCAAGAAGTAGCCAGTCAGGTTACTTTTTTTTTTTTCTCCAGCTCAAGCCTGTGCCAGTAATTGACTGAAAACGTTCTAGCAGAAGTCTGTGTGTTCACGCACATGTGGGTAGCAGTGGTGTGCCCACAGCAGCTGTGCCCACTGTGTGTTGCCTCCATGGCTGGTCACTGGTTTGCCACAGTATGGGAGATGTGCTGCCATGAATCTGGTGCTGCTGGCTGGGCTCTGGGTGCTTGTCCTCAAACCTGGGTTCCAACTGCTGCAGCAACCCGTGTGCATGACTGTCCTTGTTAATTGAAGTGTGATGCTAAGGCTGCACTCCCCATCCCTTGCACTGATTTAGAAGTTGATTATGTATAGAGCAGCTTATTCATCCTTCCTCTTTGTCCCCCCCCACTCTTTCTTGGTCTGTTTTCTGAACAAACATTAATTTGTGTAATTTTACTGGCTGTCAAGCTGTGGTGGAGTTTATTTGGCTAGTCACTTTTTGTTTTGCAAAATTAATTAGATAAGGATAGATTTAAGTGGCCATGGAAGTCAGCAATGAAACATTACGTTCTCATTAGCTGGAATAATACAGTTGCTCTGCTGTAATCTGCAGAATCTCTGTATGGTCAATGAGACAGAGATGAGCAAGAAGAAAGGAAGTTTTGCAGTGACCTCTTGCCAAGGGGGGTGGTGATGGTACAGTCACTTGTCATCGATACGCCTCCTTTGGAAAGAGCAGCCTTCTTGGTCAGAGATACAGAGCATGACCAGGAGGCTGTTCTTGGCTTTCAGGAGCAGATCCAGCACTTCTGGTGCATCTCTGAGACATGTGGCTGTCCTTCCCCTCCCATCACTAAAGGGTTCCCCTTCCTTCCCCTCCCATCACTAAAGGGTTCCCCTCCCCACCCCGTCACTGCAGACTTTCCACTTTCCCCCTTTTACAAATGAAGAGGGATAGAGGGGAAAGGAAAAGGAGAGGTAACAGAGAAAATCAAATGGGCCAGGAGAATAAATGACAGTTCATGTAGCAAAGTGGGACTGAGTCTGTGCCCATGTTCAGGCAAGTGTAGTTTTGAGCACTTTGAGCTGCTTTTTCCTGTCATCACAAATGCTACCATGACAAAAATAACAACGCTTTCGATTGGGATGGAGAGAGACATGAATTTTATATTTAGGGTAAGGTAGGATTTCAATGTTGTGCTAGGTTTAGTAGACTAAAAAATAGGTTCTGAAGACCCTGCTTTTACCCATTCAGGTTTCATAGCTCCAGGTGGAAATGGCTGTTGTGGAGCTGAAATGGAAATCTTGTGTCTGGGAGGATGGAGCTCTGCATCTGCAGAGAGGATGAGCTGTCATTAATGCAGAGCTGCTGCCTGTGAGCAGAAAGGTGAAGGAATTCCAGGGAGACAAACAGCTGGAGCTGTACTGACATACAGCTGGGGGCATGGATCTGGGGGTGGATGAGTCCATGCTATAAATAATTGCTGAGGAATACAGCACATGGGATGCAAAGGACAGAAAACAATGCCAAGGACAGAAATGCACAACTAGGGAATACGCCGAGAGAGTGGAATGAATCATATAGCAAAAACCAGACCAGAACAGGGGAAAGTTCTGGGGTTACAGCAAATAATGATGCACTGCTCCTGTGGAGTGCCTCCAGTGAAAGACACTTGGTGAAAGTGGCCTATAAGATGTACATGGATTAAATTCCCACTGAGACCTATGGAATTGTTCCCCTTTATTTTTTTTTTAATGAGTTGATTTGGGCTTTGTGGGCCTGTGCTTTGTGAATCTCCTCTTATTTCTATGGGACAAATATAATAATTTGTTTCAATTGGGCTCTTTGAGCACTGAGACTATTAATAGTCAGAATATTCCTGTTGTTTAGGATCCTAAATGGTCACAGGATTGGGAGCATCTTTACTACTGGAGTTTTAAAAAGGATTCTGTTACCAGGACATTATCTGTTTCACTGTGATGCTGGTCAGTGCTGTGGCTGTGGGTCTTAAGGCTCTAAAGAGGGATGGATGGCTGAGGAAATGGAACCTATCTGCAAATGTGTGGAGAACTCAGCAGCTGTTTTGAGCTGAAATATGAACACTGGCAGGGGAGACTTGTCAAAGCAAGACTCCCCAACCTTTTGTACCAAAGCAGCATAAGAAATTCACCTAGATTAATGTTACTCATGTCATGCACCTATTCTTTTATCTGCTAATCATTCCAAGCAGTTAGCTTGTCAGATGTTTGCAGCTGACTCAAATATTTATAATTTTTTTTTAGCCTTGAAACAGTAAAGACCATTTATCTCTCATCTCCTGAAAGTGCCAAACATTTGGCTGGCGGTAGTAGCTACTTAAGGCAGTAGAATGCTGTTAGTAGAGATCATGCAGGGATCAGGTCTGACCTCTCCTCCCCAAACTGCTCCTGGATCTTCTTCCACATTGTTGTGAGTGGGGTTTTTGTGTTTTATTTTTAATTTCCCCCTAGACCTTCTGGTTTGGGTAGTACCAAGACACAGACAACTCTTTGGGTTTTCCTTCTTTTGTTCTAAATCACTAATTCCAACTACCTCTGTTAATTTTAAAGTTTATTGTGACAATGTACCACATAATTTCAGATTTGAGTGTAAATCAGGGAAAGGTACCTGAGGCTTGAGTTTTATTGTCAATAAACAATCAGGAGAATCTGAGTGCGGTGGGGAGTATCTGCAGGCCAGAGGGATAGGACACTAAAAGTTCAGTGATGCAGGAGAGTGCAGAAAAAGTAATTAATTAATTCTTATTGAATAAAACTGTTTTGTTCCTGATCTGTGGGAATTAAAATTTAGGAAGAATATAGATTTGGAAGAGTCTTGAGCAGGCTGATTCAGTGATGTGGGTTTTGGTGTAGCGCTGAGGCCAGTGGTGTTTGCAGAAGCACAGACACCAAGGTCATGTCTTTGAACTACACACGGTTTTGATGGGGATAAAAATGAAAGATATTCCTGGTGTCTTTGAACTGGTATCAAAAACAAGAACTAGAGGTCACAAAGTGACAGTGGAAGAACAGATACACCCGAAATATTTGTGACAAAAATTTCTTCAGCTGGTCAGAGCTTGGTACAGCACAAAACAAAGAAAAAGCGATGTAAAAATACCCTGCAAGAAAATGCTCCAAGGAAGCAGAAGGGGTTTGTATTGGGAAAACAGTGCTGCAGTGTGTGAATTGAAACTTGCCTTATGTTTGGAGTGATGGCTGGGCTGGTGCTTCAAAGGTCTGTTGGGGAGAGCAGCAGTTGTGTTGTTAGAAGACACCCAGAGGGGACATGGGACCAGAGAGGTTGCCACCATACTGCTGGTAGGGTGGGGATGCTCCTCTCCCATGCAGCTGGTATAGCAGAGCACTGGTGAGTGGATGGAAGAGGTGGGAGAGGGAGCAGGAGGTATGTTAGAAGTTTAGTACCATTTTCTATCTTCCTCTTGCTCTTCTGCAGCTTGTCCTGGAGTTTTCAGCCTTGCAGACATTGTAGTTCCCTGCAGTGCAGCTGCTTGGTATGCCAGCACGTGATGTGATGCCCTGGGAGTGTGCCCAGCTGTGTGGGGAAGGATGAGGGCTCCCAGCACAGGGCTGCTGCTGGGGATGTTCCCCCTAACAGGGTCCTTCCAGCACAGGGCTCTGCTATGGCTCCTTGTTTGCTTTTGCTTTGATGGACGTTGGATCTAATGTCTCTGCAGCAGAAAGGTCTGGACAGGGGCATCACCAAGATAAAGGTGTTGCAAGGAAGGTGTTTGAGGTGGGAAAGACTGAGCCATGTATCTTGAAACTGTTTATAGATGCCAAGTGTCTAAAATACCCAATGTTATTTTTCTTATGTTGGGCAACAGTGCAGTTTATGGCTGCAACAGCTGCTACTGAGATGACTGGCTGCTTTGTCCACCTAGCCCCAGCTACAGCTCTTCCTTTCCCATCCACTAGTGCTCACCTGAAGCAGAGCCCCTCTGAGCTTAGCTGAGAGTTCAGAAAGGGAAGGAAAAAGTTTGTGTGGACTGTGGGTCAGTTACTGGTTCATTCACAATTGCTGACCTTTCCTGGCCACTTCTGCATCTTTCTTAGGTCTTCATCATGTCCGTGGTTCTGTTATCCATCCAGTTAGGAGAACTGGTGATAGGCTGTCAGTCTTGATGATTGACAGAAGGGCATTTGTCCTTTTGTCTATCAGTGTGATAAGCAAATCCAGCACCAGTCATTTGCATGCAGAGAGGACTGTTTCATTAAGAATTTCATTAAGATGGTAATGTTTAATGTTTCCTGGAAAAAATGAGTTTTTGGGTTGTTCAATTATATAATTAAAGTCAGAGAATTAGGGAAGATTGCAAGCTGCTTGCATAATGTGGGCAAGTTTAATGGTAAAACTTGTAAATAAGTTCAAAGGAAATGAGCTTTCTTTATGTTACTTGCCTCGAACGGAGTTTGCCTCCTGCAAGGGTGAGGGATATGGAAGAGGGCAGATGGGGAGTTAACAGGCTTTGACAGAGGAATGTATTAGCAGACAGAGCTCGCTTTTTTCCTTCTGAGTTGGAGCAAGAGGAGACAGGTGACCTGGTGAAACGCAGAAGGCTCTGCCAGGCTCAGCCAGCCTGCTGCGAGAGCCGTGCCGGGGCGCTCTGGGAATCGTGCCTCGTGGAGCCTGAGCTTTAAGAACACTTCTTCCACTTTACTTAGCACAGCACTATGTTACAAAGCACTGACCAAGTAGTTGGCAAACTTGTGTGCACTTGTTCCCTGCTATGCTGCATCTGTTCCTGCCACGAGTGGGGTTGAGATGCTCCATGTATGTTGTACTGGAACCGGCTGCCTGCTCCGTGTGTGCGTACGCCAGGTAGGAGCATCCGGTGCCGACCTGAGCGGAGGCCAGGAGCACGTAGGCACCCAGGCTTGTGGAGTGGGGTCAAGGTGTGCTAGATGTATATGGGTGTTTCTATGGATGTATCTGCATGCATACACACCATGTATGTATATATGAGAAAAATTCAAAGGCTGTAGTGTTAATTCCTTAGAGCATGTTCTGTTACCTGCTTTGCTACAGAACACGCTTCCTATGGGCTGAAACCGAAGGCAGTAGAGCCTTTCCTCTGTAAGGGACAATATCTTAAAGATAACTGTGCTCCATCAACACAACTTCCATTGCATCAGACTCAAATCCTTCTGCCTCCCCACTTCACCCAAATCCTACCTGTAAGGAAAGGCTCTCCTGCTTGCACCTTGGGTTTCCCCGAGCAGTAGAGGATCTGGCTGTGGAAGTCATTAGCAGCCAGATGTCTCATTAAACTTTCTGACTCCTGTCCTGCACCAACATGAGTTGTTCAAGTGGAGCATCTGACCAGGAGCTGCTGGGCTTTCATCTTCTGATGTCTACCAGATCTGTGTAATTATTTCAGATCTCTGAATCTTGTCATAGCATCCTTTAAATGACAGCCCTGAAAAGGGACATAAAAATGGAATTTATTAGGGAGAATACCCAACAGAAACTCAAGCAGTATAACACCTTAAAATGAAAATGATGACCTGACAATACTGCAATAAGAAGACATGATTTATGTGCTTCTCCTTTTAGTGCTTAATATACCTTATTTTCAGGAGATGACAATTTTGGGTTCTTTATAAAGATCTACATTGGAGTGATTTGGGAGTAACGACTGTTTCCTCCTTGGTTTTTTTTCCTCTGTTTTTTTAGTGTTCCAGTTCAGTTCATTGCATGCTTCTATTTTGTTTAATTTGCAACTTTTAAAAGCTGTCCAGCATGCTAGTAGTTGATATGGAAAATAATTTATATGGCTTGTGAAAGATTCACAAAGATTTCCTTAAGTTTCCTCAACCCCATTATTCTCCCCCCCCCTCCCCCCCCATCTGTATTTTTGCAACCACACCTTCAGTTGTGGGATAATTTGGAGCATTGAATTTGGAGTAAGTGGTGACACTATATTTCTGTGTGTCAGTTCAGGCTGTGCATTGGCTAGTACTGGCAGTCTGGGCTCGGGGGCAGGGTTCCTTTAGCCCCCACTTGAGCTTATGCCTCAGTATCTATTCTTCCCCCAACTTATGTGCATTCAGCAAATCTTTTCAGCACATTGACAAGAATGATACATGGGTTTTTCATTATTATTTATCTGTAATGCATTATGAATCAATGAATCACATACTTGCCTTCTGCCTGAGAAATACTTGACTGCAGGGAGAAATATACCTTGTCATTAGTAGTCGAAGATTGGTGAGTCCTATGAGTTTACTACTGGGTCAATGAAAATGTGTCTAGGCATTATGCTGGACAAAAGGGGCTAACTGGATTATTGAATGGGAGGTGAGTGATTATTGATCAAAGTATTTGTGTTTTAAATAGCTTTCAATGAAAGCATATCGTGCACTTGCCAAGCTTTCAGGGGTTGTGTCTGTGATAATAGAAACACTCCTTTTGTGGTGCCCATTAATAGTGATATTTACTTGATAAGTTTTGTGATGAGCAGCCCATATCATTTCAGACTTGGATTGTTGGTCAGCTCCAAATTCCTACTGATCAAACTGTGTAAATAGTGGGATTCATGAAATCTGAAATGTTCCATGTGGACTTTCCCATCACCTGTGGGACCAGTGAGGGCCAGCCCTTGCCCTACATCTCAGTCTGGCAATAACACAGAGGTCTGGAGCAGCTCTCTGCTTTAGCACCAGTCTTCATTTAACATTCCACATTTACTGTCATCATAGTGTTGAGAAAAGTGGGAATGTATTTTGCTTCCTAAATTCCCTGAAGGAATTGGCTCTTTTTTACTGTGAAGTAGTTGAGAATGCTGCATAGACAGGGAAGATTGATGAGCAGTAAGTAAAATATTTAAAGATGTGTGTAAGACAAGCTTTGCATGGTGTCCATTTATCATCTTGAGTGAGCTTCATCTCCAACCTGAGTTCAAATTTTTAAAGGAGAAAACGAACTTTTGCTCTTGGAGCTGTAGCTGTGGAGAACTTGAAGGAGCAGGAGCCACTGCAAAATTAATCTCTCTGGATCTTTATTGAACTGTTGGTGGTTACACGTTTATTGCTGCAAAGGCTTGGTTGCTGCTGATGGTGAGAGGGACACAATCAGACATTTCAATGGTGTAATTACTCTGGTGTGGAGGCAACAAATTTGTTCCAAGGTCACGTTGTCACATGAGAGCAGACCGCTTCCTGCATCTCATTTTTATGCCCGCACACAAAGAGACACTTTTCTGGCTGATATTTAAAGAGAAGTCCTACAGTCATTTTAATTATGCACAACACACTGATTCCTGCTTCACTGATCATAATTGCAGCTCTGACCTGTTTTATTTTGTGATTTAGATGCCTTCTCTTAAGCGTCGCTCTGGGGTGTGATTTACAGTGGCAGGTACTGGAAGTGAGGAGACAGCCATTGATAATGCGACTTCAGATGATAGAGGCTGAAACGTTCTGTGGGCTGTCACTGAAGGGATGTTCTTGAGGAAAGTGTTGCCATATTTCCAACAGCTGGGAGGGGAGAGACCAGGACCTGCTTTCTCCATCCTTGTCAGATGACTTGTCAGTCTTCTCCAACTTCATTTTTTTTTTCCTAGCACTTCTCAGCATGAAAGCTCCACAGCCAAAACCTTTACCCTCGATTTCTCTTGAAAGTGATAAGTGTATATTATTTTTTTTTCCTGATCAGAGTAATCAGTCATGCAAAGGCCTGTCCAGCAGCGAGATGAATGCTTGTCCACACACATCCTTTTGCAGCATGGTGCCCAAGCATTCCAGTGCTGCTGCATGTCCCTGCCTTTTGTCACATTAAAGATTCACTAACCAGAGAAATCCATTTCTTGTAAAACAAGGAAATGTGGAAACGTGGCATCTCGTGAACAGCAGCACTGCCAGCCTGCATATCATAGCAGAAACACCCTCAGGGAGTCTCTGGGAAGACTTAATTTTTTAAATCCCTTGTCGTGTTGTTATGCCACTCATTCATTTACTAGCAGAGGTGTCAGAAGACAAGTCCCATGGGCCTTCTGCCCTGTTCAGCAACAAAGCATTTGTCACCTAATGCTTTTAAGTGATTATCCAGGCCAGGAAATGCATGAGCATTTGGGAGGGAAGATGACCTGTTTCTATCTTTCAGAAGACTTCCTGGGATGGAAGCTTGGCACAGATTTCTGTTGGTGAAAGAGAGCAGAGACAACAAGCCCTCTGGAGGACCACTGTACGACCCTTTATTTTGTCATTTTAGCCCTGTTAACAAGACAGGGCTTGCATCTGCTCTTTCTCTGCAGGGAAGTCCTACAGTGTTTAAATCCAGTATAACCAGTACATCAGTTCCTGTGTCACAGAAGCACAGAGCTGTAGGGGTTGGAAGGGACCTCCAGAGATTGAGTCCAACCCCTCTGCCAAAGCAGGTTCCCTAGAGCAGGTCACTCAGGTCAGTGTCCAGACAGGTCTTGAATATCTCCAGAGAAGGAGACTCCACACCCCCCCTGGGTAGCCTGTCCCAGTGCTCTGTCACCCTCACTGAAGCTCTTTATCACATCAGTGCGGAACCTCCTGTGGTCCAACTTGTGGCAGTTGTCTCTTGTCTTGTCCCCACAGGCCACTGAGAAGAGGTTGGCCAGTTCCCTTTGTCTCCACACTTCAGTTGTTGATAAACATTGATGAGATCCCCTCTGTCTTCTCCAGGCTGAACAGCCCCAGCTCCCTCAGCCTTTCCTCGAAGGGGAGATGCTCCAGGCCCTTTATCTGCCTTCATCCCTTACCCACAGCCCCTGTGGTTCTTGGAGCTCAGCCTGGAATCCTGAGCCCTGATTTGAGTGATTCTGTGCCCTGGGGCAACAGATAACTCTCTTAGCTACAGCAAGGATTTGTTTTTTTTTTCAGTGTGAGAGGACCCTGGTTTCTAAACCATTGAAGTGCATTAGACCACTTCTCATCATCAGGCAGACAGAGTAGGGACTTATTGCTGGTTATACACCACCTGAACAGTTCAGTTCTTGTTATGCATTTTAAAAAAGTAGTATTTAACATTACCTATGGATTCTTTATTTTAAAAGGCAGGTCTTGGTGGTGGAGGGGGTAGTCTGAAGACAGAAATGTGATCAAGAAGTGATGAGAATGGTGGCTCATTGCTTGCTTTGGTTCTCCTCCCTGGTGTCTATTGGCTGTATTTCTCTCCTGGTTATTGCATACTATGTGAGAGTAAAGAGTTTGGGAGTACTCTCTGTCCCCACACCTTTTCCAGTTCCATCACATCTGCTCCCATTTTGGCCTGCTATGAAGCTTGTCAGAAGCTGTGGTCTTGTACAGGGACTTCAGACTGTGTTGTGTCATGGGGGTTTTGTTTTTTTTTTTGTTTTGGGGTGTGGGTTTGTTATTGTTTTTAAGGCAAAAAGCACAAAAGCTATGCCCCCTGACAAGCTGAATAGTGACAATTTAACTTACTGTAACAGAAGGTTGACCTCAACCTTCTGGTAAGAGACAAGCAAGACTGAGCATCCTTGGTAAGAGAGGGGGGGAAAACACCTGAAGTCAAAAGCAAACAAGAAGCAACCTTGGACCAGTGCTTCCTCTGCCTCCCTGAAAGCTGCACTGGAGACCCTGTGCAACTAGTTCTTCCATTCTGAGGATCTACCCTTGGTTTGGGTTTGTTGACCCTTTCTGAGAGTCATGTTGAGGAGCTGTCTGGTCAGTGTCAACAGCTCAGGACCTGCTCTTAGTGGGTGAGATGTAAAACAAACCCAGCAGTCTTTCTCCCTTTTCATAGACTCTTTTTCCACTCAGGTAAAAAGTCTTCCAAAGATTTCCGAAAGCAAACACCTCAGTCTGGCTCAGATCAAACTGTGTCACAAGTGGCAGGTCCCTAAAGCAGCTGTGACAACTATAACAGGGCACATCACCCAGCTGGTGCCATCAGGACCTGGTGTGACAGTCTGTGTAAGTGTTGCAGGTCTGGCAATGGGCAGAAGAGCCCCAGAGAACTTCTTGGCACAAACCAGCTTATGGATGATTGATCATCAGTGCACAGGCACCACATGAAGTGCTTGCACCAGCTTGGTATCTGCTGTTCACCCTGACTGATGCTGCAGAGAGATAAGTGTTGCCTTCTGACCTGAGGGGACTGTTACTGGTTGACTTTGTGGAAGTGGTTTGCAGGATCCTGCCTGTTTCAGAGCTTGGACCTGCCCCTCAAAGCACAGTGTGACTGTACCATGTATGGGTACATCTCCTTTGAATTGTGCCTCTCCTCCCTTGGTGCCGGGAACTCATTTCAGGTGGCTTCTCTGCTGGGTGCTTGTGCCACCTCCAGAGCACTGCTGGTAAAGATAACTCTAGCCAGAATCAATCTTGGCCAAAAGGGGTTGCGTAGGCAGTGAGTGATGATCTATCTCAAGGAGTTAGAGACTTAGTCTGTGTTTATAATCTAGTATACATGATGTCCCTGCTACCTTGCTTGAGTCAAGGAGTTATTTGGAAGTTATGAGGCAAAGGGATTTAGGCTCTTAGTTGATCAAATGTAAGGAACACTTGTGTTTTGACTTCTGTCCTTACGAGTCCAAAGTGCTTCAAGGTGGAGAATATGGCATCATTTGTTCCTCTGCAAAATGGAAAGAAGCCCAAGAGTTTGGGTAGATGTCCTCTGGTCTCAGGTACAGGTATGAAACGGGATAGTAAGAGTGGGATGAAACCTCAGGCTGTCTCCTTTGCTATCTTGTGTAGCTGGGAGAATCTTTTATTTTGATGTGTGTGTTTCCTGCTTTTACCAGAGAGCATTTCTTCTTAACTCTTAACTTTGGTATCAGATTAAATGAGGTTGGCAGGAGATGAGCAGAAAGCAACCACTGAACTTCAGTGTTCTCTCACAGTTCCCACACTGCAGACACATATTGTATAAAGTAATGTTCTCTTGCCACAGGCTCCAGCTTGGTCCTGATTCAAATCCATGTGGGCTTTGGTAAGCATAAAGCTTTCTGGGATTACCCACCTCCATCACCTTTGTAGCACCTTCTAGGCTGGGATGCATTTTTTGGAAACCATCGAAACGCTGCCTGTTTGCACACTTGAACAACTGGGGCGCTGGGGCTGTGGGTCTTGTCATCCCAGAATACAGCGATATGCTGGCAGCAAAGGGTTGGGGTGTGCTAACAGCACCAGTGGGATGAGTGTGGGAGCCTGTCAGGGGCTATATAAGCACAGTGTGCCTTCCCCAGCCAGCAGAAATCATGTGGTTCACCTTCCCTTCCTATCTGGCAGAAATGCACCATCAGCTGAAAGCCAAGAGCTGTTTATTGATTATTACACACTGTCATTAACCAGCACATTCTGAATGGAGGCATTGAAGTAGAGAGTGAAAATCTGGCTTTAGACTCCTGGGACTGATTTTCCACAAAGGTGAAAGCAAACCTGTGACAGTCAACAAATTGGGAAATTCCTGATGTGTCACACATCACTGCCAGCCTGTGCAGGAGCCCAGGAGGACCTGATGCAGAAATATGACCCGTTAGCAGACCTCAGATGCTGTCAATATTTTCATGGATAGGCCAGGCAATGCAGCAGACTGCGAGCTTGGCACTTGAGGAAGTTTTATGTTCCAGAAGCACCCGGAAGGGTGATGTTACTTTGAACATGCTGCCATTGGGGCCACCGGTTGCTGCACCGTAAGGCAGCTCGTGCAGTGGTGATGTGGTAATTGCTGGCTCAAAACAAGGAGAGGAGCGTGTAGGCAGGCAGAGGGACAGGACCAGTTTATTCTGCTTGCAGGAATGTGATCTGTACACCAATTAGATGAATCCTTTCAGTGGTGGTGCCAGGGCTTTTAGCTTCGCCCCCGTGCTCTCCAAGCCAGGTCCTCAGGAGGTGGGAGCAGCGGTTGCCGAGGCTGTCCCTGCTGCTTGCTGCTCATTGCCTGAAGCTACCTTATTGCTCTGAAATCGGCAAGGCAACGTGCCAGTATGGGCAGGTGTTAGAGCAGCCTACTAATTTTTATCAGAGGATAAATGTTTTCATTTATTCTCTGTCGCAGAAGAAGCCTTGGTTACTCTTTGGGAAAATTGAACGGAGATAATAGGTTTCTGCTAATGCTTCTCTTCTATCTTGCTTACTCAGAGCCGGTCCATCTCCACACAGGAAGACCAGCTTGTCCGTTGAGCATATCACTGCCAAAGCAAACTGTGGAAATCTAATGATATTACACACTGCTCTCAAAAAACAGAGAAAACATTGGTAATACTCTGGCTTATCACTAAGCTGCCCGGTCATGAAAGAAGCAGCAAGCGGATGCATTCAAATACTAGTATAAAAATAGCAGAGGAGCAGAGAAATATTTTAAGAAATCTCTGCTTATTGCTAACCTTTCCTGTCAAAAAGACCAATGCTTTGGCTAGATCCAGATGATTGTGTTAGCATCTCTGAGAAGCAATTTGATGTGATATTTTTAGAGGTATTGTTTGGCAAGTTGATTTTACTTCTTCCCTACTGATCTCCTTCCCTATTCCATAGTTATGCTGAAAAAATAGTAATTGAGAGTGTGTATAATACCTAAGTTTTTATTCATACCCACCAGTGAGCTTTAGTAATAATTATCTTCCAAAGTACAGCAAGAGATTAGATTGGTTTCGTGACTTTGCAACCAACTTTCTTTCTAACCTTGGGTGAACCTTTTGATCACAATCATGTCCCAGTGCACCAGTGTTGTTAAATTTAATAATACTTAATAATATAATTTAAAACAAATAGTTTGGTACTAATGGGTGCTCTGACATAATCTACCTCTTTTTTTCAGAAGATATAAACTTGGAGCTTTCACTGACCTTGGTGCACAGACTGCAGCTGTTCTGGTTCATGTCTGTCTAGAGCTGTTGGCACGGGCTAGTAGCTGCTCCTCATCGTGTCAGGAATGCTTGCTCAGGCTTGGGTAGTTTCTGGTGCTGAAGAATGAAGAGCCTCACAGTATAAGCGTAGCTTTCGGCAGGGTGACTTTGCAATGTCTGTGTTACCCCTGCTGATGGATTCGATGCCTTTAGCCAGATTGACTTAGTGTCTTCTGCCAATAGGAAAAGTGAAAAGACCTCCAGGGTGCCTGGTGTGTTTGACATGAAGTCCATGAAGAACAGAAATCATTGCTGCAGTGTTAGGCTGTCTTGTCTATGGCCATTCACGTCTCCTTAGTACAACAATGCCCAGATTAAGCTGTCTAATTACTAGGGAAATCTCCTTTCCAGGCTCTCCCTGAGTCAGGTTATGTACCTATGCTGGATGTGTAATTGATAATGTGTACCAGGTGTAGCTCAAGGGACATCTTGTCCACCTCCATGTTTTGCCCAATTCCTGTTTTATGAGGGCAGCTAAGCCTGCAAGGGGGGTTCCAAAAGTGATCACCTGGCACTGTGTGTCCTGTTGCTTCCTCTCCATCGCTCGCTGGAAGGGGACACCACATTCTAGATATAGGACTTAATTGCTTTCTGAATGGCAACACATTAGGTTTAATTATCCATAAAATTGAAGTACAGATACTTTAGGTCCAAAATAATTTTCCAGCTCAGTAATCTATATGTGGCCAACCTCTCGGCACAATGTCTTATGTTTCCAAAGGCATTTAAGGGTGGAATGGTTACATACACACCCATCAAAACATTTTTACCTGGAAAAAATGTTTTTGGATTTGGTAGTTTTTTGGTTGCAGCTGAAGAGTGAGTCTGGCTTTTGGCTAATCTGCAACTGAAATAACCAGCTGGGGTTGCTAAATAGATGTAGAACTCTACCAGGTCAGAGCAGCGGTGTTACCTTTTATCTTTTAGCTGATCACTCTTGTAAAAAGTAGAAGTGGGGAAAAACAAGCCTGTTAAAATAGATGCTACACATCCTTTTTTAACTCTATCTTAAAAGAAATAAGCCAGGTCAAAAGGAGAAAGGAAATATTGAGCAACTTTCTTACCTATGAAATCTTTTAAAATTAAACCAAAAGAAAGTTCTTGCTCCTATACTGAAGTCACCAGCTCTCTAAATAGAAACAGGATGAGAAGATGTATCCTTAAAGATCCTGTGGTGTGGGGTTGGGTTTTTTTTTGGGTGGTGTGTTTTGGTTTTGTTTTTTTTTTTTTTTATCTTCACCTGCTCCTAGACACAAGGTTCTCCTGCACAGGGTCTATCTTGGGCAAGTCCACTTGGGTGTTTTTAGCTCTGTGTAGTATGTTAAGGTTTTGTAGCATGTTGTCATCTGTTGGGGCTGTGTGAAGAATCAAATTTGGCACCACTTAAATTGAATTAAAGCATGATTGAGATGAGGCTCAAGAGAATGGTGATAGGGCCAGACAGCCATTTCTTTTTGGGTCACATTTGCTTTTTTGTTTGCTTTTCTGCATACAGCTCACACAGATCCATCGGAGCTCATCGTTACAAGTCACATATGTGCATTTCAAAGATTTCAGGAGGGGAACACTCTTATTTATCTGAATAAGAATACCTGGAATTACATAGCTAGTATTGGCAACATTAAGGTTTATAAAGAGATTGACAGGTGACTAATGTTTCAAGCAAAATAATTCTTAAACAGTGAGTTTACTGTCCACGAGCAGGCACACCCCTGACTCCACAGCAACGCACCTTGCACTTCCAGCTACTCGCTGTGGAACAATTCTTACTTTGCTTCAAAGGAAAATAGCAGATCCTAGTCTTACCCTGTTTCTATTTCTTCCCCAGTCTGTGGGAAGAAAATGCAACAGAGCCTGTTATTCATGATGGCCCTGAATTCAAGGGATTAAGTAAGAAGGGTACAGGCTAGGTGAGCTGAAGCACAAAAGCGCATTAGTATTTCCATGGTGGCTGGCTACGATTCTGCTTGCATTGAGCCACAGCTTTGCTTATGCCTGCTCTGTATCTCAAAATCATACTGAGTTTTCCCATTGCTTTCCCTATAAATCATTCTTTGTTGAGCAAGCTACATACCCCACTGAGCAAATGTTAAATATTCCTTCTTTAATCTGGAGTATATATTATTCTGCTAATGCTCATATGGCTACTTTTTATTTTTTTCAAGGTCATTAGTCACTCGCCACAATGGTAAAATGTGATGAACAACCCTATGAAAAGTTCAATGAAATGAATAACTAGCTTTAAACTATTTTATGGGGGAAAAAAATGGCAACAGTAAAGTAGGTAGTGTGTTTCATGTACATGAATTTTCTATGATTAACCTTGCAAGACTGGAATTCAGTCTTCTGTGTTGTTCTTTAGATACCTGGATGAAATTATTGGTCAAGAATCCTTTTTTGTTTTCTTGTACTTTTCAGTTTCTCAGATAAGATGTGGGTGGTAACTAGAATTTCCCTGCCATGCCCTGCTAGTCTTCTTCTGTATTTATTTTTTAACAATTTTGGATGTTTTCCCCATTAGGTGAGTAACAACCTAGTTTGTTGGAGCTGTTGTGTGCAACATGTAATAAAATAAGTAGTAATAAAAAGTAATAAATTCACAACAAGAAGGGTTTATCCTAGTAGTGGGTATCCTGATATAGTAAGTCCCTCTTTCTTCTGTTGGAAAGATGCTACAGAGATATCAACCCTGGTGTTTGTAGTTGCTTATTCAGATAAGTAAATAAATAAATTGGGTGGTGTTGGTTTAAGAAGGAAAAAAATATTAGCTTGTTACAACAGCCTTCAGGCTGAGCTGAGAGAATGACCTGTGTTATGGTCTAAGCAAATGATCCAGTTCCTGTAGCGACACAAAGTATTAAAAACTCATTAGATGTATTGTCTAAAGAAGATGTGTCCAGTGAGACCTGATTAGGGTTAGAAAGCTGCTCTGCGGATTTGTGGAGGTTGCTCTGGCTGGGTAAAATGCCTGTTTTCAGTTCCTGTGTTGGTTTATTGTTTGTTTGTGTTTCTTACTGCTGCAGTGCATGTGAAGGTGAGGTTTGTCCTTCTGGAAAAGCTCAGCACAAACTTCAAGGGCTTGCTGGGCTACATCTTGTATGGATCTTGATTTATCTTTGCATTTGAGTGAATTTCTGCTACAACTATAAGTGAGTAGCAACTTCAGTGTTATTTGTTTTCTTTTTTTTCTTTTGAAATATTTTATAAATCTTGGGGTATTTTGCTCCATAGAAAAATCTCTCCAAAAGAGTGTTTCAAAAATATATTGAAAAAATACATTTCTGCCCCTCATGGTTACACGAGAAGACTTCAGAGAACAATTAGAGAGTCTCTTGTATAACTGAAAGTCCAGACAATGAGCAGAACTGATTTTTGGAAAAATGAGCCACTTTAGGTTTTTAATGTTAGTTGGTGACAATTGTGCTGTCACTTTTATGCAACCTGGTTAATGTGCTGTGCAAAGGTAAAAAGAGCTCTGAGCAGCTTGTGAAATTTCAATGAATTACCTGGTGTCAATGGAGTTGGGAGATAAGAGTGACAAAAGGGGTGTATCACGGTCACAGGGGTGAGAGTGTAGCTGCAGAGGTGACCTCCTTGGAGCTGGAGAGTGGTATTTGGGTTGGGGATGCACAGAGCAATCGTTGTGTAACCAGATATCATCTCCTTTGAGTCCAGTTATTCTCAAATCATTACATATGAGATAACATAGCCACGTACTTGAATGAAGGGTCCTGTAACAGCAATGTTTAGGAGAGAACTGCTCCCAGCCTTAGGGTGATCAGTGCTGGACAGGGCCAAATGAGCTGTTCTGGTGAAGAAATATCTCTGTCTGTTTCTACTGTGGTTACAAGTGGCTTGAGTTTTCTGAAGATGGCTTCTTCTTGTCAAATTATCAGTTATTATACTGCTGTTGAAGTGCTAGACTGAATATCTCAAGTGCCACTTGAGTGGTAGCAGCAGATTTGTTGGCGAGGGATGGAGACAGCAAGAGAACACAATGCTCGCCCAGGGAGAGGTTGAAACTGTCACTTCGCTCTTTAATGGAGACAGGAAAGGTAATTAACAGCTAGTGTTGTGTACAGATTCGTATTTCATGGGGAAGATGACTCATTTTGGCTCTGAGCAAGTGTGAGGATGAAATTAAACCAATGCCTGGTGCCATGCCAATGACTTTGGCATTTTGAAAATATCTCCCCTCTGTGTCCCAACACAAACTCGCTATATTTTCAAAATCAGTATGTGCTTTGTGGGAGCAGCATTTCCCAGGATCTCTCTGTAGGTGAAATATAGCTTTTATTTTCCTACTTGCATCCAAATTCATTCATTTAGTAACCCCACGGTGCATTAGCTGTGTGGTTTTTATGTGCATCAGCCTGCTTCCATTAAGTCTTGAAGCTCTGCTACCTCAAGGTTAGATTTACTGGGACAGTTGAGTTTGTAGAAGAGTGTGTTGGGCTGGCAGAGAAGGAAACACTGTACATGACATAGGGAAACACAGCAATTATTCCCTCCATTGGTATCATGCTACCTTCAGTTTTTCCCTGCATCCCTGATGGTCAGGATAGCCAAAGCATGAAGCCTAGAGCTTCTCTCCACCTCCAAAGGGTTGTGGGCATGTGTGTGTAACAGGTCAATGGGTAGTCCAGCAGAGAGCTGCAGTTAGTTTGGGCAGAAGTGCTGTGAGTGAAATGTGACATGAATGGCATTATTTAGAGCCAGTGCATTCTTTTCCCAGGGGTGTGGATTAGCCCTATCTGTTACCCTTTTGAGGAAGCAGTACATAACAAAGGTCTCCAGTTATATCTGCCTTGTCACCATTTCTCTGGCTTTTCATTCTGCAAGTCTCTCCTTTTTTCCTCTGAACGATGTATTTCCAGATATGTGCCTGCTGAGGCATGCCTGGATATCATCACCATTTCATGGAGAGCATTCAGCTCTACCTTGACCAAGGATTAGAGAACCTTTGTGGTTGGTGGGATGAAGGGATCTACCTGCATCCTCAAGGATGGAGTTTCCTAAATACCCAGTTGTGATGGATAGGAGGGTTATTTCTGCTGAATGTGCTGTGTCTGAGTTGGAGGTGGTGCAAGCAGCAGCCTTGGACACATCACTGCAGGTTTTCCATGATCATCTGTATTAACACTGAGCAAGTATTGAACAAATGAGCCACAATTCTACTGTGCTTGTATTTATATTTCAAAGCTGTAAAGGGACAATCCAATGCCTTTCTATCGCTTGGGCAAAGCAATAGGTAACCAGAAATGAGCTGTATTTTGAGATATTCTAATACATTCCAATGTCATCTTTATGCTCTGGACCTTTTTTGTAAAAGGTGATGGAGACCTTGGGCTTTTTATTTATTAGGAAAAAAAATCCATAAATAAATCTTTACTGATAGACTGATTCACTACCTCCTCTGCCCATTTCCAAAATAACAACCCAGATACAGCCCCCCACCAGCTTTACCACAGCAGGAGCAGAATTTGGATAATGAGGGCATGAGGAAAAGGTTACTGAACAAAGCTAAGGGAGTTAAATTTAGAGAAGGAAGAGCTAACAGGTGGCCAGAGAAAAGGGAGGGAGGAAGACTTTGGAGAGGCAGTGAATAGAAATGTGATTGCATTTGTTATGAGGTTTTTATAATAGGGAAAATGTTGGGAGTAAAATAAACTCTATAAAGAACTATTTAAAAATGTATTGTTTGCAGAAAACTGTAATCAATCTAACTGACAGTCAGGAAGGTCTGCTTAAATTGCAGGGCTTTTCTCCCTTTCAGTCTTAACAAAATCAGTTTTAACAAATAGGGAGGAGCATAAAAATAGATAGTGAACTCAGCAATGGCATGTTAAACCATTTCTAACCTTTGACTGTATTTTGTGCATCTCCCTTTATTTTATGGTGTGATCTGACTCTGGTTCAAGGCTTTATCTTGGGTTGCTAACACCATGATCCAAATGCCTTTCAGATCTTTGCCTTTGTGTCTTCATACCAAGTTGGTTTTGGTTTTGTGTGTGTTGTTTTTTTCCTTCCCCCCTCAAAGCCAACTGGGATAAAAGGAACAGTAAAAACCCTGGGATCTAACACAAAGTCACCTTCCCACTGCTTTCGTTTGGCAGTGATAGCTCTGACCACAACTGTGCTCCACAGACTGACTCCTAAAACAGAGATTAATTGTCTGTGTGGGGACCTAGATGTATCTGAAGAAAGAAGTTTGGCCAATATTCTTGTATGCAATGCCCTTGGGCTCAACCCTAATGATGTAGGAGGATGTTGTCTGCCAGGAGGATTTGGTTCACTGTGTGACAGGAGTGATTTGGTGACTAACTTCATGCTGTATTTTTAAAAATTGTTAGGAATGCTTTTGTAGTTTTCTTTTTTAATGCTAATTTTAAGAAAACCCTATGTCTTGGCCACAGAGCTAGCTTAAGATGTTTTTGTGGGTTTTTTTGATGGTTGGGTTTTTTTTGGTGATTTTTGTTAGGTTGGGCTTTTGGTGGTTTTTGACTAGAGAAATAGGATTTATCTTTAGTATTCCTTATCTATAATGCTTCTTTGGTCAACCAATTAGTCATGGAAGGATAGAAAATTTCTCTCCAGAAGCATCTAGACTCTAATATATGGAATCTAAATGAATTATCATATGTAAATATGCACATTGCAGGTATTTGCAGATGAGCAAATGAATCCCATGTGGAGTCCTCACTGTACTGAACTGGAATTTGGGAGTTTGTCGTGCTACGTTTCAGAGACTTTTGTTAGTATAGCAGTATTAAGCCCTTAGGTAATATATTATTGTTTATACTTAGTGTGAATCCTCTAAGGATTTCTACTTCCTTTCTTCTTGCAGAATTTGACTGGATTAAGGAGGTGTGTTATGACAATGCTGTATCACTACTCAGTTTCATTTGAAGGAATAACTTGTATTTCTGCTGTCCCTGATCTGCGATCAGCTGCACGTCGATACGGTCGGGTTGCTTTTATGTTACCTAGATGTGGCCGGTGGGTGGTGTGTCAGAACACGGCATCATCCTCAAGATGATGTTTCAGTTTCTTTTTATGATTCAGGGACAACCTCTTGAATCTTTTCTGTGACATGATGGCAACTGACACCATTTTCAGAAATATTGATTCTGAACAGGAACATTTAGATAGTGCCACAGTCATTGTTACAAGGACAGTAACAAGGTTTTTCTTTCTCTCTCCCTTATTAATCCCTGGAAAATATAGCCCTGGCTGCCTTGGATGGCTTTGAAAGGGAAGATGCAGCACACAGTCTCAGATCTTCACTCAGTGGAAATACTTTTACTTTGGATATCCTTCTTATTCAGAGGATTGGCCCAGCCTTGGATGGCCTTTTGTTCTAATTCTGCCCTGACTTTGATTGATGCTATCTCTCTGTTTGGGGAGTGACTGACTCATTAAGGCCATCCTATCTAAAATAAGTTTGCTTTGCTTAGTGATGTCCCTCACACCTGGTTGTTATTTTGAGTTTGAAATGGAGCAGGGCACCCTGTTGTACAACTTTTAAAAAGTGTTTTCCTTCTCAGTGCTAAAACCAAATCAGATTGAAACTTTTCTCTGTACTTTAGAGTTTTCTGTGACCCAATCTACCTGTCCTTATTTAACCAAATCTCCCTGCTTCAGAGCATGGTGTTGCTAATTATAGTATTGATTACCTCTTCCTCTAATTCATTCCTTTTTCAGGCTTGTTAGTTGGTAGCTTGAAATTCTGCAAGGGGAGGCTACATAGCATATCCTTGAAATTACACTTGGAAACTATTACTTGGACAGTTACTTTAGAGGCATTCTTGGAGGTCATTACAGTTTTTGTCAAGAACAGTTTAATTCTCTGCCATTTTCCTCTTTTGTTATTATTGTGGATTGTCATGGGAGCAGGTTAATTTGGTCCAATTTCCTCCTCGTGTTCTGTCCCTCATCTCATGAATGCAAACACATGAAAGCTGGACTCTGCAGAAGATTAAACCTGTGGTGACAAGTAATTCCTGTGACAGAGGCTTTAATGAGAAGAGAGAAAGACCTTAAAATATCTCTTTTTCACTTTATAAGGATAATTTAAGAAGTGGTATGAAAATTGCTGGAGGACAGCTCTGACCTGCCTGCTGGTCATGTTACAAGCCACACTGGGACTGGCCTTTAGGTGTCTACATTTTGGAAGGTGACTTCACAGGCAGGCAAAATTTAAAGCTGGTCTCTTTGGTTGTGACCTAGGAGAAGATGGGTCAGTGGTCCTGCTGTCTGGAAGCCAAGCTCTGTCTTCAAGCTCTGCATGAAGTGCTGGCTCCTGTGATCTTCCTTTGCAGCAGCGTGGCTCTGTAATGTCCTCTGTCCCTACTCACTAAGGATGGTATGGAAGTAGCCGTGACCTGGTCAACCCTTGTGGCAGATGCATAGGAAAAGACATGAGAAACAAATAGATGTCAAACCTGTCTCAGATAAACCTTTCCAGTTTTAGGCAATTGCTGGTTTAGCAGCTTTCAAGGAAAGTGCCCTTAGGCACTAAGTCTTCATGACTTTGTCTAGTCTCTTAAGTCCTTTAAAATTCCTTTGTCTTCGGCAATAACTTGTGTGAAGGAGTTCCATAAATTAACTGTGTAAGAAAGCACTTTATTTAATTTGTGTTAGACATGCTGTCTGATTGTTTCATCAAATTCCACCCCTCATGCCCATTTATTAAGTTGGGAGTAGTTGCCCTCTCACTACCTTTCCACTCTTGATTTTACAGACCTCTCACTCCCCTGCTCCATCACTCTTACCACACTCGAGAGAGAGCCCTTAAGGGAACGCAGACCCATTAAATGGGAGAGGCCATCTCAGAGCTGCTCCTCAGGGTCAGATTCATCAAGCAGTGCTGCAGACCTCAAAGGGAGCACTCTGTGGCAATGAATGTAGTGCTTTTATCCACGGTATTAAGAGGCTATTTGCACTAGGAAGCATTTATGATAATCTTGCCTCTCACACACATGACTATTCATGCCTACATAAGCATGTTTTTAAGGTAATTTTTGACAGTGTGAATCAGCGAGTTTGCTGTCGCTTGTCAGAGGCACCTGCCTGTCACCCTAGGGAGAAAATAATTGCATTCTGAGAGTTTATTTGTGGCAGGTCTCTGATAACTAATTCTAGCTCTAGGTTTCTCCTGAGACTTGCCTCTTGCTGGGCCATTCCTTGACCCATTCTTAAACCTTAGCATCCTTTGACCAAAGGGAACAGGATGAAAAATAGATGCCACAATTTGAGATTGCCTGGTATGTCATTTAGATGTGTGCATGAACTTAGCTCAGCAGGTCAGTCAAGTCTTCTTCCTGTGCTTGTATCTTACTGACTTCACTAAAAGCCAAACTTATATAAGTTATGTGCTTATGGTCTCTCCCTGGATCAGGATGAGAATAGTTGTCTTGCAGTAGGCTCAGCTGTAACCCTGTGCCTCAGGTCTGCTGGGACCTGGGAGACTGGATATCTTCCCAGTCCTGGGATGCTGGGTGGGCTTGGGTTAAAGCCACTGCCCAGCTCTGTGATTCCAGGATCCTTGTGTGTCAGTTGGAACAATAAGTCTTCTGTCTCCTTGAAACCTGGGGCAAAACATCTCTGTGTGAGCTACATGTGTTGCTAGATGACTGTCATGGCAAGCAGCTTGGAGATAGCACCCACTACCTGAGAGGTTTTTGTTACTGGGAAGTGGCTCATTTATATGTGAAGAAATCAGACTTTCTGTAAGCAGAATGTCTTTTCCCCAGATCTGGATGCTTCCACAAGCAAGACTGTTTCCACTGAGAATTACAATCTGGCTTTGCTTTCAGCAGCAGACAAGGACGTGTGTTATTACTGTACTTGGACAAAATGTCACTCAGGATAATGTAGAGCTGCAGACAAGCATTGCTTTAAAAGCAGGCCCATGTGTGTCTCTTTCCTCTGCACACTGTATGTTTGGCTAAGCTCCAGGAACTTTCCAAACACAAACAAGCAGTTATGTATTAAGCCCTTCTATCAGGCTGTGCTCTGTCTGAGCTGGGATGTGGGTAGCCTTTCTAATAAGGTGCCTGTGAAATTGTTCATGGCAAACATAGCACCTCCAACCCCCCTGAAAATTTAGATATAAATTACTAAAAGTTTTTAGAAGTAAATCTCTGTCTTCCTCTTACTAAACGTTAGAAGAATGAGATAATTATGGTGTTTTCCTATTGTGAGAATATGGAAAGGAGGTTGAAGCTTTTGGATGTTGTAGTGCCTGGTGCTGGAACTAACTTTGGCAGCACTGATCCATCTCTCCCTTGGTCAGTGGGTGACAGTCCTACCAGCTCTTTGGTCCCTTAGATCAATGGAGCTGTTGAACTTGGGCCAGGTTCCAGGTAGCTGATAACAACCAAACTAAGACTTGTCCAATTGCAAACATCAGCCAGCAATTTAGAATTGAAATAGAACAAAATGCAGGTCTAACAGAAATAGTACCAGCTCTCATTAATGGTAAGGATGAGTGGGAGTTGGGAACAGTACAACAGGGTGTCATCTCTGGTCTGCCAGCCCAATGTAGTGGGTGACTGCCCTGGAGCAGTTGCAATCACACCAGCATTTTGAGTTGATGAAGTTTGAATTGCTGGTGCTCAAGCTGAGCTTGTTGAAAACTCTAGCAAAGGACTTCAGGGCTTTCATTCTGCTCTCCTTTCTTTACCAGCCTGAATGAAAAGGAGAATAATTTAAAATACATATGTTTAGATATGTAGACATGTTTTTAGATTTGAAGATGCATTCCATTTGGTTCTTAGTTTGTGTTTCATGTCAGTGGGATGATCTCTGAAATAAGCTAACTGAATGCATACCACAGCAAAACCTGGCCTCAAAGAGTGCCTTGACATAAAGTCTCATTGGCAGCAAGATGTGCTTTGTATTCACAGGGTCGATCATATTGACTCATTTCCCATACATTTGTGGGTCATATGCTGACCCCTGTCCTTAAAATATAGAGGATAGCTCTTGAAAGAGAATTTAAGTGTAAATGTTTGCCTCTCTGGATTCAAGTTTCACTTGCCTCAAATATAAATGAGGTAGTTTCCAAGGATGTTTTCATCAAACAGGTGAGTAGGAGTTACTGAGTTATACCCTGTATCTCCAAGGGGGAGCTCAATAGCTGCAAGGTGTGCAGGTATTAAAGGGGGCAGGATTTGGGTCACAGAATTACATTTGCTACACTTCCCCCCCCCCCCCCCATCAGGATCCCTATCACACTAAGCCAGCTGAGATGGATGTGGCAGTGGAGGGGGGAGAAGCTAGTAGTGAGCTCTGGAGAGCAGGAGTGATGGTGGTAGCTGTTCAGGAAGGTGGGTTAGAGGCATCCATCATGTTTCATCTGTATCCAAGTTGGAGACTTTGGAGAACTGTATGTGGAGGTCTTTCCAAGCAAGCTGCTGAGTAAATGTGGTTCGAGTAGTCATCTGATACACCATGCTTGTTCTGGAAAAAATCAAGTATTTGGGTTCAACCACAGTTCATTTTTTTTAAACCTCTAAGGTATACTGGAGTTCATCATCCCTCTCTTTCATCTCAGGAGTATTTATTTTAGTTTCTTACCCTTGTTTTTTTCTGGTCTCTGCTAGGATGCAGCTCTCCTTGCATCTAGAGATCAAAAAGTCCTGTATATGTGACAGGGCTGTTGAAAATAAAAAGGGAGTGAAAGAGTGAGAGCTGGGAATAAAGCCAATGTTGTGGTTTCTCGTAGAGCATCCTTCTGAAGTGTAAGTGCTCAGAAAAGGCACTAGATGTTGTGTGTGTTTGTAGTATAACTTTGACTAGAAGGAAGTGATAAAGATGGGTATCTCTAGAAGAGGGGATTCGGGGCAGGTAGGAAGAGATGATGAGCTGAAGACTAAATGCTGCCCTTTGTGCTTTGTCTTGTTGGGCAGGAGAGGAACATTCCAGCCCATTAATCTTTGGGCCAGAAAAGCTGTGGCTAGTCGACAAGACACTTCACATGGTTCTTGACACTCTCTCAGTATTAGCCTTTCTTATTAAATGAAAAGAAGGTGCCCAGGGCATCAGCTGCAGCCTGGGATTGCTTTCTCTTGTGTGCTGAGAGCCCCTCATATCTACTTGAGGCAATGAACCTCCCCTACAGAGAAATGGCACTCATCCAGCTCTCCCTGTCCTGTTGGCATGCTGGTTGTGGGAGGTGCAAAGCTGTTTGGGCTCTTCTATAAAGTTTGGGATTTTAGAGGCCTGCCCAGAGCTGCAGCAGAGTTCAGACTGGTCCCAGCACTTCCAAGGCTGGTGTTGGAGCTTGGCAGCCAGTTTCAGTCCTACTAGGAGCCTCTCCCTTTTCTTTCCCCTCCCTGCTACAGCAGGGCTGGGGCTCCCCCATTCCTCCTGGCTAATGCACTTCATCATCACCTCTCTTCCTCTCTCCTTCAGCAGAGACCCACAGCCAGGGAGAGCTCGGAGATGTGACCTAGGTTGCTCTAGGACAAGCACTAATGCTCAGTGCTTGCAATCCCCATGTTAAGCAGTTTGCAGGCACGCAGCTGACAAGTGGCTGTTTGACCTCACTGAGATCAGAGGAGCCATGGCAGGAGAAGTTTCTGCTCAGCAGCTGTGAATTATGTGTGTCGCCAGCGCCGCGGAGGCTCCATTCCGTTTCTGAACACGTCTCCGCTAGCAGGATGAGCTGTGAGCAAAACGAGGTGCTGGGGAGGAAGGAAGAGTCAGCTTGGTGGTCTGGGAAGGCAGGGAATTAATTTTTTTGGAGCTATTTTCTGAACAATTTGAGACTGTTAACGCTGAAGTAGCCTGACAATTGCTGGGGGTCAAGGAGCCCCTCTACTTGTCTGTGCCAAATCATGAATGCTCTGTGTGTCTTTAAGTGAGGCAGGTCTCCCTTTGTGTCAGTCTTTTCTGCTCTCTGAGAAAAGATGAGGCAGAAGGAGCAGGAATGTTTTGGAAAATGTAGGAGACTGCACTGGAGCACAAGTTTTCCTGGGACACACTAGCAATCTCTGTCTTGTGTTTGGGTGTATTGTTAAGGAAGCATTTCCAAATAATGCCTCTGTTGCTGTTTTTCTATATAGGAAGATTACTCAACCATGATTTCTTCCAGCACGTTTAGCTCTTTTCCTTTCTTTGGGTAAACACAGAAGGGTAAAATGGATCCATCCACAAAAGCCCCAAAAGCTGCTGCTTTCACCAGCAGAGCTGGCTGTCACCTGGTATGGCCAGGAGCATCACTCATGGAGCATCACAGTAATTGGGCTTTGCCAAGGAAGAAGTAAATAAAAGGTACCCGGTGAGGATTGCTCCAATAGCATGGATTTCACAAATTCAAAGCATATTAGCTTCTGACAGCTCTGTTCTTCTATAGACAAAACCACTATGTTCCCAGGAGCTCTGTACTTAAAGTTTTAAATGCTTTCCCTCTGGTGAATTCTTCATGCATCTAAAGAAGACTCCTAGAACCTGATTTTTCTGGTCTCTTTTGCACCTTGGTTTATTGTTCATGCCAGTGCCATGCAGGCTTAAAATGTTCCTTTACATCTGATTTGGCAGGGTTTTGCATCCATTTGGCACTGGGGCACATGTTTCTCTCTTATTCCACTAGGTAGGAGGCAGTAGCAAATTTGGACCCCTGTGTACTTCCTATAGTTGAATCCTGGGTTAGATATTTTCTCTAGGACCCTGTGAGTTTTCAATTTGCTTATTCTTTACTCTGCTCATCCTGCACGTACCCTTGGTGTCTGCTGATAAAACTGAAACGAAAACTTTAAGAAAGGTTTTGAAGATCAAAAGAATGTCAGACATGTCTTTAAAAACAGACTTTTATTTCAAGTTCATGGTGGCTCCATCCTGCCTGGCTATGTGCAGTGTAGTCCGGACTAGAAAAATTTGGTAAGAAGGAGACTAGTGGAGTGGTTAACATCTCACAACAGCATTTTTGCAGGCTGGTAGAAAGCTCAGTGCTTTGCATTAGTCTGCCAATATATAGTTGAGTCAATAGGTGCCTCTTTTTCCTCTCCACATGGATGAACTTGGCTCATGGGTTTTCTATTAAATCACTAGAAAACTATTTATGACTTGGCCTTCTTTGTATGACTTCTGCTCCAACTGCCAGTTACACCAAATAGAAAAACTGACAGCAGGGCAGATCTATGCTCCTTGTCTCAGTATAAATTTGGGCTACGCTTTGCCTAGCAATGGGTCACAGTCAGCCCTTTCCAGTGTCCGTGAGAAGTGCAGGTAGGTGCAAGGTCATCCTGTTAACAGAGATGAGTGGAGCATTGAAGACCTGGGAGGCAAACATGATAAACTACTGGGCTCTAGCTAGGCAGCATCAGCGTGATCTTGGCTAGCTCTTGGAGGGAGAGAGACCATTGGATTTAGGGCTTTCATCACTAGCTGAGCACTGGCTTGCAGGGATGCTGGTGATGCCTGGGGGGTGGTGGTGAAGGCAGAAGTTGCCTCTAATGTGGAAACTGTGAATGGGTGTCAGCTTTTGCACAAGGTGTGGGGGAGTGCTTCCAGATACTTCTGGCTAGCCTGAAGCCATGAGTTCCTCCTGCTCTGAGCTTTGCCAAACCAGTCTAATTTTTTTCTGATTCTGGGATTCAAAGGTTGGGTGAGGTTACCTAACTGCCATGGTATAGAGAGTACCACCCCATGCTTCCCACTGATGTTTTCCCTGAAGCAGGGAGAGGAGGAGACTGGGCACAGTGGTACTCTGCAGCATTGCAAAAGTCAAGACTCTAGCCTGTTTCAAACCTCAGCTGGGCAACAGATGGGAGCACAAGAGAAAGGAAGCTGAGCTGCTGTTAGGGCATTTCCATGTTGAAAGCCTCCTACCCTTTTATAAGTCCTGTTTGGACTTCAGTGATCAGATTCATGTCTTGGGAGACCTGTGCTACAGGGTGGAACCCAAGAATTACTTTTTGTTGAGCATTTCCAGACACTGCTAATCTGCTTTGAAAACTTCAGCTTGCAATTATTTCTGATTATACAGAAGTTTATATGCTGGTGTGTATAACTGTGGGCCAGATGATACAGCTGTTGTTACCTGCACTGCAGATGCAATTTGACCCAAATGACAGTGTAAGTCTACTCAAAGCATCTCTCAGATATTAGAGTTAAATATTGACTTCTGTTGCTATTATTCTTTTTCCTTTTAAAAGTGGAAGATGGCAAAATAGATATGGGGAAAGGAAAAAAAACCACAAAACTAACTGGAACAGCTAATACAAGGCTAATCCTTGACTGCATCTGTGAGCCATTGCAGCACAAATGAGAGTGCAGCCTTCAGACTTCACTAGTCATCCTAAAACAACAGGTCCCAGTCACCCCCAATAGGATTAGGTGGGTAGAGAAGCATAGAGCCCCTGCTGCTTTTGCAATCCTTTCCACCCCTGTGAGTTCCTCTGCATGAATATAGCCTATAGATAAGGCTCAATGTCCTGTGTTTCCCGATTCTTCCTCATAAGGGGGATTTAGTGTGGTCACTTTGAAAACGGGCATCTGGGTTGATACAGAAGGTGTTGTACTGTGTGACACCTAATATATGTGGTATTTAATGGATGATAGGCAAAAAAATCAGAGGCAGAATAGAATGACCTGTAATCACAGTTGCTAACACTTGTGGTTTTACCAAATGACTTGGGATACTGGGTAATACTTGAGAGTCCTGTGAATATGCATGATGGCATTTCAAGAGCAAAGTATGAGGACATTTCAAGAGCAAAGTAAGAGGATGTGGTCTTTAAGATTCAGACCATGGAGAATAAAAAAACATTGTATTGTGTGTTTTTTTTTGTTGTTGTTTTAATATCACATACAAAATATGACTTTAACCTCCTGCTTTTCTGCCCTATTCATGAACTCTTGGTGTTGGTTGGCTTAGAGCTTTAGGGAAAAGTGTAATAACAAGGTTTCAGTGCTGTGTGGGTTTTCAGTATTTCATGTTTCCAAAGCTGATAGTCCACAGAAAAGAGTTTAGACACCCTTTGTCTGCCACAGACTTAGGCTGTAAGCTTTACAGGAGTCTAAAGCTGTTTCAGGCTTAATCACTGAAGTGTGGGTTACCCCTCTTGGGCATAAACCATAAAACATATTGTAAGTGCAGCTCACGCAGCGGAGAGGCGAGACTGCCCTGAAACCGGTGTAAAGCCTTTAGTCCTTTCCCTGCTTTGTGTTGCTTTCTCCAAGGTGCTGTGGCTGTCTTGGGGAAACCAGAAATGGCTTTTAGAACAAATGAGACCAACAGTGAAGTAAAGATCAAGGATGCTTGAAATGAAGTGTAACATCCTCACGCTCCTTCCTTTAATGCATTGGAAAATAACCGCAAAGCAAGAAAGATGAAGTGCAATGAATTTTGACTCCTTCAAGACTTGTGTAAAGGAAACAACCTTTCTGCTGGGACTTGGATTTCAGGAGTAATTGCTGTGCTAACATTACAGCATTAAATGCATTTTTTCTGATTTCTTCATGCAGTATAATTGTTGTATCACTGTGGTCAGCAGCATTCTGTCTTTCTGCAACTGCTTTATGTTGTCCCTGCAAGAGGAGCGCTGAATTCAGGATCCTTGTTTCAGAAGCAAATCGAAAAAATCATCTGCATACAAATGGCTCTGAAATAAATGAGCTTTTCTTCTTTGGAACAGAGTTCTTCAGAGCTATAGCACTGCTGTGAATATTTTCTTGGTTTCCAGCAATGTCAGTAGGCAAGAGTGCATTTACATTGAGATCAAAAGAGCCTTGTGACGGGTCTGGACTGGGGAGTAGGACTACAAGAGACTGTGTCTGTCTGTGCTGTGATGCTGATGGGAGCCAATGCAATGGGTAAACTGAGGCATGAAGGATTTAAGTGGTCAGCCTCCAATGCTAAGACCAGGCAGGTGTGTGACTCGGTTCTTTTTGTGAGCCTCACTGACATGTTAGGGTGTAAATGTGCTTCCACATTCTCCACCAGCACTTTTTCTTTGCCCATATTGAAGGGAAGGCTACTGTGCTTCTGATGGGCAGGAGTCCTATGCCTGTCCTGGTGTGGCTTTGTGTCCCAGCAGTGGGCTGTGGTGTCTGAGGTGGAGCAGAGGCAATTCCACTCTCCTCTCCTGCACCCTCACTGCCATCTGTGCTGTGTATCCTGACATACACCTTGGCTTATTTGCTGCAGATGCTGCCTTACACTTTCTTGTCCTTGATGTCTGCAATGCATCCAAGGTTAGGTTGAGCCTTTTGAAGTGGCAGCTGGGAATTAGACACCCACATCCTAGGAGACTTGCTGGAATTTTCAGTGTTGCAGGACTCTGGTGACACTTCTGGTGTGTATCATACCAGTAGTATGGACTTCTGCTGCTTTTCCCCAGGGGCTGTGTCTGTCTTCTGGAGATGAGACATATCAGATTTTCTACAGAGCCTACTATATGCCTCTCCATTTATGCTTACTATTTATGATAAAATCTGGTTTGCCATCTGACTTGTTTTAATCCTAGTAAAGCCATCTGTGATAGATGTGCTAGACAGAGTGATTTTTTTGAGTAATTTCTCATGATTCTTCAGTGTTTTCTTGGTGCCTCCTGATATAGTCTTATTTTATTTTACAGCTGTACTGTGCATAAATATATACATGGGAGCTATATTCAAATAAGTTCAGTCTTCAGGCTTTTCCTAAAGACCAGTGGCTGTTCATAGGCTGCCTCTTGGTCTCCTCAGAGCTCTTCAAAAGAAGTCAGCAATGGCTAAGTGTGCTGTTGCTCATCTGCCTTCTGGGCCAGGCAGATCTTACTGTGATATCTGGACATCACTGATGCTGGTGAGTTTGGCTTATTTGAGCTTCATTATGTAGCCTCTGATAGACTGTGTTCTCTGGTTTAAGGTGACAAAACATAGCAGGAGGGAACTAATGATTCCTCTCACATATCTTCTGTAAAGTTTCAGTTCCTGACCCTTTGTAAAAGTAGGAAGGAGTTTGAAGCAGATGGAATTTAGATGGCTTTGTATCTGGTTGGATCTCCTCACCACTCTGACTGTCAAATGTTAAGTCTACTCCAAGAGAAGCTATAGTAATGGTTATAATGGCACAAATTGGAGTCTGTCATGGGACATGTACGTGGAGGTTGGGGCCAACACTTTCTCAAAAGCATTTAAATAGATAATTAAGAAATAATTAATAATTAATAAATAAATAGCTGAGGGGTATTTAAATTGACTTGATGTGCTCAGTGCTTGCATCCCTTGCTAATTCTTTTTGGGTTGTGTAGCTCATGTTTCCCTCACGCTTCAAATACATCCTAACAGCAACAACAAAAATGTTTCTTAGACTTCCACAAAGTTCCAATACCTGTTAGTTCACAGTGCATGAAAAAGCTGAATGCTATTATATTTCCTATTTACTGCTTGGAGTTATACACCTCTTAATGATGTGAAATATAAATGAATTATGTGTCCTCATTTGTGGTTGCAAGTTGCTATTATGAATAATGCAAATGGATGCTTGAGAGGTGGTATACAAATTTTTTTTTAAAAGAAATGACAAGAGTAGAAGAAGCAGCAGCTTTTTGGTTGGCTTGTGGTACACAATAATGCTTATGAGCTCTGCAAAACTTGTACAGACTCACTGCTTTATTATTTAATTTAAATCTTTTGTCTTAAAAACCGCTTATATTCTAAAATGCGATTCTAGTGTTCCTACGGCTTTCCTCTTAGACATGAGAAATATGTTTTAAAAATAAGTTTCATTTCAGAATTTGTTTGCTGCAGGAAAATGAGAAACTTGATATATAAATCCTTTGCAGGGACTGTAGGAAGAAGTGTTTTCTACCAGATATAGAGTGCAGGACTGGTTTTGAAATCAGTGAAGCAGCAAAATTGATTTCTTATATCTAGGGTACCAAAATAATTAATTTAGCTTTGTAATTTATAATTACTTAAGTTTTATGTACTTGACTTTTAAAAAGTTTTTCAGTGATATCTAAAACTGAATTGTGAGTACATGGAGAGTCAGGTCTGCTTGTATAATTTCTTTGCAAGGCTTGGGCTATGTTCTCTTTCCCCCAGCAAAAACTTTCTGCTGCTCTTAAAAATGAGAAACAGAAGAAGACCTGAAAGCATCTAGAAAAAAAATCCTGGTCTGAAATTAATAAATTGGTGGTATATACATATTGGTTGTGTGTATATATATATATAAAAAATTCATGTTATTTCCTTAAATATTTTGTTGAACTGCAGCTCAGTGAGGTTTTGAGTGATGGTAGTCTACATCCTTTCTAGCTTTACTCTCTAATAACTGGGTTAGAACCGATCATAACTCCTCATTAAGTGATAAGTTTCATTAAAATATTTTTTCAGAGAAATAAGTATGTTAAAAGCTTTCTGAATTTGTCCAGTATTACATTAAAAGATCATCCTTCTTGTTCTTTTTGGCATTACGTTTTTCTTGGATTTTGCTTTAATTCTTCAATGTCAGTTTTGACTGCTCGGCTCAGTCACAGGAGTTTATCAAAATAAAAAATCTTTTGTTTTAGATAAGTGGGAATATCAGCTGTGAAATGATTGAATGAAAACAAGTGAAACATAGCTCCTTGGACATCAGCAACTAGAGTGAAGGTTGAGTTTTTTTTTGTTTTGGTGGACTTTAACTCAATGGGAAGTTTTATATTAAAATACCCCCCTTAGCTGTTATGAGCAGCAAGCCCTGCAGCATCTCCTTGCGCTTACAGCTTTGAGGTTGGTCAGAGTAACTCCTGTCTGTGTAGAGGAGTCTCTGGATGCAGCCTGAGCACTCAGTGCTCTGGAGCAGTAAGCTGTGCCTCTGCAGCTCTGCGAGCAAGTCGGTGTCTGTATTGAGTCCACAGCGATATATTTTCCCAGATCTGGCACCGAGATGATGTATATGGTCTCTAGCATGCAATGAGGAGTTAAGTTTTTTCCAATAAAGCCAAGTCAGTGCTATGAGGCTCAACTAAGGATATATTTGGGGGTGCTGATGTGTTACAGCAATAGACATGCTGCTGCTTTTGCCAGACTGGGTGAGTTTCAGGGACGTTTTGTCTTCTGCTGTCTGTCCGATGGGCCTGCCGGAGAGTGAATTCGATAAGCTTGCTTTTCTGATGATGATGATAGAAGAAAAAGACTGCCATGAAATCACAACAAGGATCCTCTCCCCCTCTTTTCCTTGCACTCTACCTTCATTTATCTCAGCAAGCTTGAATTGCAGTCCCATTGCTATTAACCTTTCGACTGCTGGCATTTTACCCAGAGCGCTCGGCCCCAGCTGGCAGCGGAAAGAGGAGGATTCGAGCAACTCTGTAATGATGAATTGGCATTGGCACTTTGCTCAATGGCCACTCTCTGGAAAGTGGGAACTGCATCGAGCAGCTCTGCAGTCTTAATACCCAGTCTATCCAGGTAGCCTTCTGCAAAACCTGAGATCCAGGAGCAAACAAGGGAGTGCTGCAGCACTGGAAGCCTGATTTTTCCTTTCTACCTTCCACAACCAACTATTTTGCCTCTGTACATGGAGAGAAACTTTCTTGGCTCTTATGGCAGCAGCTGCCTTCCCTTCAGTGCTGACAGGTCAGGCTGTGTGGCTCCCTTTTTGTTGAGGGGCTGCTGCTGGAGTTAGCACATCTCTCCCAAGGGCTGTCCACTCCTCTCTCAAACCTGGCACCCAACTCCAGACATGAGTCTGGAGTTGGGTGCCATGAGTCCACCTGTCTTCTAGGCTGCACCATCAGGTTTTGAGGTGCCTGGTGTCCTACAGTGTTGGTATTAGCTGCCATGCTGCCATCAGTCCTCCTCAGAGCACCTCAGTGCTGGTGATGCACAGCACGATGGTGCTGTGCTGGCTGGGTTGGGTGTGTAATTGCCAGTCCTGCCATCTGCTAGGCACAGGGCAGGGAACATTTTGTACTGGCTTTCTGTGGCCTGTCAGCACAGCAGGCAGCAGGAGGTATCATAAACCAGGGAGGTGTGATGAAGTCTGCTCTCGTTGCTTGGCAGGGGAAGGGCGGTTGCCTTCCACGGGTCCGGCCTCTGGGAGCTGTTGGCAGATCTGCCCGCGATACCGACTGTCGCGCTGAGTCTGCTGGGCCCTCGCAGGTACACGGCTGGGCACGAGCAGACTCTGTGCTGGTACAGTCATTATTCTGCTCTGGAGAATCACACTAGATAAATGTCAAAAAGTGACTTGGTCTCCAGTTAATGAAGAAGAGTTTTGTTTTAAAGAGCTGGTTGTCCATCTCTTCTGCATAAGAAATGTAGGGATTTTTTTTTTCCCCCATTGCAATGTGGCAGAAATTACAGATGTGCAAGCGCTGTGGGCATCATCTATTATTTAACTTTCATGACCATTAATATGAATTAAATCAATGGCGTTTGTCAGGATGCTTTATGTGTTGTAGCAAGTGCCTTTGAGATCTGCTTCTGAGAGAGAAGTTCAGGAAGAGAAAAGTTGGTTTAGTGGCTGGGAGGAGACTCTGTTCAGAACTCTGAGTTCAGCTCTCAGAAGTGAGAGATGGGTTTGGTTCTCTGTATGACATGTAAATATTTTAAGGTGCAGTTGATGTGAAACTTGCCTCCTATTTATACAGTTTCCAGAAGTGGGTAGATTTTCAAAACTGGTCTGGTAACCCAAATGAGATGAGACTAATGAACTTTCATGCTGTTTAGGAAAAAAAATATGACAATACAAGAACAGGTGGTAGGTAAAATGTGTGTAACTCCTCATATGTGACCCATATTATTCTGGAACCCTGGAAGTGTTCAGGAATTTTGACTGTTATTCTATTTTTCTCATCCACTGAGGGTGTAGAGGGAAGCAGGAAAATAAAAAAATAATAAAAGACAACAAGCTTGAACAGAGGTTCAGTTGAAAGATAGTAGGGGTGGGGCAGCAGGAACTGTTTCCTACATTTCCTGGCTTCTGCAGGTGTGTGTCCAGGTGTTCTCTGGGTCTTTTCCCAGTCAGTGTTGTCTGGGAGCACTGGCTTTATTCATACCTGTGTTTGTGTGGGCTCAGTCAGTCCCAGTGTAGACAGGAGACCTGCCTCTCTTCATGCCTTTTACATTTAAATTCTTAAAAGCAATGTAAAAAGAAATCTCTCTTTAAAATGGTTTTAAAGAAATAAGAGAAAATGAAAAGCCAAATTCAAAGACCTGAAAACCCAGTCGCTAATATTACGCTTAACCCAAGTTAATGTGAGTGACTCTGTATGAGATAAATTAACCCAAATGCTTGGTTACAGCAGTGCAGATCTGCAAGTGAGAGATTTGAGCTGCTGTCCTCTTCTTTCTCCTCTGGTGTTAATTTTATTCTCGGCACAACGAGTACTCCTTTAATACCAGCATTGACTCAGACAGCAGGCTGTGCAAAAGAGCCTCTAAAAATACCCTGCTAATGGTTACTAGGCTAAAAGTGTAAGATAACCCCAAAGGCAACAGTTAGTGCAAGTTCCACCTAAACCACCTGGGCAGTAGGTGGTTGTGATGTAGCACTCAGAGCCAGGTGCTTTTCAGCAGCCCCTGGGAGCAGGTATCAGTGTAGCCTTGGCCGGACATAGCTCTTGGTGTTGTCAGTCTGTAGGTGAGGAGCTGCTGTCAGCATGCCAAGGAAACACATCGGTGTTTCTTCTGTAGGGGAATGGGCAGGTGTGGGAGCTGGTCAGCCCCTTGTGGCTGCCCTCGGATGTGAATGATCCTGACGTTGCTGTTGGATGCACAGGTTCATGTTTTATCTCCAGAGTTAAGTGGGGACTTTCTGATGAGCAAACACAAGAAAGCTTCACCTTCTTTTGTACTAAGCACGAGATAGTAGCAGCTTTCTGAATTCTCTTGGTCCAGGCCAGGGCTGAACCAATAAGGAAGAAGCTTCCTATCTCATTTGGAATCCCCCAATCCCACAGCTGCGTTTTTAGTATCTACAACAAAGCCAAGAAAAATCTATGGCTATGGAGCAACTCTTTCCAATTCCTGCATTCATCCAGGTGATTGTTCCCATTAAAATCTCAGAGGTTCTCTTTGCTTTATATATTCTCCCCATGTCCAGTTATAGTTTCTGTAAACATTGGGCCAGCCACAGTTAAAGCTGCGGTTTATCTCGGTACAGATTATGGACAGGAGCTCTTGTGAGGACCAAACTCCCCACACTGAAATCACTTAGAGTCAGCTGAAAGGTCACCAACTTGTCAGAATCTTCACAGCAGTGATTTTTTCAAGTCATTGTTCATGTCAGGATGAACTCTGGACTGATTCAATCTTTTAGCAGTACTGGTCTTTCTTCCTAAACTATGGATCCAGGCACAATAACAAGAATAAGACTTGAGAGAGCTACTTCAAGTTCCATTTTCTGGGGCAGGGATGAGAGAAGGAGCCCTTTCCTTTGGCTTGCTTGCCAAGGCAGTCTGAGATGTCACAGTTTTAATGTCATTTTGACTAAGGTTTTGCCCAGACCTCAATACAGAAGTTTGCTTCTGAGTCAAGGCTTCTGTTTGGTAAAGTTGTGGTTCAAACTCCTGCGTAAGCATCACTATTCAGTATGAGTCCACTGCCATGGGACAGATCTCATCCTGGAAAGAGGCAGCACATGGGAATGATAGAGGTTCAGGGGAGGGCCTGAACTCATACTGCTTCCATGCTAGGCAGATGTTCTCCTTTGATATCGTTTTTTTAGGATTACTGTGACACAGAATGAGAACTTTAAGTTCTTGAGAGATTTCTTGAGTCCCTGCATTTGCTGTCCCCAAATTATTAGTAGTATCCATGGAGTGAGATAAAGTCTCTCAATATTGGAAACTGTACTCATGTGAGAAACTAAATGCTGGTTTGTACTTTCAAAGTTAATGCTTGTTTGAAGAAACTTCACTGAACTTCCACTCCCTGCAAAGCAACAAGCATGGAGATGTTGGGCGTGTAATAACCCAGTATAACATCCAATGGATGATTTGTTCTGACAATTTTTATGAGCAAGGGAAAAAGAAAAGCCTCATCAAATGTGTGTCACGCTTTGTGACCCTTTTCTGTGGTTCATTTGCCTCCTGGAAGAACCACCTGCTTTCTGCTTTGATGCTCCATTTGCAGTACTTGAGGGAGGAATGATTAGAGTGGCATGCAGCCACTGGGTAACTTCTCTCCAGATGTGTGCTCCAGATGGCTATCCTGAGAACCCACCCCACATCCAGATATCCTATTTAATGCCAACAGACTTGATTCAAACTGAAACACAATCTTCTGCTGTACTTTCCTCCATTCTAACTGGTGGTATCCAGAGAGTGGTGTGAGCCAAGTGGGGTCTGTAGAAAGCTATGGGATATCTGTTGCTTGCTCCCTGGTAGCAGTAAAGAGGAGGATATTAGCCTCCTCTCTTATAGCCTGTCTTGATCTATGTAAATGGCTACAATTTGCTGCATTTCATGCAGAACAGAACTGACCTCTGAAACCTGGTGTGTTGGCACTGGATGAACTGTTTGAGCAAGCCCAAATGCTTTTTAAAAATTTAGTTTTTCAGCATTCACTGGTCTCATAGAGAATAATAGCTTTTGTCCTTGTTGCCCCTCTCACGTTTACTGTTTCATCTCTCTGAACAGTAGCACCAGCCTCTTTATTCCTAAACTCTCCTAGGATGGTATTTGTTTATCATCTTTCTTTAGTAACAACCAGTGGAGCAGAGTGATGTAATTTAGCTTTGTGAAGTCCAGACCATAGTAGAATGCAAAGTGGCTGCTCTCATTCCTCTCGAGTACAGGAAAGCTGCATCAAGAGGAAGAAAGTCGTGCTCTCTCCGTATGCTCCCTTCTCTATCCCTGCTTGCTTTCGAGCAAAAGTCACGTGGGCTTTGTGGTGGGGACTTTTTTGTTGCATGGAGTCAATTTTTTTTCACAGTTTCTGTTGTGGCTACACAGCAGAGTTAGGCTGAGCATCCTCCTGTTAAACTGCATCCCCTGCAGATGTGATATTAGATGTAACAAAGCACATCAGGTCACCGTGTTGCAGTGTGGCTGCTCTCGACTAGAGATCAAGTAACCTCAGGGCATAGTGTGGCTCCTCAGCAAGAGAACATCTCTGCTGTGGCACCAGGATACAGTGGAGCTCACAAGAGAGTGAAGCTTGGAGAGCCCTGTGAAGCTTTGCTATAGGGTGTTTGCTGCTTACCTCCCAGGCTACAACCTACAACACATGGGGCTAGGCACAGGATTACAGTGTTTGGGGGTAGTGCTGCTGCATTAGGGGAGACTCAACTGATGCTTTCTGGATGAAGCAAAATCTTTGAAGCAAGGTTTGATCAAGCAGATGGTTGCCTCAGTATCACTCATACTTGCAGGACTTCATAAACCTAGGAAATTACAGCCAAGACACGCAGCATGCTCCATACTGTAACTTTCAGAAGGCTTCACCCATGATGTGTTTCAGAACTCTCTTTGGACCCAGCAAGAAGGTGCAGCAATTGCTTAGAGGATATAAAATCAAAGCTCCAAGGAGAACAGTACTCCCTGAAGGCTGGGTGCTGGGTTGTGCCAAGGAGTCTGATGAGCTCTCTGGCCAGCTAGCATCACAGGACCCAGAGAGTCCCTGGGAGCCTGTGACAGCTGAAGCACCCTTTTGTGAGAGCAATGGCCCAGGAGGGGAGCGGCACTGCTAGCTGGTCTGATGCACTCCTTTCCATCAAGTCTTTGGGAGTGCTTTCAGCACCTTATTCCAGGAAATATGCCAAGAAAGGGCAGATATACTGCTTATTTATAGGCCTTCTTATGGCCTTCCTTATTACTGCTTGGAGTCCATCAGGATAGGCATTTATGTACTGCTCTGACCTTTTCTGCCAGCTGAAAGAACACAGATCCTCTAGTTCTCCACTGACCTTCCAGTGTACACTTTCTTGGGAAAACAGAAATAGGAAAAGAATCCCCAAGGAGCCTCAAAGGAAGAAACATTTTTCTCTCATTAAAAGATCTGCTGTAAGTATTCATAATTGGCAAAGGAAGAGGTTTTGTAGGCTTCTAGCTTCTCTTGTCACAGGTATGAATCAAACAAGGAATTATTTTTTTATTGCCTCAGCTCAGTATGATAGGAATAATTTTTATTTGTATGAAGTCACTGTTGAGAATGCTTTTGATATCTCCTATGAACAGAAGCAAAACTCCCACAGCAAAGACTCCATTAATCTTTGCTGCCCCAATCTAGATTGACTTATTTAGTGCATGAACTAGATCATTAGCAACACTGAGGAATTTCCCTCTTCCTGTGGTGAAGAGATCAGTGGAAATAATAAACAAGTGTGAGCAAATGTTCAGGCTGATCAGTGCATACACATACATTGTCATGCTTGGAGACCTTTGTAATATCTTCCCTGGCATTAGGTGCTGCTTATTGACTCTAGTGTTGCAAAGGTAAGTGGTATCCCCACTCTCCAGGACTGTTGCTTATCACAGATGGTATTTATATTTGACTAAAATTCAAACAACTTTGACCTTTTTATTATTTTTATCTGTGCAATTGAATGTTTTTTGGAGGGTGGGTGGAAGAAGAACTCTTCTGCCAGCCTTTCCAAGAGTTACTCAGGGGAGCCAGGTATTTTGCAAAGGCCAAGTTATCACTTTCAAGACATAATTTCTCTGAAAATAGAATAATTTAAAACCTCATTTTCCTGCTTAAAAACTTGGAATCTCTTGTGTGTGGGTGAGGTAGATGCAGATGTTTTCAGACGCTTGGGAACTGCTCACTGGTTAGTTTAAAATATTTAGCTATTTGCATGCTTCGTTTTGAGGTATGTAAAATAAATGGAATCATAAATCACTCCTTAAATATTCTGTTTGGTGCTGGGTGACTGAAAATAACAGATGGATGCTTACAGGCAGGTTTTAATTTTGCTCTAAGTTAGGGATGGGTTAGAAACCAGTATGCCAGATCTTAGCCCCCTAAAGCTTTAGATCAATTTGCATCTGTCTTGGGAACTTTGTGAGGCATAAGACTTGTGTTAAGTGGGTAACAGCTGTAACTCCAGATCAGTTTCATCCTCAGTGTCAGGACAGTTTGGGTCCAGGCCTGGGGGATTGTTCCCAACTTCCTGCTTGAAACTTTGTGTGAGTACAAAGGTATTTATGTAGAGTGGAGGGGGCTATACTTTCTGCCTTCTCCAGAAGACCATTGAAAATAATCTGGAGAGTAGGAAGGGAGCCAAAACCCTCCTCATACAGATCAGATAGGTCAGAGATTTAAAGCTCGCTTGCACACTGTCAAGCTGCTCCTGGCAGTATGTGCAAGCTGGCCTGACTACACAGAGGGAGATAAGGCTGAATGCTGGCTGCAAAAGCCTCTAAGAGCCAGGCATTCACATGATATCCTTGGTGTCTGTCGGCTATGCCAATGCTGCTTCTTCACATGCAAGAAAGGAGAGAGAGGGGGGAAAAGCGATTTGTGATCCCCTGCCAGGAACCTTGTGCTGTCTGTACAGCCCCTGTTGCATGGATGGCTGCTGCAGGGTGAGATTAAGTCAGGAGGAGGGATTGCATGGGACAAGAGAAGAAGCTGTGTTACCTCATGTTCTTTAATGCAACTTAACAGAGATGTGGAATTATACCAGCAGTCAGCCCACTAGCGGGCTGACAGCTAGAGGGGACCAGGTATCCTTCGAGCACACCTCTAAGGAACAAGAGCACAGCTTGCAGCAGATTCCACAGTTTGGGCTGCTGTGCAGGCAACAGCTCTTCAGGTGATCCAGTCCACAGCCATGGTTGTGTGTGCTCTGGCCACAGTGCTCACTGGGGCTTGTTGCAAGGCTAAAACTGCTGAGCTTGAGAACTGCCTGTTGTCGTGCCAAGTAACTCTTCCCTTGTGCTGCCATGGAGTGTGCCTTGTTTTCCTGGAGGCTGGCTGCACCGTGGGTACTTCATAATGATGCTAGATGCATCTCTGGGGGAAGAATTGCCATTACTGGGCGTCTGGGACTGGGCAGTCGTGGTGGTGTCACAGGGAGCAAAACTCTAGGGATGGATGAAAAGGATTGCTTGTCTTGCTGTCCTAGTTTTTCTTGCATTCTCTGTGCACAGAATTTGAGACCAGTTTGTCAGGTTCCTCTAAGCTGACTTCTGCTAATGTGTCTAGAAATTGGACTCAAATGTTTTCCTATTTACTTATCTTCCTTTTCTGGTAACAGGACCCTGGTAACATTGAAGTTGAGAAAATGACATATGACTTAATAGCACATGTGACTCCCATTTCTATTTGCTAAGTCACTGCCTAGTTCAGCACAGTTAGTTTTTCTTTCAGCTGAGGGTGAAAGAGTCTCTCTAGCAGTAATCCCGCAGAGCCCAGGGCACACACTTCATCTTCCGTGCTGGGCCCACAAGGCCAGCTCAGTGACATTTGGCTTGGAGAACTCTTTCCAAGTACATTTAAAGTTCAACCTTGACTGGGAGGATGCTCCATCACAACAGCATCTTCATTACCACCAACGTACAGAAGGGGGAGAGAAGGACTGGTGCTGTTGAGGTCAATTTGCAGGCACAGTGCTCTCATCTGGCTGAGCAAACTGGGTTTCGAGATGGTGCTGATGATTTTGCTTGCATCCACCAGAGAAAGGTTATTGAGCACTCAGTAAATCTCCCAGGGATCAGTTATAAAGAATGGTATTTACAGGAGGGTAAACCATAAATCTTTATGACCTTCTTGCAGTTAGCAGCATTTAAAGTTGCATTATTCTTTTCTTTTCCTGTAGACAAGGCTTTGATAAAACTATCTGTCAGTTAACTTAAATAATCCATGGGCAACAGGGTCTTTGCTGGAGAAGAGGAGAAATGACTTAGTTGAATTTTAACTTGTTTGTTTTACTTCTTGCCTTTTTTTTTCCAGGAGATTAAAGATGAATTTAATGTTTTGATGTATTCTCTGAAGACCATTTACCTTGACAGGAGGTGAAAAAAGGCCCCCTTAGGTCAACGTTGTCTTCCTTGCTGATCTTTCTGTCAGAAGAGGGGTTGACAATAGGACTGTGGAGGGTTGAACAAGGAAATCTCTGTCATTCAAACTGTTGCGTGTTCGATCCCTGCTGTCACATTTTCATGAATTTCACATGCACAATATGTGTCTCCACGTGATACAAATTAGTGCCTGGTATTTTTCAGGCTACCTGGGATAACCCTCCCTTGTAAATAATTGAAATTTCTGTTATTTTTATTTTACTTTTTTAGTTGTGAGGTTGTTGTTCTCGATTATTTTACTTACATAATAAGAAATTTAAAAGCCAGTCCTTTTCCTTATTCTTTCATAGTTTCAGTCAACACTATAATTTCTCATCAACTGAATTTCGTTGGCTTTTTAACACTTACTGTGAACAGATTGCATATCCTATTTAAATATTTTTACAGACCTTTTGCTTCTGTTGAAGCCATACAAAGCTGTCTGGCATGGGTAATTTTATTTTGTATCTATGTTTAGGCCTAATATTTATAAACAAGCTTTCTAAAACCAACAAGCTACACTGATACTGCCTGTAATGCGGAGGCAACTAGATGGGGAAGAAGTCACTTTCATTAATCTTACTGTTCTCTATTCCTGTCCAGAAGTACTTATGCCTCTATGAAACACTTCTTACACTGGTAAAATAGCATTCACATTTATGTGTATAGCTGGTGTAGTTATACTGGGGAATAGGCGTAATTCTACTGCAAAAAGTTGAAGCAGGAGAACATCTTCTTGTAGGTGGTACAAAGAGCAGGTTGTCCTGTACACCCCCAGTTGCCAGAGTTGACAGGCTGAGGGAGCTGGGCTGGTTCAGCCTGGAGAAGAGAAGACTGTGGGGGGACCTCATTGCAGCTTCCAGTCCTTAAAGGGAGCGTGTGGACAGGAGGGGAATTGTATTTTTACAAGGTCAGAGAGTAGTAGGACAAGGGGGATGAATTGAAGCCAGAGGAGGGAAGGTTTAGGTTAGATATCAGGGGGAAGTTCTTCATGGAGAGAGTGGTGAGGTGCTGGAACAGGCTGCCCAGAGAGGTGGGGGATGCCCCAACCATGGAGATGTTCAAGGCCGGGTTGGATGGGGCCCTGGGCAACCTTGTCTAGACCCAGGCCTGGAGGTTGATGGCTCTGCCTGTGTCAGGGGGGTTGGAACTCAATGATCCTTGGGGTCCCTCCCAATCCAGGCCAGTCTGTGATCCTGTCTCAAGGATGCAGACAACTCTTTTCAAGCTGGAGCTTTTGTAAGAAGGTGCAATTTTTTAAATAAAACTGCTTAAGGATAATATACAGATCTCTGGGCAAGTTATAGGTTGTTTAGATTTCCTTAAAGGCAAGTTATGATGCCATGAAAGAGAGTACAATATTTAATCTAGGTTCCTCACAATCTTACCCCTTTAGTGCAGTAGCTGGACTTTGCATAGCCAAAAGCCAGAGTGCCAAAAATTTTCAGAGGAAACATGAACATCATGCTGGGACCTGGTGTTACTTAGTTTCATATATTTCTTTTGAAGAAACAAACACCAACAGAGGAAACTTTCCAAATCACTCTGTGCTTTCCTGAAGCATTAGTTTTAAGCCACACTAGACTGTGAGGGCAGAGAACCCATGAACAAAGTCATGTGTGATTCCCTACCAAAGGAGGCACTAATATTTTGAATGGAAGAGCAAGTGTCTGTGGCTTGAAGTAGACAGATCTGTGTTGTACTTTGTAAATTATGTAGAGAAAAACTTTCATAAATAACTGGTAATGTATAAACATTTACTGTCTGGAGCAAGGTTAATACATATATTTGCTTGAAAGAAGTGTACGTTTTGCTCCAAGGATCTGGTTTGTGAAGCATTTAAGTACTTGCTTATGTCGTGCTGAAGCCAAAGAGACACTGTAACTACAGATGGAGCCAGCTTTTCCTATCAACTCTTGCTCAGGTGTGATTTGCAAATGAAGTGTTTTGGCTTGGGGGAACACTTTCTCTGGAGAAGGTAGCAGTGACACATGGCACAATCATTTATGGCTCTCAGGCATTGCGTGGGAAAGCATCACATCACAACAATAGGGGAATTAACTGATGCTGACAATTGAGTAATTGGGAGGGTATGGCACAGCCTGGATGTAGTCAGTAGTGTCTCAAAGTTCTTTGTGCCCTTTGCTTTAAAATTAAGAAACAGATGGCCTGTTGGAGTTGCTTGCTTCCCCGATCCTCCTCAGGTGCTCATTTTATGCTAAAGGCAGCCATCTGCTTAGGACTGTCGACTTGTACCAGTGGAAAACAAATACTGAATAGGTTTCCTTCTACTGTAAGTGGCTTTTAAGCTTGGTATATCACACCAAAGTATTACTGTGTCTGTTTCTGCTGTGACACCGAAATGCACATTTAATGCCCTGTGTGGTTAGTAGGAACTAGTTCTGAAATACTAGCACATGATATATGTTTTGCTTCCATCTGGGGGAAAGCCATACCTGCTAATGGGTGTCTCACAGTGCAACTGGGCTGCTCTTTATTTACCCTTTTTATTAAAAAATTATTTGCTAGCACTCCTTTTACTTGTGACCATCTGAAGGCAGACAGGAGCTTGCTGAAAGCTCCTGCTAAACATGAATGAAGGCACCATGTTGTATTTTATTTCCAATCTGCTCATTTAAGCAGATACTGTATAATACAGCTTTCAGGCTCTGAAGCAACTGCCTCATTATTTCCTTTAGTCTTCCAGGTCCCTGGGAACCTTCCTCTTTCTCCTTTACCTTTGTTGCTGTCCTCTGTGGTAGATGCCAGGCTCCTGGTAAAACAATTCTGACCGGTCTTTTCATTGGCGATTTGCTTCCAGCTCTAAAACATACTGAATTTGGCTTTGGAAATCCTACAGCATGGTGGGAACAATGTTATCCCAGCGTCACACACCTCTTCAGTCCTTTCTGTTGTGATGTGTGCCCGTGTTCCTGCCCTGCCGGGCTCTGTGCCGGTGGCCGTGCTCCCCTTGCTGTGCTTGTGGGTGCAGCTTGCGCTCTGGAGCGGAGGCTTTTGCAGGAGTGGAAGCATGAAATACAGTGGCACGAGCAAATACCTACAGAGATGCAGAACAAAGCTCTTAGAAACTGGCTCGAAAGCTCTTTGGAAATGCAGCCAGTCGGGTTAGATGCATCCCAGGTGTAAAACTGTGGACTTAAATTCTCCGCTGCTGCAACCCAATTGCAGAGGCTGAGAGAGATGCTCAGAGATGATTCTGGAGCAGAAATCACAGATATGAGGGACCTACATCTGCTTACACCAACAGACACAGTGACCTAATTTTTTTGCATGGATGCAGGCATGTATACAAGGAGATTCCTGATCCTCTTACTCAGAGTGTGTGGATTAAATATTGAAGATTTTAGTAAAAATTCTGATTCAGACAGAAAAATTCCTTTGCCAATGTCAGGCTCTCCCTTGTATTGTAAATGGTGCTGCTTCACCAAATGGAGGGCATCTGTAATGAGCACTGCTGCCCATCACTTCCTAGCAGCGGGACAGGAGAGATGTGACATTGCTGCAATCTGCTAAAAAGTTTGCTGGGAAAAATCATAATGGGGGTGAAGTACAGTAAATAAAAAATGAAGGCAGCCAACTCGGTGTAAAAGGGACATGACTGAAGAGAGAAGAAAAGCAGGATTTGGGCGGAAAAGAGTTTAGTGAAATCATGTTGGAATGGGCTGTCTTCAGGTGAGAGGTGCTCTTCACTTATCTGTTAGAATTGCATTTTGATTCTTTTGTCAGCTGCTTTGTGCAGCTCTGCTACCTCTTCTCAGGATTAAGAAAGTCTCCCCAAACAAGCATAACTAATCCTTGCTTGCCTGCTTAGTGTCTTCTCCTGGCTTTTCTGTATGGCATCTTTTGAGAGTGCTGTGGCTGTTGTTGCAGCTTTTAATTCAGTCCTTCCAGGCTGGAGGAGGGAAAAAAGAGGCTGAGACATGGGAATTTCCTGAGCTTTACACCTGAGCCTGCAGAGTGCTACATAAGTAATTTATTTTTTTTCAATTTGATGCCAGTTGTCCTGCAGCTCCCTGTACTGGAGGAGGTGAAGTGATGTTTGTGTGAGGCTTGTAAAGCGCTGACTGATGTGAACAGCGTCAGTTTGGGATTACCCACTGCAGCACAACCACTGTGGTGACAGAGATGGAGCTCACAGGATGATCCCTTCCAAACCTGGAGAGATGCAAGTTGACAGCAGCAGAGGAAACAAACCATTTCTTTGTGCTTACAGCATTCCCAGTACCCAGAATTTGCCCGTGTTTGTTACCTCTAAAAAGCAGGGCAGCGTGCTGGTCATCAGGGAATAGGAAACACCATGTGAGGACACAGAGATGTTTGGGCTTAGTGTGGTTTTTCCCCTGTGTTCTTGGAAGTGTGCTAGTGCTGGCAGTCCATGTTGACAGCTTGTGCCATGTTTTTCTCGATTGCAGGAGGCAGCAGGTTGTTTTGGGGGCTGGAGGTCTGTATGGTAACTGTATGGTTTGTCAGCACAGTTTTAAGGTCTGAAAACAATTTCAAGTAACCAGCTTGGATGTGGTGAAATCAGCTGCATCCTAAATCTGTCCTCTGAAATCCATTCAGGTTCCTACCATGACATTTTTTTGTGGTCAGAAAACTACTCGCACCGTTGGTAGCAGTCAATGTCCTTAACCTGGGGGCCAACAACTTTTTTTTTTTCTTCTAATGTGATCCACATTATGTTCCCATCCTGTACGCTTCTGCTCCTGTATTCCCTTTGTTCCCCCACAAAAAGACTAAAAGTACACATATTTGCTATAGCCAGATTCCACATTAGCATGAGATACAGAATACAATGATATTCACAGACAAAAAACCTATACCCTCAAATATA
>VXBZ01007600.1:231040-329923 GCA_013399135.1 Heliornis fulica | reverse complement strand
CTATGATTCTATGATTCTTCACATCAAATCCTGTTGTCTACGAGATTCCATATGAGGACATTATTTCCAATGGTGTGTCATATATACTTTTAAAATACGAAATGGCAGTTTTCCCAATATCTTAAGTATATTCACAAACCATGAATGTAGAGTTTTGAATATATTAATGGGACAATTTGATGATTACATTAAACAGACCTTTTTTTTTTTTAAGAAATTTCATCCCTATAGATGTTTTTAATACTGAAATTTGAAGTTCTGATTCAATTTTAGAAAAAAATAGACTTTTAAAATTTCATTCTTCCTGATATTCACATCAGACAACAAAAGAGAGACAAGCCTCTGACCTTTATCCTTCATTAGGACCAAACAGAAATTTGGTAACTGACCTTGTTACTACATTCAGCAAAATAATACACTGTCTATCCAAGGGTAAGCTTAGAGCTGGGCTTTGTCCTATCCATGGTTCAATGGAGTATTTGCTGAACACCGCATACTTCATTTGTTAGTTCTACACAGCAAAATAGATAGCTTAAATCAAAGTAAATCTTTGCAAGAGAATCTGTAAATCACAAACCTATTAACTGGAGTTAAAAGTTGATGCAAATATTTTATAGGAAAAGCTATTTGGTTTTAATTTTCCAAGTTTAAAGGTACAAAGGAATCTGAGAGAATAGATACTGGGTGAAAAGAATTTGTAAAATATAGAGTGTATACATATCCTGCACATTTTATTCATACTCTTTGGAGAAAAAAAAAAGTTATTGAATAATATATAATTTTGAGAAAGTATTTTTATTACTTTTTCAACCCTCTTTCAATTATATATTAAAGTGTTTATAAATTTAACTAAAACTGAAGAAATTATTTTAATGACAATAAATTTCCTAGCTTAATAAACAACCACCTTACTTATAAAGTGTGAAGACAATTGCAAGGAGACACTTAATTAGATCATTTATAACTCATTAAGTAGCAAACTGCTATACCCCCTGTTGGTTACTGATAGTGATGAAAAGAGATAAAACAGCAGAAATGTTGTTTCAGATTTTAAATTAGGTTTACATGTTCCAAGCAGCTAGCATAGATCTGTCCATTCTTTTCAGTAACATCACTTTTTCTCCTGAAGCCTAGTTTACAGGACCTTGGAAAGTGAGATTTTTATACCTGCTGAGTGTGTTGTTACGTTGTCTCACTTTGCAATGTAATAGCACATCAGATTAAAAATATATACAAAAAAAGTTGCTGGGTGAATATATGTGCAAAATGTATCTGCTTGTCTACAGTAGGACCTTTTGCCTTTTGGAAAGGTGGTTTTAGGCAGATTGCATTTAACCATGGTGAAAATGATAACTATAATGTAGAATTTTCCACTTTACAGGGACAGAAATGTGTTTTGATTTAGTACTTAGTTACTGTATAATTTAGGGTTAAATCTACTGACTTGCTTTGCTAACAACTCTAGTTTCAAAGAAGGACCAAAGGACTTTTTGCTTCACTACAAAGTGACAGTGATTTCGCTACATCTTAGAGGAAGGACGTGTATATTTTCGGTCTACAAGCTTTTGGAACTCAGATAATACCCATTAACTATGGTGACTTACAGGTTTCACCACACCAAAATATTACATACTTGGCTCAGATATGTGTGTCATTGTAATTTATATGATTATCCTATGATATCACTGAAGAGATTTTCATATGTCTAAAACTGGAAAGAGATAGAAGCTTTTAAAACATATGTCCAAGCTTTTTACAAACTATATGGTTGATCCAGTCTGGTAAGTAAAATACCTATCTCTTTAATGAGTCTATGGAGAGCTACATGAAGCACAGCACATGGAAAGTCCTCAGTTCTGTGCTTCATTCAAAGTGAGAAGCAAGTTGCTTTGCATCCCAGGAGAGCAACGGACTATAAAGACATAGAGTTTTTGGTTACAACAGCCTAGACTTTTTATTTGCAACTGGTCTCACAGAAGTAATTGATGAGTGCAAATACAACAACACAGAATCTGACATTTAAGGTTTTAACTTGGTCTGAAACTGCAGATCTCTGATTCCTGTTCCCAGAGTTGTTTTTATCTATCTCTCCAGTTATGTAGAGAGTATGCTTGGGTAAAATATTCTTTAGTGATTGTCATTTACCCAAGAAGTGCATATGTTTATACTTCTTTAAGACTAAGGACTTCCCATTCTGTGGTTGAATGTAAGAGATTGACACAGAATCACAGAATCACAGATTGTTCTGGGTTGGAAGGGACCCCGGGGATCATTGAGTTCCAACCCCCTGCCACAGGCAGGGACACCGGCCTCCAGGCCTGGATATAGGCAAGGTTGTCCAGGGCCCCGTCCAACCTGGCCTTGAACATCTCCAGGGTTGAGGCATCCAACAGCTCTCCGGGCAGCCTGTTCCAGCACCTCACCACTCTTCTGTGAAGAACTTCACCCTGATACCTAACCTAAACCTTCTCTCCTCTAGCTTAAATCCACTCCCCCTTGTCCTACCACTATCTACCCTTGTAAAAATCCAATTTCTCTCCTGTCTATATGCTCTCTTTAAGTACTGGAAGGCTGCAATGAGGTCCCTCTGCAACCTTCTCTTTTCCAGGCTGAACAAGCCCAGCTCCCTCAGCCTGTTCTCACCTCAACACAGATGTTGAAATTGTGCTACAATTAATTTCATACTTATTTTTACAAATAATTTAAAATTCATTTTCTATTCAAGAATTAATTTGATATGGCATGACCCAGTATATTTCTTTATGAGATGGCCTAGATAAATGAAATAAAAACATAAAACTAATATTTCCATTAAAAAAATATATAGTGTTAAGGCAACACTATTATATTCTGAAAACAGGACTAAGATATAAAAACATATGCTAATAAATTCTGAGAGTATGATGGGTTACTTTTATTTCCCATCATGGATAGTTATAACTTAATGTGCTGTGAAAATTCAACATCTTATAAAGATTAAAAAGTGAAGATTTAGAATGATGAATAGAGAAGTATGATTAAGTGCAATAGAGTATGTGGGCCAAATATCATATTGTGAAAGAATATATATGTAAAGATTTATATGTATCTCAACATATGTAGCAAAATGGGGAGAACCAACACAATATACCATGTGTCTATGAAGAGACAACAGTGAAACTCCCAATGTCTTACGTGTCCCAATGTATTTTAAAGCTCTGAGCAGGTTTTTTTTTTTTTAATTCCCTAGATAACCCATGAGTGTTATAACACACTTTGAAGGAGAGAAGAAATGAAAATTGCAGTTTCTATTTAAACTGTATAAAATAAATCAGATTGTGTATGTGATAGCTTAATTTGAATAGAAAATCCTATATCAAGACAAAAATGAATACAAAATGCCTATATATATTTTAAGTGATACTGTGTTATAATAGATCTACACATTTTATTATAGAAATAAACCTACATAGAAATTTGAAGCTTAATGTATACCTTTGAGACCTCAAGTACTTAGGGTTGGCAACTGATAAAAAGATTTCTGAATTTGATGCAATGCTTAAATGGGTCTAGAAGGAAAAATCCCTTTATATTTCTCTTATTAGGTGATATTTTAAGATGGTTTAAAAATTTGTTTATTTTCTGTTGCACTTAACAGTATATTAGTACAAAGTTTGAATGCTCTAAGTTATAGTTTTCTGTGTAATTTTCTTACAGCTTGAGGGTGAATGAACTGTGATGAAGGTTAGCCAGGCCATTATTCCAATATCCCTTGGAGGGAAAAGATGGATAAGCAGCCAAAGAAAGGCCTAATGTATCAGCTAAAAATCCTACATTCATTGGGAATATTCATTGCAATATTTCTCTGAAGAACAGCAATAAGCAGTGTAAGAGATGAAATTTTTTAGTATTAAAGGAGAAATCCCTAACTTTAATGAGAAATATTTAGTTTCCTTATATATCTACAATTGTATTGGCATAGTACTATGAACTATATATCTTCCAATAATATTTTTAAGGGAAACATTTATATTTTTCTTTGGAGAATAATATAATATAATATAATATAATATAATGTAATATAATATAATATAACATAACGTATAAACTTTTATCCTAAGGTTTTATTCTATTCCCTAATGTTTGTATCTTTAGATGCTCTCAGTTTGAAGGAAGAGCTTTATAACTTTAAAGTGATCTAGAATATGTTTCTGGTTCATCAACAAGATTGCTAAAGGGAAAGATTCTGTAATACATTAAGTTTGATGTGTCTCTGAAAGTATTATAAGGAAAATTACCAAGTATTTTCATTATTAAAAAAAAATGTTTAAAATATTGTCTGGAAGTTGTTAGTTAAAAATACAACATGCAGTTTTACTTCATCAGTCCAAAGAAATTAATGGCCATTATCTAATATTGTAGGACTAGAAGCTGGATAGGTAGATACTATTAGTAGATACATTTAGCAATAATAGTAACAACAATTTTAATGGAAAAATTGTCTAAGGAGTAAAAACTCACAGACAGGGCAATGATGAAGTGAAATTTCTAAGATTTTGGTTTACTATCTTGCAGTATACACTTGGCACAGCCTTTTAACATTTGTCAAAGTCTCATCACTAAGGGATGTTTGATCAAGGATGGTTTTGAGCTTAGAGTTAGAGGAAAACATGTCCTGCTAGATTCAGCATCCCAGCAGAAGCTAGTCTGCTGATACTTCATGCCCATAGGTCCAGCCAGTAGTGAAGATGTATTCCCAACATGTGCATACAGAATGCATCTACTTATGAAGTATATACATAAATACATATATACATTGTCCAGACACACAGATCTTGGGCAGGCTGAGCAGTGACACAAGTACAGGCAGAAAGAGCAGACTCAAGCTCTTAACCTCTCTACTGAGCAGGATGGAGGTTCACTAGTGATGCATATGTAAAATACAGATCCCTGCAGCAACTGGGCTCAAACACTCTATCTGCCCAGTAGCTCACCATCAGATCTCAATCTCCTCACTTATTAGCATCTTGACATATGAGCCCCCAAGAGCACAGCCCTACTCCAATTGCTGGTACAGATGATCACACAGATGCACATGCAGCTGGTCAGAACTTCATAAATCCATTCAACCAAACTCCCAATACTCTCACCTTTAGAGATACACAGTTGTTCTCACTTTATACTACTCCCAGGAAACTTCACCCTTTCACCATCTACCCCAGCTCAATCTTCTCTAACAATCACATGATAAAATACACACATGCAGTTGCTCCAGTTATTACTACTATGGAAACACAGCACTTCAACTCCTGGAATGTCTCTAGTTGCTGGCACTCAGATGCCCATACACACACATGCACACAGTCGACACTGAGGAAAGGGTTAGAAAGGAGACAAAATCTGGAATGCTAGGTCCGGCACTGGGCTCCCCAGTACAAGAAGTATGCAGGCATTCTAGAGAAAGTTCAGTGAAAGCACCCGTGGATGATTAGGAAATTGAAGCATTGGATATATGAAGAAAGGCCCAGAGAGCTGGTATTGTTCAGTCTGGAGAGAATATTATGAATATGAATAAGTATTTGTTTGGAGTAAGGAAGATGCAGCATGGCCTTGTCCAACCTGTTCCAGGGAACCCTTCTTTGTGTGGGAAGTTGGACTAGATGATCTCTAGATATCCCTTCCCATCTCAATGATTCTTTATTATGCTATTCTACAAATTATACATTACAGAATGGCTAATAAATTTCATTTAATGCTGTTGTGGACAAGAAGACTGATGGTATCCATGGGTGATAGAACACTGGAACAAGCTGCCCAGAGAGGTTATGGAGTCTCCTCTGGAGATATTGTAAACCTTCCTGGACCTTCTATTCCTGGAAGAAGAAGGAAGCCTCAACAGAAATAAGGGTAGTAAAGATTTGTATGAATCAAATAAATCCTGTGAAGTACAGAGGAACAATATCAAAAGACAAAGCCACATTTCTTAATTGCAAAGAAGAGAGAAAAATATAGCTAGTCCTTTTTTTCTATTATGAGAGAAAGAAGACATATTATACAAGAATAATATCAAGTATTTTCTCCTTTATAACTAGCCAAAATACCAATATTTATCAGACCAAGTAAAATTTTTTTCCTACAATTTTTAAAAATTGGATTATGATGGTGGTAGTTTACAAATCTTTGAAAATAATAATAACATAGTACTCGAATTCCCTTAAAAAATAAATTATATGAAATTAGTGATATACCAACATTCCAAAAGGAAAAGAAGGCAAATTAGAGGTGTGTTTTTAATTTATACTCTTGGAAATAGACCAAAAGAGAAATTGATTTAATAGAGTACATAGTAGTAAATGAATATTTAAGCCTTTGTAGAACTAGTGTAATGATACCTTGAGGGCAATAGCACTTATGTGCATCTAGGAAAAAGAAAATAGTTCAATTTTTGCTTAATACATTTACTTGGATGTTCTTATAATAACTTCTCATGACTGTGATTTTATTAAGACTGCCCACTCATATTTATAAATGGCTAATTCAAAGGTAGAAATAAGCCGTTTCTTTTATTTAGTTTATTTATACTATCAGCAAAAAAAGTACTTTAATTTTTTTAATGGCATAGCACTAGCTATTTTATTGCCTTTTTTTAGTACTAACATTAATATGATTAAGCTCCTCTGTCTACTTCTTCTGCTGCAGTTTACTTCATTTTCTTATTGGCATTGCAAGCATTTTAATGGTTTCCTGTGGACCTGGAAGACATCCTGTGGATGTTTACACAATATTAACTTAATTACACATCTACCTCTATTTGCTGTAGTTGCCATATTTTTAATTGCTCATGACTTTGTTGTTGAGCTCAGATTATTCTAATCACACCTTGAATGCCTCTTTAAAGTCTTTTGTTTGTTTTTGATGATGCAGATTGGAGGAATAATTAGTGGGTTTAACTGTTCTCAAGAACCAAGCTATTAAAGCAAATGTAGGGCAACTGACTGTTTTCTTAAACTTTGCACATATTTCTTGTGCTATCTTGCTTATCACCCATCAAAGGATTTTAAAATGATGACTTTGTTATTTCTACATAATTGTAGTTGTTTATTGCTAGAACGGACCTTTTATTTACACACGTCATAAGACATTGACTGAGATAATATGATTTTTGATAGCAGCGAAGAGCAATAAAATCACAGAAGCAGAGTGTTGTTGAAGTTCAAAGGGACCTTTAGAGATCATCTAGTCTAACTCTCCTGTTCAGTTAGAATCACATGTATATAGGCTGCTTATGGCTGTGTCCGTTCCAGTTTTGAACATTTCCAAGGATCAGTGCACAATAAATTTCTGTGCACAATAAAACAACCTGTGTTTGACTAAGATCAGAGTAAAATTTTTTTTTTTTTGGTTGTGGTAAGATGAATTGTCTTATGTTTCAGTTTGTGCTCGTTGTCTCTTGATCACTTACTGGGCACCACTGAACAGAGCCTGGGTGCTTCACCTTCCTTCCCCTTCTATATTTTTGAATCAAAAGAAAAAACAGCAACTTTAGCACATATTTAACGTACACTGATTAAAGTGTTTCTTAAATGCCTGAATAGAAAAAAAAAAAGAAACCCACAACAAAACATTAGATTTTTCCAGATGAAAGGTCAATTTCTATATTACAGATGTCTAAATTTATGTGAGGCAAGCCCATGTTCTGTTTATCAACAGCTTGTCAATACTTCAAGCAAATGCAGACTTATTCCAGTTTAAAACTCATAACTTCACATGCTTTGAAATTTTACAGCTGAGGAAATATTTTTACTTTCAATAATATGGGTGCAAGGGAAATATGAGTGCAAGCACAGGCCAAACTTCACACTAACCAAAGAGCAAATTCATACTCTCTGCAGATAATATTTATGGTCTAGGTAACAACACAAACTGCATCAAACTGACTTGCAGGTCAATATAATTTTGGTGCATAATATCCCTAGAAATACATGACACATGAGTCATTTCCTTGCTGTCTCAGATGAAATAGATTTCCAAAATAAACAGTATTACCTACTATTGAGTAATAGCATTAACATAGGTATAAAATTCCTAGTTAAACATTTGATACCTGACCATACAAGGTATATAAGTGTGAAATCATTTCATTGATGTATCATAGCTTCATGACTGGAACTTGAAGCATCTAGGGAGATGAAGAAAAATCAGTAAATCAGATTGAGATACCAAAACAAAGAGGTTAAAAACCCCCAACTTTTCAGAAAGAGGCAGAGGAAAAATTCTGAACGAAGCTAAGTCTGTAACTTAGCATCATAACGCCTTGAATGTGGTTTGTAGGAAAGCATCTAGGTCAGATCTTGCACCTCTCTCTGGAAACAGACTTTTAAAGCTTACCTTTGCAGAATAGAGTTGCAGTCAAGTTTTTGAACAAAATATCAGAGAAAACAACAAAATCAAACCCCAAAATTATAAATTCCAAGTGTTTCTTCCCATTAACTTCCAAGACAAAATTAGATTGTGAAATATTATTTGCTCTTACATAGATAATCTGTCTATACACTGTTAACCACACATACCTAAAGGAGTGAATCCTGGCCAAGCCAAGTGATAAAGAATTGCTCACTTGCCCTTCATGGTCAAACTGGCCACGTCCATCCTGTGTTACTTGGCCCTGTATTTTTATACATATATATATCTTTTTCCTACATTCAGTGGACTTGTACATAAAAAAAAAAATTATTAAGGGGATTGTGTGTGCATTCATTCTTTCAATTCTTGAGCTAATAAAACTGTTGTATTACAGACAATGAGACTGTGCTTTTCTGGAACAAAAAAAAATAGCCTATATACTATAGGCCTTGAGATGTGGTATGTGGGCCACTATCTCCAGAGCTTCACAATAGTTTTCCTTTGGAGACAAGTGTAGGTTCTGAATATAGCTGTTGGGGAACTGGGAATGAAATCACTTATTTGCTTACTGCTTAACTATGAATGTAAAGAATGATCTGGTGAGTTAAAATAAATAATATAATTATACAGTTACAGTGGCTGTATCAGGGTAACTGGTGGAGAAATATATTTCCACAGATTTGTTCTCTGTTTAAATTTAACCAGCGATTATAGAATCACTTAGTTCAGCAACCACAGTTCTTAAACCCATCACACTAAAGAAAGGGCTGAATTAGTCTGTCCTAAACATTTGGTGAATTCTCTGTATAAGTAGTTATATAAATAGTGAAGGGTAATGAATTTTTGAGTAAAGGGGACTCTCATGTTTATGCTTTGTAAAGAGTCTGAAATTCTGAGTGGATTTTATTCTCATGACAAGAATCATAATTCCTTAAAAACTTGGGCTGAACAACATCAATCTTTTGATTTCTACCTTAGCTCAAATTTTAGATATTTACTGAACATTGAAACCTTAATAGATGCTGACTTTTCTGTAATTTTGCAGAACTACCAGGAAGTAATATTAATGATGGTTGTATTAAAATTGTATCAGTAAAAAGTGATAGTCCTGTCTAAATCTAACTTCAGCTCCTGTATCTTCTTTTTCATTTTCCGATCTCATTTGTAGAGTTTTATGTCATGAAATAATAACTTATTTTATTATTTTTTCCATTTGAAATTTTTTTAACTTATTTGTGTTATTTGTGGTTATTCTGGAGGTAACTATTATTTTCTGCTTTTCTATTTATTTTAATTAGCAATGGTAATAACCCAGAGGCCACACAAATTGCCTATATTTTTTCATTTATTTTGTCATATAATTTTCTCTGATGTCTTCGTTGGCCAGTCAGATATCTCAAAAGTAATTTTCATGACTGCAGCTAACATATAGCAGACACTCCTTAAAAAGCAAAAGTTTCTATTGAATAGTTACTGAATTCCTACTGAATAGTTAATGAGAATATAATATCTAGCTTTAAACATTAAGTTTAGAATTACCAAAAAGTAATTACCTTTGGAAACAAGTAGAAGACAGGCAAATTCCATGTGTTTGCTTTGGTCTAAATATTCAAATGTTCACATCTTATAGGTAAGTATACAGCAAGAAGGGAGTATACCTTCAAAAGAATGCTGACATTTTCACTTTAAATTTTGGTCTTTTTGGAAAGACCATGCTTCTCATCTGTCTTTGGGATGTGTTTGGTGAAGGAAAGTTCAGGAAATGTGATTCCTGTTGATCTTCAATTACATTAATTTATAACAGAAATATACTTCAAATGCTTTGAAAGAAAGTCTTACGAGATAAAAAAAAAAAAAAAAAAAAACCCAAAAAAAANAAAAAAAAAAAAAGTCCTAAAATGAAAAAGAAAAGTGTACCTCATAAGATTCAGTGTAGCTCAGGCCAATAAAGGAGGTATCTCTGAGGAAGAAGTGAGACAAAGTGTGTGCCTGTCTATGTTGTTAAAGAAATTCAGTACTGCTCTAAAACATTATTTGAACAAAAAGCTCTAATCTCCTATATTTCTTCTCAAATTCTGAAGAAGAAAATAATTTTCCAGTTTAATGGGCAAATTGAAAAATAAGTTAATTATTTGGGTGTGGGTTATGAAGTATTTTCTAACAAAAGTATTGAAATAAAATCTTTAGTCACATTCAGTTTTTCACTGTAGCTCAGGGGACCAGGATGGAGAGACAGAGTGAAACCATTCTTTTCATGGACAGTTGCAGTCACTAAAGATCTAAGCTTGCAAAACTAGACTATATAAAAATGCTTATGATCTGATTTTATACTAAGAAAAAATAAATAAAACACCAGATTATAAATATCTCTGGTGATCTTTTTCCTATGAGGCTACTGAATAACTTTTCCTCTATACAATATTTTTGCCCTTTCAAGGTCAGTTTGTCTTTTGTTTTTTGTTTTTTTTTTTTAATTAAGCTGCTTCCCATTTTATGTAGAGGCAAAATCTGTGTATGTGAAAATAATTTTCCTGCCAGTCAGAAAGAAAAAAAAAAAATTGATTGAATTGTTTTTTATCCTGAATCATATCACTAGACTTCAAGCAGATTCATAATTTTTTATTTACAGGGCACATAACCTGTTTCATGCAGTTCACAGATGTGAAGATTTAGACTTTTAGAGTACAGTATATTAACAATAGTTTCTAACAAGGTGGGGGGTGGGGTGGCGGATGGATGCACTGAAGGTATATACAACATTTTAACAAGTATTTTCTTTTTTTATAAAGTTAGTGGCAATGAGAAGTGATGGTGCAGCATAACTGTCTTCACTTCAACTTAATTTAAAAAGTTTAGATTTAACAAAGCAGAAGTAACTATAATAAAATCCCCCTGAAAGAGCACAGCATGTCTCCTCCACAGTGTTCTTCATCAGTTCTGATTCAGAAAATGGTGACTGCCTTGAAGGGCAGTCTCTTTAGAAATTTAACAGTGCAGTTCAGAGAAAACTAAGCCACAAGAGTTACAAAGATTCAAACACCACAGAGCCTAGTAGGGAAGCTATTATAATTGGCTTTCCACTGCTATCCTTAGCTATAAGAAATGTGTCACTATCAGAGATTCCTGGACCCCTTGTGGGATGCAAGAACATTTGGAGATACAAAATGACAGAGTGAGGGCCTGGAGTGTGTGCAGTAAGAATGGCAGAAGAGCTCTGTTGCGTCTGGTTACAATCAAATTACAATGTTCTGCTCTAATGTTTTACGGCAGCAATGATGCATTTTCGAGAGCTATGGAAATTAAGTTTCATCTGTACTAGCTTTCTTCTAAAGCCATTTTACAAATTGAAAATTCTCAATAATTATCTACGTCATTATTGAAAAACTCCTACTGCAAAAAGGCCAGTCTGTCAAATGAAGATAAAGATGTAATAGCTACATGCTTGGTACTTTGCTTGAAGAATCATAGTAATAGTATCAATTACACATTCTCTACAACAAAAGATCAGCCGATAAATCCTTAAAATAAAGGGGGGGTGAGGGTCATCATAATCTACTATACTGCTACTATTGCTAGTACAACTATTACTATTATTGCTAGTGCTACTACCATTACCACCACTACTTCTACTACTGCTATTACTTTTCTATGATTGTGTCTGGGCTTGATTAAGTTTATCTTAAGACAACAACAAGCTGATCAAAATCTCTCAAGAGTATCTCCTTTGTGGAGGCCTGTTATCAACATAGCAAGATTTATTACTGAAATCAAAAAGTTTCAGTAATACTAAACGGATAAAGGTTCTTAGACAGATTAATGATTTCATGAAATGTTGGTGTTGGGGATAAAGATTTCCTGCAATTTTTCTTTGTCTGTAAGATAATGTCACAAACAGCTATGTCTTATGTCAACTTTTAATAGTAAATGGAATATTGTAAAAAAGACACAGTTAAATAAACATTTTAGTACAAAAAACAACTAACCTATGTAAGGGCTAGATTATAAGGAAAGAAACCCCAACAACAACCAAACAAAAAACTACCCAGCTGTTTAGCATTTTATATCTACATTTCATCTTTTGCTGGGGGAATCCTCAGTCTTCAAGTAGACACTATAGTCCCTATCAAAGTATTTTATTTTTCATTTAGTTACATGTTTATTTTCCCTTAAAATATGTTGTAGAAGAGGGAAGGCTCTTTCTTCCTTATAAAAGCAACTATATATACTTAGAAAAAAGAAGACCACAGTGTCTGTGGTGTGGCTATAGAGGAAAATATAAGAATCATGGGAAGGAACTAGGAAACTACAGTTTAAGCAGAGACTGATACAAAAAGAAGGCAGAAAGCTGCCTATAACCCTTTTAAAAAACTTTTATTCCTATATTACTTCCTTACTTAGAGCATTCTCTATTTACAAAGTAGTTTAATTGGCCTTGCTTATCTTGAAATACAGAACTAGTGAACTGCACTAGCCATATAGACACTTTTAGACAAGCAGAATGGCAGTTTACTGAGTCTAAAGCTGCCAAAACTGGTTACCATGGAGGATTTGACAAGTTTACTCAGTACTATTAGGAATAATACCTTTAAGCTGAAGTTTTAAATGCAAGCATTGTATTTTCAAAGAGGAATAAATTTTCCTGATTCCTGTTTAAAGCACAAAAGAATGAGCAAGGAGTGTTACAGCCTTAGCATTTATTTGACAGTTACAGCTTTAAAATATTCAGTCAAGCCAAGGAAACCCTATGTTCAATAGCTCAATGAATCAAATACGGTTCAAACTGCATCCTTAAACTTTCAAGAGAATTAACTAACTGCATGGTCTAGATCAGACAGTCAGTGACTGAGGTGCTTTGGAGGATCTTTTACTTTAACACAAAAAATATACACATTTTTATGTGTGTAAAATGAAAAAAAATTTTGAGTAGCAGATGATTCCATACTATTCTTTCACTAATTATGTTTTCTTCCTGAAAATTAGTGCTTTGTTTTGTAGTGTATCTTAATTGTTCCAAAGTTAAACAGACTAGTCTCAACAGCTTCTCTTACTAGTCACCTCAAGATGTCAAAATTTTGACCTATGGGTGGGCATTTCTGAGGAAAGTATTTTTGTTGTACTAAATCCTCTGTTATTACAGAAGGAATTAATTTAAATTGCCTATTCATATCATTAATAGTTGGGAGATACAATGTTAGATGGAAGTTCTGATTCCTGTAGATTTGCTTTTTAAAGTGCCAGTTGATACTATCTGGATATAGGAGGAATAAAATAAGATTTGACTGAGGTTGTTGACCACACGGGACTGACATCTGTTCTTTTAAAATAACTTTATCTAGTCAGATATGAGAGGAAAAGCACTATGAAAGTCTAGGAATTGCTGACTGGCAAATGTTCTCCTATTTTCCAACAAGTCATCATGGGTCGGTATTATCTCCCTTGGGTCTTTGGGCAGTGAAAGATGGATGATCATTGTTTCAGAATGATTGGCATGTGTCTCCCAAGACCGTTCAAATGAAAATAGCGTCACTCTTATTAAAAGATTTGCTTGTCCTAGGTAGGTATGGGGAGAAATAATTCCTTCTTGAATCCAAATATTTGGTGCCTGCTAAAACAGGGGAAAAGGAGACTCAATCAAATCATGATGTTAGTTACATGAGGAACAGTAGTATACAAGACTACATACATGTGAAGGTTAGGAATTTTCCTGGTTAGTTAGCAAACTGTTGAATGTTTTTCTCATCTCATTTTTCAGTTAAGAATATGTAAGTTTTGGTCTTTTTTAAGCACTCATACAGTGACACAAAATCCTAAAAGTTCAATTTTGCTTTCTGTAAGTTCATTTTCACCCTGTAGAGAGAGCTAGGAAAATGCCAAATAGTTATATACCAGTGTATACCTCATCTTAGACACTTTCAAGAAGCTCTGTAGCTTTCTTTTGAGAAAAAAAAATCAAGAAAGTAATTGTCTACATTATCTTCCTTGTAAAATAATCAAATGTCCAAATTTATTCATCTCAGTTTTATTATTTTGAGTGCTATCTGTCAGAGTAAGGACTTATCTCAGTGATACTGAATATCAGCAAAATACTTGGGTGGCATCAAAAAGTCTTACAGCTACACCATTTCAAAAGTATAAAAACTTGCAGAAAAAGTTAAAAATATCTATCTCTAAAAACAAATACATTCTTAACCCAAAATATATGTTTTACCTATTTAATGCAAAGATGAGCAAGGTGAGTTTATTTATCTATGTATATGTATTTTTACTATGTCAAGAGAACAACTTTCAGTGACAAGAAGCACGATATATCAGACCAGAGTTCCTTAAGATTATTCCATTTAAAGGTGTGGAAAGAAATGTTTCACCTACCTCAAGAAACTGACTTACTCTGCATATGACTATTTTGAGTAGAATACCAGTAAATATAAATCACAACCTTGACAATGAAAACATACTGAGTTTTCATTTGGAGAGGTATAAAAGGTTTTGTGCCTGATCAGCCACTCTAACATATAATAAAAGAGTGCTTTGCACTGCAATAATCAATATTCTTAGTCTATTATTGGACTCTTGTCATGTGCATAACTAGAACTAATGCAAGTATAATCTGATTTTTGAGAAAACCAAGAGGCAACATTGTCCAGCTTTCTCTTTGAGGAAAATGTAAGTCTACCAGTCCCATAGTTCAGGGTGTGTTTATGCATTGTCAGATTTACAACTTCATTTTAGCACACTTGTTAAGCTACTGCATAAAATGTGCTGTTGCACAACTAAGTTGTTTTTTTTCTGAGCAGCAGAACAGTCCTGAATTTCTAAATTTATAAAGGACAGTTTGACAGACAGTTATAAAGCCTGGCATGAGAATATGAGTAAACTGATAGTGTGTTAAAAGCAGGACATGACTTTGGATAAAGAGGGTGCATCTTAATCACTTGGTGGCAAAAGGCTAATTAAACTCCAACAGTAAATCAACATAGCATAATCTAGGAGAGCACATGCAAGTTATCATTACTCTGTGCAAGATGACAAAGCTTGCAGTCAAAATTGTAGCTTTCAAGGGCAGACTATCAAATGTACAGGACCTCTCAGACGTTAGGTGGGACTAAACTCATTTTTAATTGCTTGATAACAAAATTTACCATTTCAGGCATTTTATTTTATGTTTTTTAATTCTTTTTTTTCCCTTTTTTCCTTTAGTTTTTTTTTTATTATTATTATTATTTTGGTTTTCCTTTTTTCCTTTCTTTTTCTGGTAAAGAGGTGTCTGAAATGACTGAAATTTACAATCAAAGATTTCTTTTTAGGCCTTGAGCATTTGTTTAGAATCAAAAGACAGCAATATGCGGTACTGTTCATAACATAATGCCTGTTAGCACCTTAACACCTTGGATGTAATTTTCTGCAGCTTTTATTTGTAGTGGAGATAATAGGTTAGACTCAGCAAAGGGATTACTGATGATCACCAAATATATACCACACAAGCACAGATAATGGCACTGTTTGTTAGCTATGAGAGCTGACTTTTCCACAAGAATAGTTCTAGAAGAGTGATGCTCTTATAAAGCTGGAGTAACTACCTTCAGTAAAGCACTTATTTCACTTTCCTGATGTGCAGCAAAGTGCAGAATTTTGTCCTTAAGCTTACAGCTTTAATGACAATCCCAACCCTTCTGATAAGCCATAATGAGGACTACCAGTAATGCAAAAGAGGGGTATTTGGTGTCAACTTGGGGGAAATAAAAATGTTTCTATAAATCACTTTGATTAGTAGTTTCAGGTGCTAGATCACTGAGACTTGTCTCAGTTACTCTCCATAGGACCCCAAGAACACTACTTAGACTCATGTCCCTGACAGCCCTTCCCTAAGACCCCTGAACCGGTCACAGGCCTTCATTTTGCCTGTGCCTCCACATGCCTGTGCCTAGCCCAATGAGCGAGGGTTGCAGGGGTTGCAGATACTCGAGGCTATTGCTGTCCTCCATGCTGGGACTTGCCATAGAAAGGCTGAATTTTAAGCAATTCACTATCTTTCCCTGCATGCTTAAACATGGCTCCTCAGCTAAGATTTCTATAACCTGCCTATTACATTAACTTCAAAGTATGGTGTAGGGCTAGTGAGGCTGAGATGTTCCATCCTGACAGCTTCAGAATACTCTTTTTTTTTCTGTGTGCTTGAAGTTCTGTAGCAAAAATTGCTCCTCACATGTGCTTTCTTAGTCAGGCTTGACCCTTATAAAGGAGGTATCTAGTACAGAATTCAGTGTAAGTATTTAAAGCTCTTTCTGTCTGATGAGTCTGGCAATTAGTGACAGTATGGTGGTAAATTTGTGACACTGGAGCTTGAACTAAAAATCTCTCATGTATGAACCACTGAAATTAATTAAATAGGAACAGGTCTTAATTCCTGCTGAGCTGGATGGAACTCAAACCCTACAGGTGAAAGATTATCTTCTTTATTATTAATAAACTCCCAGTAAGTCATAATTTAATAACCATTGGTTAAAAAAAAAATAAAAACTCAGTCTTTGCAAAGTAAATTAATCAAATCATACTTACTGAAATTTTTTATATTAAATAAACAAGATTGCTAATTATCTGGGCAGAAAGACAAAATCTCCCACACGTCTCCTGTAAACATACTTAGTTATCCAATGCCTTGTTCTAATTTTCTAACTATAGAATTGGGTTTTGGTTCTCCCTTAACCAAAAAAGAACATAAAAATGCAACCAAGCAAACATAATACAAAAAACCTCACCCTAAACTTCTGTTTTTAAAAAATATGAAACACTGTGGACAGTTTCAAGGACTCAAATGATGATTGGAAACCACATAAATTAATCATAATTAAAGAAGTTTTGTTGAAAAATTTATCTATATGCTTTCTTCCCATTTCAGGAATTAATAGGACTTTTTCTTAGAAATGGCAGCACAGAACTGGAGAATAATTTATTATGCAGACAATCTGTTTTTTAAATTTTACAGAAAAATAAATTACATAATTGAGACATCACATTCATGATCTATGCATGCCTTGCAGAAATTCCTTTCATATTAGAAGTCTACAATGAACATGATTATTTTCTTCCACAAAAGTGAAACACAGTGGAAATAATGAAGCTACATACTTTATTAATGAATTGAGAGCACACACTCGAGCTGCCATTGTAACAACTGGGGAGGTATCTGTTGTATTTCTGTTATATTTTCAAAATGTGCCATAACAAGTTTTGAGATTTATATATTGATCAGAATGAAATATTATGACAAGTATGTTGTCATGAACATGGCAACTGATCACTAAAATAAACCCACTTTACTATTGACTGGCTGGTGCTTAGGTGATGTTTGGGGCAAAAAAATATGACAGTCCAATAAGAAAGGAAGAGGTACAGGTATTTTGACAGATAAAGGTTCTTCTATCTGAAAGAATAATGCAAGGAAACATTTATTATTCTTTCTAAGTTAGTGAATTCTTTATGAAATTCTATCCATTTAATTAATAAAATGTCACTTAGTATCCTAAACGCTGAATCTAAGGTTGATACCTGTTTACTGTTGAAATATGACAAGTCAAGTAAACTCTTTACAGCAACATCTATTCTTAATGAAACGCAGTTGATGTGCAATATGTATTCATTGTCTAAAGGACAGGTCATGGTTTCACAATATTCTGCTATCAGTATACCAGCAGAAGCTCTACTTCAGAAAACTAAAATTACATTTCCCATTACTGCCCCTAAGGACAGCAAACAAGTTTTGCTTGCTTTCTTAGTGTCTTTCCCACGAAAGTGACACAGTGCTGGTTTCAAATAGACAACAAAATCTTCAAGCTATTATCTTACACTGTTGAGCAAACTTAGAAGTTATTTTTCCCTACATTGTGCACTTGAATCGATGGTCCTTCTAGCCTCTCAACTGCTTCTGTTCTACAGAAACATCTAAAAAGTATATATTTAATATCAAGATCTTTTAAAATTTCGGGTTTTTTTTAATATCTTAAAAGCATCTCTCTTCATTAGTAGAACATCCTATTTATTTTGATTTTTTTTTTAATCTAAATCAATGGGAAATACCCAGGCCTTCACAAATTTAATTCTTTCAGAATGACTCACACCCACTCCAAGGAACTGTTCTGCGAATGAATGGTACAAAGTAGGACTAAGAAATTTGTAATGTGACTCTGCATGTTTTTGCATGGTACAAGAAGATCTCAAAGGAATACTAATATTCTTCACTCATGCAGAATTATGATATCTTTAGGAAAGTAGGTTTAACTGATTGATGGAAGAATTATTGGTTACTTCCTTCAGGGAAGACATTTGTGTGACTTTTACTCAGCAATTTTATTTTTTTATTTAAAACTTTAGACTCTCAGGTACTGAAATGAATAAGGTAAGTTCTGTCATCTGCAGTCTCAAATCCCAAATGTAAGGAAAAAAAAAAAAGGAGGTTGGTTCTATTTTGGGGGTTTTGTGGTCTTTTTTATTATTTTTTTAATTGCAACATTAATACGCTGTGTACATATGCAGAACCATACCAGAGCTGATTGATGTGGCATTATGAATATTTCAAACAGTTGCCTGGAAGCATGCCCTCAGGTAGTCACAATACTAGCCTGCTACCATTTTAAGAGTAGCGGAATTCCCATAAGTGCTACTTTACAGAAAAAGGACATTTTTAGCATGACAGCAAATGCATTGTGACAGGCATATTTGATGGATACAGAAGAAAAATGTCTCTTTTATATGAAGTCCTTGTAGTAATGATTTTTTAATGAATTGTGAAGTAGCTCAGATATTAAGAGATATGTTTCTTTTTCTGAGTCAATATTGTCACATTGTCAAATATGACTGGAATATGTAAGTATCATCTTTCCATCTGCCATTTCTTTTAGTCTTATCAAAGCTACTATATAACTTGTGATTGTGGTACTAAAAATGTTTACTGTTTCAGTCCCATTTTTCATTTTATTATTCAATTTAGACTGAATGATCAGAGCTAGCTGATGTCTAACTTAAAACCTCCATAAAATGCAGACTGTCAGTTTCAGAAATCAAAGATGAAGGCAGTATTCCAGCACGATAATAATATGGAAATTTATAATTAGTTTCTTCTTGTGGTTTACTGTAGGTTTTGGTTTTGGTTTTTTTTTTTTTTTTCCTTTTGGTTTAGTTTTGGTTTGGATTACTGTCAAACCACAATGTTTGAATAATATCAAAATTCAAGTCTTAGAGACAGATTCTGGTAATGTTTTACTCAGAGTTATCTGCAGTTTGCTTTTGTAGAACACTTCTTATTTACACCAGTATAAATTACATTAGGATCTAACCCCATGGAGTCCAGGGATCTAATTATAAATAAAACAATTTTTCAGGCAGTGAGCATGGGTAAGACATACTTTTTATACCTGCTGGTTATTAAAAGCTCGCAAAAATGTAGATCAAAGAAATCATGCTGTCAAAAGAAGCTCTAAGTAAAATCATGTGGGGCTTCAAGGAAGGAATAAAGGACCATGAGAGAACAGAAGAGAAAGAATGAGTTGACACAGGGTCATGGTAAAATTCTACTGAGAATATATAGCTAGGAGTCCCCTGGAATGTGACTCTTATTTAAACAGTTCTGTAGGGTTAGGACTTCTAGAAACAATACTGTAGTTTAAAATATATCACTATAGTGTAAGCATAGCATAAGGGAGAAAAGTAGCACCAAATCTCACTGGGGTTTGCTTTGTGTCTCCATAATAGCACATTCATACATAAGAAAAATAGGAGTATCGTTTAATTTGTCCTTGGATTTATTTACTTGCTCTAGAATATGATTTAGAGTGGGTTTTTTTGGTTTAGGGTTTGGTTTTATTTTTTTTGTTTTTTTGTTTTGGGGTTTTTTGTGGGGTTGCTTTGTTTATTTGGTTGGTTTTGTTTAGGTTTTGTCTTCATGTTTGTTTTTATGTCAGCATGGAAACTGAGGAGAAATTATATTTTTTTACGTATTTCTTTGCTGGCATCCCCTCTTTGTTCACTGCAAACTGAACTTGGCATTCTATGTAATGAAAGATGAGTTAAAAATGTGAGTGTAAACTCGCACCTTGTCCTCTTAGGTTCTAGAAGCAGTCTTCATGCTTCACAGTATGCATTGGGCCAGAGCTCTGAGCCACGTGTATTCATATGTGTGCTAGGAGCGCTCATTTGCAATGACTAAAATGAGAAACACAGGTTCAACCTATTGGTCCAGTTTTGCTGTAGCCTGGCTTCTCTTTTCTGTCTCAGGATGAGGATGTAGAACTGACGAGTTGGAAATGGAAGTAATGAGAGTTTTCCCTTCTCCCACAGTGTCACTGCTCTGTGCTGTGAGACGCACAGTTCCGGGGGCATTCTTAAAATCAGTTCAGGTCATGCTATGTACTATTTCTAGTACAACCAGATTTCATAGACAATTTTCATGTGAAGCAGTACAAAAAAAATTCATTCTTGTTTTGCTACAAATGCTTAGTCATAAATTTTAGTCATAAATTTTAGTCATAAATTATTAATTCTCCTTAATTTTGCAATTATTCTTCCCCCAGGGTAGCTTTTCAACATACTTAAAGCTCAGCAGGCTTTTTTCCATGTTTTATCTTACTTTGCCAACTACAGAAAATGAGACGAACAAGAATCATGTGATTCATTATAAATCTTAGGATAAGAATTTAGAAAAAAGGGATTCCAGAGTTAAGCTGCTAGGTGAAGAAGCATGTGTAAATCCGGGATGAAACATAGTATTGGAGAGAAGGCACTCAGAAGGAAATGTAAAGAGATGAAAAGGGGAAATGTAAAGCAATGGAAATTTATAAATTGACAAAATTCAATCCAGTTTCCCATCTTTCCCAAAATTGAAAAGAAAGCTTTGCATTAATATGATGGGTAAGCTTAACAGAATGTTCTTGATGTTGTTTTTTGGGGTTTTTTGTTTGGGGTTTTTTGTTTGGTTGGTTTTGGTTTTGTTTGTGATTTGGGTTTTTTGTTGGTTTTTTCCCCGTATCTTCTTCTGCAATGAACAAGAGGAGTCTGAGGGGAGACATCATTGCTCTCTACATCTATGTGAAAGGAAGTTGTGGTGAGCTGGGGGTCAGCGTCTATTCATAGATAACTCGTGATAGGATAAGAGGGAATGGCTGCAAGTTGCGTCAGGAGGAGGTTCAGGTTAGAAATTAGGAGAAATTTCTTCTCAGAAGGAGTCACTATGCATTGGAACAGGATGCCCAGGGAGGTGGTGGAGTCACTGTCCCTCCAATGTGTTTAAGGAAATGTGTGATGAGGTACTTAGGACATGGTTCGGTAAGCAATATGGGTGGTAGGGGGACAGTTGGACTAGATTAAGATCTTGGAAGTCTTTTTCAGCATTTATAATTTTGTGGTTCTATGAATTAAGAACTATTTCCTGTTAACTTACAAAAAGATAGTTCGCTTGATAATATGCTCTGCATGTATGTTTTTATGCATTGAAATATCCTCAAACACTGGATAGTTAAACATTCTGAGAAATTATCAGAATTAAACTGATTTGGGTTGACAAATTTGATGATATTTAAGAAATAAATATTAGTGTGTGTTTTTCAATAATGTCTACTAGTGTAGTGCACTTTTTTATTCCTTGTTGTAGACTGTGGGTTTTAATTTCTTCTTAATTACATGTAATTCCTATGGGAAATCTATTTATGGCTTACTCAACAACAGTGAATGATTCATTCCTTTCCTATAGATAAAAAAATTCTCAAGGCCTTTATTTTGCTTTACAATGTCATTATAGTACAATCACAAATAATATAACTTATTAAAGTCCCAATGCTAAAAAGTGATACGTCCTGGAAAGAGTTCTCCTAATAGAATGGCAGATGTGTGTTTATCCACAGATGATGAAGCTGATGGTAGCATGGGAAAACTTGAAAACTTGCAGAGGTGCTCTAATAAATAAACAGACATTTATTAGAGCATGGTTTTCTGTCCTAATAGGAATCTCTCCTGTGAGGAAAGGCTGAGTGAGCTGGGGCTGTTCAGCCCTAAGAAAAGAAGACTGAGAGGGGATCTCATCAATGTTTATAAATATCTAAAGCATGTGAGACAGAGGGAGATGGCCAACATCTTCTCAGTGACCTGTGGGCAATGGGCAAGGGACAATGGTCACAAGTTGGACCACAAGAGGTTCTGTACTAATGTGAAAAAGAACTTATTCACGGTGAGGGTGACAGAGCACTGGAACAGGTTGTGGAGTCTCCTTCTCTGGAGATATTCAAGACTCATGTGGAACCTCTTCTAGGGTACCTCTTTTGGCAGGGGGTTGGACTTGATGATCTCTCAAGGTCCCTTCCAACCGCTACAATTCTGTGATTCTGTAAAAACTATATGTAAACTCTTATTCAGTGACGTAATAGGCTGAAATAAAAGCTTTATAGATAACTGAAAGACTGAGATTTCTCAATGAAATCAACCTAAATGCACACTCACTAGCATTGAGAATCAATGAAGCATCTAGAACTAAATGCTAGTCACCCAGTCACTCCATTCACATTACAGAAAGTCTCATAACTCTAGAGTTCAGTACAATAAATCCTCCTCTTAGTATAGAGAACTTTCTATTTAGGACAGAATATTAATAGACTAGACAAAATAATATTTTATATTAATATAATTTTATTGCTGGTGATAGTCAAATGATTTTCCTACTACTGTTTTTTGTTTGGTTTTTTTTTTTCTTTTTGCTAGCGTCCCTTCACTCCAGAGTGTTGACTGCATCACATTGCTTAGTGCTGTCAGCAAGTTGTGCTGATGGTGCACTCAATCCCACTGCTCATGCGACTGATAAAGTTGCTACTACAGTATTTTGAGTTTTGCACTTACTCATAGTATCTCAGGATGCCTCCAGTTTCTAGGTACCCAGCTGTCCTTCAAAAATACCAGCTTCACTTTTCAAGGATGTTTATGCTTCCAGGGCCTAGTTCCCAGACTTACAGCTACCAGGCTGGCAGGCAATTTGTCTGTCATTATTTTTCAGCAGACATTTTCTTCTGTTCAGTAACTTTCCCTTTCTAGCCCGGCCATCTTTATGACTGCTCACATCACCGTTTGGTTTCTGTCTCTGCAAATGTACACTGTGTAAATATTAATTTTTGCCCAGCTTCTTTGCCAAAATGAGTCACATATTCCCTCAAAACAAATCCTTGCACTGTTTTAGAAGTTCATTCCCACTGCTGTTCTCCAAACCCAGCATAAGTGAAATGGCTCTTCCATTTTAATGAATACACTCAAATACTAGCAGACCCCAAGTAGTGCTCATATCACCTAATATGCTAAATCAGTACAATAATAAAAATATCTTACCTGTAACGTAATGTGCACATCAGCCAGACACTATGAACAGGAAAAGCAGAACATTTTTATTCTCAGGATCTACATGGGACCAAATTTCCCAGAGCTAGATGACCTGTAGTACAGATGCTACCAATCTGCTCTGCAATTAGATAGTCTTGAGCCAAATAGATATGAATCACTCTGTACCATGTAGCAGGATGACACCTCTTTAGATAAAGACTATGAGTAATGATTTATTTTACAAATAGTTCCAGTAAAGTCGAAAGTAGGGTAATGGATCTTCATGAGTAATAAAGGACAGATCCTAGAAAATAGTTGCAGCCTTATATTGGAGATGGTGGGACTGGGTATCCAGATTTATTTCCTGCATTAAAAACTTTAACTTTTATGTTTTTGGAGAGCGATCTAACCACAAAATAGAAAGCAAGACCAAAATCCATTTTTCTACCTCTGAAAGCTCTACCATTGTCCAGAAAAAATTTCAGGAATATTTGGGTTCAAGAGTTTTGTTGAATGTCCTTGCTTAGTTGTCTTGCAAAGCTACTATTATAATATGCAAGTCCATATGCTGCTCATCCTGAGCTGTGTGATTTGGATAAACCACTCTGTTAAGGCATTTGACTCTTCTCATTCACCTTACTAAACACATCAAAATATTATTGATGTCATAATCCTGAAATTATGAGTTAATATGTTTGGCACTATTTATTCACTTACATACTTATTAAAAATCAGCTGCCTGGAGAAATGGACTGACAGTAGCCTCATGAAGTTTAACAAAGGGAAGTACCAAATCCTGCATCTGGGAAGGAACTACGCCATGCTGGGGTTCACCAGTTAGAAAGCAACTTGATGAAAAGGAGTCCTGATGGACACCAGTTTAAACATGGCCCATAAATGTGTCCTTGAAGCAAAGAAGGCTAATGGTATCCTGGGCTGCATTAAACAAAGCATTGTCAGCAGATAGAAGGAGGTGATTCTTCCTCACCAGCACTGGTGAGTCTGTACCGTGAGTATTGTGACTATTTCTGAGCTGTTCAGACATGGAAACACTGTAGAAAGACCATTGAAGGGTGTGACTAGAATGATGAAAAGACTGAAGCTTCTCTCCTTTGAGGAAAACATGAGAGAGATGTTAAGCCTCGAAAAAAGACCAGTCTCTGTTGGATCTTATCAATGTATTTAAATACCTGAGGGAAGGGTAGAAAGAGGACAGAGCCAATGCTGGTGCCCAGTGACAGGACGAGAGGCACTGGTCACAAACTGAAACACAGTGTGGTCCATCTGAACATCAGGAACCTTATTTTTATAGTCATGGTGACCTAGTACTGCCACAGGTTGCCCAGAGAAATTGTGTGTTCTCCTGTCAGGACATTCTTTTGGGCAAGAAGCTGTAGGTAACTCTTCTTGAACAGGGTGGTGATGGACTCAGTGACCTCCAGAGATCCCTTACAAATTCAAACATCTAGTGATTCTGTGAACTAATGCAAAGAAATATTAGTTTCAAAATCTGCCTCCAACAGGCAAACCAAAATCTTTTCATAACAGTAAGCCACATCTTTCATGTCCTCATCTTTTTTATCATCAAAATTTCTGTTGCGTGATTTTTGTGAAGCATAACATTTTATCTACTTTGGCTTGTGTTTTCTTCTCATCACTTATCATTTAATATTCAATATTTGATAAAGGAACAAAAAAAATTGAGTATGAATGCAAAAGTTGGAGTGGAACTATGGAACATGGGTTCCTTAGTGATGAAATGTGCATGCTGGTGTCACAAGGGGTTGTGTTGTTTAAGAGAATTGAGCCCACTGTTCAGGTGAAACATTACTGGACAACACAGTTACAGTACACCCTTATGGTGTGACTTCCAGATGTACCTAGGAAAAAAAATAGATCTGCAGCAACTGCAGAATTCTATATATGAATGCTGAATATATAGTTACATTTATGAATACATTAAGCTAAGAAGAAAATATTGTGAAGAAAGTTTTATAGAAAGATAGTAACCTGAATAGATGACCTGTTTTTCTTCTTACCACAGTGTGTTAAAATTGTTCTATTTATTATAGCCTTATAACAAAATTCTTTATTTTTAGTTTCATAATAAAATGCTGCACAGTCTGATAGGCATTTGAAAGCTACTGTTGGATTAAGTATAAGCATCCTCCTCCTTCTCTAGACAGACACACTAAGCTTCAGTGCAAAAAGAGATTCATGGCTCCAAGCAGTGTCTGAAGTTAAAAATTCTCTTGCAGCTCTCTGTACATCCTAACTGTACTGAAAAGGAACTCATCAATATTAAAGGAAGTTGCATGGCTATGCAGCAGACACAGGAAAATGAAAAATCAGCTTTCTTCTTTCTCTCTAGATCAGTTTACTTCCCACTACACAAAACTTCATTTTTATTAATTGGTGATTTATTTAGAGAAAATAAGGAATGGGGAAAAACATATCTAGACATGTATTATTACCATCATTGTCCCAATACCATTCAGTACTCATTCAGTACAATATTAATCAGTTTTATTTTAGATCACATAAGAGTCTGACACTAGGTAATACAGGGACCAAAATTATTGCAGTCAGTCCCTTTCAATACAGCTTACCTTGAGAATTTCATTTTTTCTTTCTTTTTTGTTACTCCTGATTGGAAATGTAGGGGTTTTATTCAACCATACTGAAAATATGAAAATAAGTACACTCTGAAAATACTTCCAAGTACCTAAACCCTATATAATTTAACTGTTCATTTTCTGGAGGCATTGTGTAATGGGTTTACATGGCAGGGTTTTAGTGGTTGGGTGGTCTAGTGTCTGTGAGAAGACACCACAAATTCTTCCCATGTTTCACAGATGTCAAACCTGAAGCAGTTGGCAACATTGGTAGCACCTCTGTGAATACATGTTTAAGGAAGGGTAAAAAACACTGTATATTAGCTGTGAGAGAGAAGTGTGCCAAAATGTGAAAGAAACAACCCTGCAGAAAACAAGGTCGGTGAAGGAGGAGGGAGGAGGGGCTCCAGGTGCTGGTGTAGAGACTTTGCTGCAGTCTGTGCATAAGACCAAAGTGACATAAGACCATGGTGAAGCTGATATCCATGCTGCAGCCAATAGAGGTCTCCATGCTGGTGGATATACCCTGACAGAAGCTGCAGCCCATGAAGAGTCCATGCTGGAGCAGGGTTTCAGGCAGGAAATATAACCTATGGGATACTCGTGCTGGGGTGGAACAGTTCTTCACAGAATCACAGAATCACAGAATCACAGAATCACAGAATCACTTTAGGAGCTGGAAGAGACCTCGAAAGATCATTAAGTCCAACCTCCCTCCCCGAGCAGGATCATCTAGAGTAGATCACATAGGAACATGTCCAGATTGGTCTTGAATGTCTCCAAAGAAGAAGACTCCACAACCTCTCCGGGTAGCCTGTTCCAGTAATCCATCACCCTCACAGTGAAAAAGTTCCTCCTTATATTAAGAGGGAACTTCCCATGTTCCAGTTTGGAACCATGTTCTATCACTGGCCATCACTGAGAAGAGCATTGAAGAACTGTAGCCCATGGGAAGGACCCACATTAGCATTTGTGAAGAATTGTATCTCATGAAAGGAACCCCACACTGTAGTAATGTTAAGAAATAATGCAAATGTATATAACAAATAAGTATATACTGAACATGATTTTTCCTCGGTTTTTGTTTTGGGTTTTTTTTTTTTTACAACATGAACTAAAATTAATAACTTTACTGTTTTCAACTGGACCTTCCTGAGCATGGTTAATAATGGTATTATTTCATTGATCAAATTAATTTTACCAAAAACTTCACAAAGAATTTCATTATTCCATGTGTTAATGCATAAAACTCTAAGGCCAAGCTAAAATAAAACCCTACGTTAATACTGGAGAAAACAAGAAGTTTGATAAAGTAATTTCATCACAAACTCCCTTTGACACTTTTCTGCTATACTTGCCTTTTTACCCAACGTGAGTGGCCTTAGTAAAGTAGTTGTTACTGCTTTCTTCAGCTGCAACTTTTCATCAGGTTTCCATTGGGGAATAAGTTTCATACAGCAGCTTCTTTTTCATGTCCTAGATCTCAGAGTTCTGCTTCATCAGACTCGGGGAAAATCACAATTCCACCTCCTACAGGTTCTTGGTGATTTTTTTATTTCCTTTTACAATAACTTTCACAATACTGCAAGAGAGTGAGGTGAGTTGAATAGTTTCAAGTAAGTCTGTTCTGGAATGATTTTTTTTATTTTTTTTTTTCCATTTCACAAGATGTTTCTAGAGCTGGGTGGGTTTTTATTTTGAGCTTTTCTCTGTGTGTGTTATATTTTCAGCAAAAAGTCTTAAAAGTCATCTGTTTCATTGAGTTGGCTTAATAAAACTTTATTAAAAAAGAGCAGGGTTCCAGGGCTTAATTTAATCAATTTCTGGTTTGACTCACCACACTTCTCAGGAGTAGCTGAATGAACAAAACCTGATTCAGCATTTCTGTGTTGGATAGCTTCTGTAACAGAGTCAACAGTTCAATAGACCCAACGTTAAAATATTTCGTTTAGTTGTTTGATTACAATCTAGAGACTTTTCATGTTTTAAACTCTACACTGAAATATCATAGTCCCTTTTACTGATTTTTCAAGATTTTAGCTATATTATTATCTTACATGAAGGACAGTTTTACTGAATGTATTGTCTTGACTAATGTGGTAATGAAGAATATGTCAAAACATGATTTAATATCTAGAATTAAAAGAAAATGTTTTTCGTACCTGTTCAACTGCAGAAAAAAAACAGACTATATGAACTGTGAAGACTAACATGAAGCAGAAAATTTTCTCAAATATATTAATTCTATCTTTAATCTTTATTGTCTTAATAATAGTTCTAATTTGGTAACTGCTGAAATGTGCAAGTTTATTTTAAAACAGTGAGTTTAATTGCTACCAATATTTTAAAAATCCTAATAATTGGGTACTGTAACACTACTGAGAACATATGCATCTAATTGAATAATGTTATATATATGAGACTTTGAACATAAGCAAAAAAGCAAGGTATGAAATCTTGATGTTATTGAACTCAACTGAAGTTTTGCTATTTATTTATAAGTGGAAAAGATAGAACCCAAGATACCCAACATGGGTGGTTTTCAAAACAAACAGCAGTGTATTAACAAAATATTAGTACACAGTGAAACAGTGATGTTTTGTACTTACTATTAGTTAATTATTAGGGTTGTGTTTTGAGGGCATAGGGAACTTAAAGTAGTAAATTTCCTACAAACCTTATTAAGAGGTTCAAAAACTGGAAAAAAAATCACACCCTAAAATAGTAGCCCAGCTGACTAAAATAAAAAAAAAAAAAAAAAGTGCCTTAAGCATTCAGTAAGCAGTCCTGATGGTGTTCAGTGAAGCTGAAAGACAAAATCTGTTTATGGTTTCAGGCCATCAAGTCGAAGAAATATGTAACCACAATGATGATAGGAAGGGGGCAGTGACTTGGTGGCATGCTCGCTGTGTGACTGGGAATGTTAACATTGTGTTAGCCTAAGTCTGCAGACAGACCTGGATCCCTCCCCACTCCACAAGTCATTCTATTTCTGTTTGTGCACATACCAAATCCTTGGTGCTATCCTCTTTCATCTCTTACAAAAATAGTGCAACTATCCAGCTACAGTTAGAAGTGAAGATGAAAGTGGAGGCAACTTAACTGGAAAGAGGAATTTAAGTTAAAAGGAGAGCACTGCACAGGGAAAGAAAAGTCAATGCTACAGAGGAATGAGAAAAGCATACAGATGACCATCTAGATGAGCTGTTTCAGTGGAAAATAGAAATACGGATTTTATCCTTGTCTTACAAAATTGCCTATACATTTTATAATAAAGAGTTGAATAGTACTTTAGCTGTTAGATTTACTGTTGGACTTGAGACTGGCTAATAATGCCTTCTCTGGATGTATCCAGTAGCCACAAATGGTGGACTATGAATGACATTACAAAGAGAGAACCAGTGTGTGGGAGGAGATTGGGATGCTATGAGCTATGTTCACATACAGAATCATAATAGCATTTATTCTGATGTTCTGTGATGTACTACTGCCCTTGCTATTGCAAGAAACATGAACAGTGAGAAAAAAGCTCAAAAAAGCCTGCATTCATGGTCAAGTTCATTTGCTCCTCTTGCCACTTCTACTCCATGACTCAAGTTTAATCTTTCTCACTTACAGTTACTTTTCTTTTTCTAGGTGTAGGAAGTCACGGGAAATGTCCTTCAAAGCTGATGCCAGCTCTGAGGAATCATCAGCCTGTCATTGCTTTAATGAAAGACCATATTTTTTTCATAAGAAATTAAGATATCTCTGACACAAATCACTGTCAGCTAAAGTTTCTAGCCTTACTACAGATTCGGTCAGACAGATACACTGTGCTTTAAAAGCACGGACACCTTAGGTTAGGCATTGCCTTTTTTCCTTTGGAACAGCACATTAAGCAATTCAGTTCAAATCCTGTGTCATTTTAATTGGTGCAGGAGAGCAATTAACTTTCAATGGCAAAATGTCAAGTGCTTCCTTTGCTTCATCAAAGCAAATTTGTCAGGAAAAGACTATCATCTCATATAAATAACAATCAGTGAAATTAATTTGTATGTTTCAATTAGCTCGTGATCTAATTATCCAATGGTCTAAGGATAACAGCTAAGGACTTCAAAGAGAAAAAAATGTTTTTCTTATCTGCATTGGTGTTCTTCACATTGTTGACTCAGATCCATATTCTTGAATAAATCCTCCATGATGCTTTTTTGAACTTTACAGGTTCATTTTGCATCAACTTTCAACTTAGTTATGTGAACCTCAAACCTCAGTGCCACTAAACTGCCAGAGGAATTAAACCTAGCTTAAGTGATAGAAAAAAGACAGATGTTCCGCGAAGTGATGATTATATTTAAATTATGAATGTATTGAGACTAAATGCCAAAGACCTGCTAGCATATTAAGAGAAGTAAATAAAATCTGAAACGAGGCAGAAATGGGACAGAGCCAGCAGAAGTCTGCGATGCAGTTGCTGCTGATTTCACCTTTAGTATAACAGTATGTTCTTTGGACAGGAGGAGAGTTTCAGGTTTGTTTCCAGTTTGATGGGATTCCAGGCTCTGGAAGAGCTATTTTAAAGCTAAAGAGGTACTTTACTAATGTAGGGAATACTTTAATAGTTTCTGAGGTGAGAACTGGATCCCCTGCTCTTTTACTTTTCAAATGTTTTCAAATAATTACCTGGACTATCCTACTGAGTTCTACTTTACGCTCTTTTTTTTTTTCATAACAAAGATGAAATGTGTTTCTCTTGATAATAGCAGCCAATAACCTGGTGGTGTTTTTAAAATCCACCTTGTTTTTAATCTTTTACCGTTTCTTAAAATAAATCCTCAACAAAAATGGATGGTTAAATTATAACTCAGAATAGTATCTATTAATGTTTAGGAAAGAAAAATGTGATCTTACAGGCAAAAATGTGCTTATTGCTGAAGAAAATATTAAACTCAGGCTGCTGGAATTCTTAATGGAATTAATGGAATTAATCAACCCAAATATAATTTCATTACAAAATTAACGTATGTCTTTTGCTTCAGAATGTATCGCTTGTTTTGCGGGGTTTTGCTGGGGTTTTCTTTGCTTCTTTCTTTTTTTTTTTTTCTTCACCTTTTCTTTTTATATCTTTAGAAAAGAGCAGAGGTTTGTGGGACATGAGAAAAAGAAAAACTGGTTTTCTTCTCTGTGGCCTTTCTCAGGATGAGGCGTAGAGTAAGACATCCTGGTTGATATGGTAGAGAATTTTTCTACCTAAACATCTCTTTTGTGAGCTGCTGTTGCTGCTGCCTCCCAGAAGTGGGGCAGACCTTTAGATGGGGTGTACATAGTGTTTGTATTATCTCCATATATCTCTAGGTTGACTCTCAGAGAAAGGAGAGATAAAAAGAATAGGAGGACTTACATTTCAAATTCATATCATGCTGTCTGTGTCTCTGAAAGTAGTGACACGCATATGATCATTTTTAATAGTAAGACAGTAGGCAGACTGACATTACTAAAACATAAAAGTAGAGGAGTTTCATCCAACTGCAGTAGCTTATGATTTGATTCTGGTTGTGAAAGATAAAATACAGAAATTCCACATGAACATAGCTCTCTACTCTCCCAAATTAGCATTGTTTTTACATTTACTTTTTGTAAAATTTTGTAAATTTTTATTCAGTGTAATTGATTTTGTTAATATAGACAACATCAACAGAAAAATAGATACCATTTTTCACTGTAGATGAGAGTATAGCTCTGGTTGTAACACTTTAAGACTACAGAGTTCAAACTAATTTATGAAAACTCTGGAATTTATATATCACAGAAGTGTGTTATTTGTTTTTGGTTTTGTGGGTTTTTTTTTTCCCCAAAGAAGACTCTCTATTATCTTATGAAAGAAAAATAAATAAACCTCCTTTGATGCAGTCTTTCAAACTCTCTAAATGAGGAAATGCCTGTGAGCTGTTAATTATATGCTGAAATAGCTTTTCGCTGCAGCCCAGGTCTTTGGGCATCTGTAAAGGGTTGATCTGGAGACGCAGCTCTCTTTATAAAGTCTCCTACTGGCTGCTTCAGGCAATTGTCAACCAACCGCTCTAAATTCTGACATTCTGAGTCATTTAATTTTCAGTGGATTAGACTAGGAGCTCAGACACTGCACACTAGTTGAGTTTTGCTTTGGGACTCATATTGTGTGATGCTTAGGGTCACAATGCCCTAATTATCTGTTGTATCTAGTCCCAATTAATTGGTAGACTTTGCTGTTTTTTCTCATTAAATGAATGACTTTGCCACTTCATTTCACACTTCCACAAAATATGCCCTGTGTTATGTATAGATTATCATATTTCTCAGAGTAGTTGTCAAATATTTGAGATTTCAGGTTTCTTTCAAGATGATTTTGAGGAAGAATAATTTATGTCTTGCTGATTTTTCTGTTTAGATTATTCTATAGCTTTAGTAAGGTTCTCTCTAGACTCATTATTCTGAATCACCTCTTTCTTTAAAGAATTTTCTCCTCAGGTGGTTTTTCTCAAGGTCTTGTTGCTATAGTTATGCAGCATCAGTTAGATACAAGTTGAGTATTTCAGCTGTTTTAAGATTTCTGTAGTGTAGAATAAGTCTTAAAGAAAATATTTTCAGAGGTCCACAGCATTAGAAAGAGAGCAGCAGAAGTTTTTTATTATCACACAGATACTCTAATACCACAAATGAAATCAGCTTGCAACTCGGTTCAGAAGCTTTTAAATTTCAGTTGACCCCATTAATTAAAATCACGACAGATCTTTATAGTCCCTTCCATAAATACCTGACTGTTCTTCTATTTTACTCTGGCATTCCTAGACTGCCATATTCAATCTGAATTTAGGAATTCATAGATATTTTATCAAAATTTTTTAATTTAAATTTTTATGCTTTCTAGGAAATCAGATTGGATTTAAGTTGTGTTATTGCTTTATCAGGAGAGGAATAATTACATAAAAAAATTAGTCATCTGTACTTTTACCGTATCTTTATTTTCAGCATGCCAGGTCTTAAAATTGAACAGCTCTTCTTCTATAGAAAAATCTCGTTCTGATTGAATGTATAGAGCAACTGAAAATCTGACCCATATTACTATGAGGTTTTCAGGAAAGAAGGATGAAGAATTCCATTGATTTTATTATGTTTCTAATAATATAATTTTAAAAGTCCCAGCAAAAGCATGTATTTTTTGTTTTCTGCAGTTCCAAGCACTTTTCATTCCTGTATTAAAGCACTACTACCACTGCACACACAAATGTATACACACACAACCACACAAACTGCTGCTTCTCTAGTTCTTCACTAAATATAAAAAGGCTACACCTATCACAAAAGCTCAGAGCACATTACATATTACAGTATATGTCTGTCCTGAATCCATGTACATTCTGTTTCTCTCCATCTTATTTCTCTGGGCACTGAGAGAAATGAGGAATGACTGTCCATCACAACCTGGGTCCAGAATTCTGAGGGATCAGGAGCTTAAGGCACACCACAGAATTGATCTGCCCACAGCTGAGAGACAGATTAAAACATCTTTGATGCAGTAAATGCTTTTTCAAAGGTCATTCTCTCCTCTCTCAGTAACCTCTCTTAGAGAAAAATTTAATGATAGGCCCCCAGACCTAGATCATTGTCCATAGTACTTTTTTTTAGCAAGGAAAATACAGGATTAAAAAGATCTTTAGTTGTGGAATCCAGTGCTGTCTAATATCATACCACCATCTTAAAATTATCTAGATTTTAGTTCCCTCTATTCTGACGTGGAATGTAGGTTCTAAAATGTCAGCTTTCTGAGGGCTGAAGATTAGTCTTATAAATTTCCAGTTTGTGTACATTTACTTTAGCACTAACATTGTTTATTAGTTTACATACCTTTTTAGGAGTGAAGAGAATTATCCTTCTCTGTCTTACTCCTGTTAGATATGCACTAAATTTTTATTGTCTCATCCTGAAATATTGGAGTCTCTTTTCCTTATATATGCTGGTTTTAGAATGTAGGTGACCTGAATTGTCCATAAAAATTTAAGTGTGATCCCAACAGGAGAGATATACTGAAGCAAATGTAGACATTTATATCACCATCTCTGCCAGAAATATCTCACCTCATATATTCTAAAATTAGATTTTCTTTTTTTCATGGCTGCATCACGTTGATGGGTTATGGTCATTCTGTCTTAACTCTAGTACATTAAGATCGCTGTATCTCTTCATTTCAAACTGAAGGGGAATTTCCCTTTAATTTAGCTAATTTCACCATATTGAATTTCAGTGTAGTTAGTCCATGGTTCTGTTTTAATCATACTATTATATTATTTGATGAACAACTGGAGTCATCCCAATTTTAAGGTAGGGTTGCAAGTGTATTTGAAATAGGAATAATATGTGTCATGGAAGGGTACATGGTCATCTGCATGATAAGAACATCTGGTTTATTAGAACAGTTAATAAGAATTCAGCATTTTAAGAAAATAAATAAGAAACAGGAAACTAGGTGTAGACATACAGGTACACAAACCATAGGAAGCGAACAATAATAATGGCTAAAATACCAGAACTATTAGGTCAATGATCATAGAATCATAGAATCATAGAATGATTAGGGTTAGAAGCGACTCCCAGAGGTCATCAGTCCAACCCCCCTGCAAGAAACAGGGACACCCCCAACTAAATCAGGTTGCTCAGGGCCTCATCCAACCTGGCCTTGAACTTCTCCAGGGATGGGGCATCCACCACCTCCTTGGGCAACCTGTTCCAGTGCTCCACCACTCTTACACTAAAGAACTTTTTTCTAATATCCAATCTAAATCTCCCTCCCTCTATTTTGAAACCATTACCCCTTGTCCTGTCACAACAGGTCCTACTAAACAGCCTCTCCCCATCTTTCTTGTAGATGGGGACCCATGATGTATGGGTCTTTAAATGGACCCATTAGGTGTAGCCTCTGACACTTGTTCTGAACTTTTTTGTTTATTGGGAGACAAAATATTTTTCTTAAAAACTTACTTCTTCCTTCCCATTGTTCTTTGTAAGCAGTAATTTCTTATGGAAAGATAATTTTCATATATTTAGCTATTTAATATGCCAACTTAAGCAGTTCATGATGCCAATATTACACTACCTAAAGATCACACATCTCTTATGATTTGCTCAAACTTTATACATATTAAAACTATTTCATGTAAATGTTAAATGTAGTACATGTAAACCCCTACTGTATGCAAACATACACTTTGTATTCGCAATTTTAGCTAAAAATTGTCCCAGATTGTTAAATACTTTTTTATTGTGCTCAAAGAGTAAACAGTAAAGTCATGTCATCTGAAATACATATAACAAAGCACAAAGATTTCCAAACATTCTGTTTTACCAGTGTTTTATTATTATTAAATCATGAAACTAAACAAAAATACTTCCAGAATTACCATATAAGAGATTATTAACTGTTCTTTGTGTTATTAAATAGCAACGTGCCCAAAGTGAATACAGTGAAATCTGAAGCAATATCATTTGTGGGAATTTTGTGCTTAGAGATGAAGTAAAAATTTCGATTGTGCAAAAAGCTGGATAATGAGAAAAAAAATTCAACATTAGTTGAATTTCAGTCACAGCCATTTTGCTTTGCAATGAATTGAGAGACAATTCTATATCCAAAATCAAAGGCCCACAAAGTAGTTCTTACAGAAAAAATTAATGTTTTCCTCCGAGAAAAGTGATAAATACATTTGAGAATATAAATAATATTGTGTTGAAAGAAAATATTGGAAATATAGGTATTACTGAACATTTGTGAGAATAAACATTTGTGTTTGCATAAAAGATGCCTAAGCATTGTTAATTCATGCAAATTAGACAGAATATATAAGAAATTCAACAGTTTTTGGTTTGTTTTTTTTTTTTTTTTTTGTGGTAGGAAATCGTGTCCATGGCTAAGTGATGTTAATGCTCAGCATATCTAAACTATGAAATATCTGTCTGACATTTCATATGAGATCTGGCTGATGGGCCAGGCCTAGAGGGTGGTGAGCAGAGTCTGGCTGGAAACCTGTAATTAGCAGTGTTCTCAGGGATTGTTGTTGGGTCTGGTCTTGCTTAACATCTTCATCAACGACCTTGATGAGGGAATAGAGTCCACCCTCAGCAAGTAGCTAATGATCCAAAGCTGGGAGAAGTGGCATTCACGCAGGAATGCTGCGCTGCCGTTCAGCGAGACCTGGACAGGCTGGAGAGCTGGGCAGTGAGGAACCAGGTGAGGGTCAATAAAAGCAAGTGTGGGGTCTCGCACCTGGGAAGGAACAACTGCAGGTATCAGTACAGGCTGGGAGACGACCTGCTGAAGAGGAGTTCCAGCAGGTCATCCCCCAGCCACCTGCTGGAGCTGGCCATGAGCCAGCAGTGTGCCCTGGTGGCCAAGAAGGCCAATGGGATCCTGGGGTCCATTAAGAGGAGTGTAGCCAGCAGGTTGAAGGAGGTGATCCTCCCCCTCTACTCTGCCCTGGACAGGCCTCACCTGGAGACCTGTGTCCAGTTCTGGGCTCCGTGGTACAAAACAGACAGGGATCTCCTGGAGAGAGTCCAGAGGAGGCCACAAAGATGATTAAGGGTCTTGAGCATCTCATCAGCCTTGAGAAGAGAAGACAGATAGGGGATCTCATCAGTGTTTATAGATTTTTGAAGTGTGGGAGACAAAGGGAGATGGCCAACCTCTTTTCAGTGCCCTGTGGGCCAGGGCAATGACCACAAGATGGACCACAGGATATTCTGCATCAATATGTGAAAGAACTTCACAGTGAGGGTGATGGAGCACTGGAACAGGCTGCTCAGGGGAATTGTGGAGTCTCTTTCTCTGGAGATATTCAAGAATCATCTGGACATCTACCTGTGCTACGTGCTCTAGGGAACCTGCTTTGGTGGGGGCTTGGACTGGATGATCTCTAGAAGTCCCTTCAAACCCCTATAAATCTGTGATATTCTGTCATATTTGTTTCATGCACAGCCTGCATATCAGAAAAAATGAAGAACCCTCACAAAATTAAATTTCATCATATCAATCCACTTTACATCCAATAAAAATATTTTAAAATAAACATTTTTAAAATCTACAAATTGAAATATTTCCCATCCTTTTTTATTTTTTAATTAAGTGAAAGACAGTTATATTCTCGATGGCTTATTATTTTCTTAGTAAGAAAAATCTAGTTGAAAATAAAGGAAGTGAATGATTCAATGGTGTTGAAATTTATTACACTGAAAATATAGAAAGACATCCAATCAACTATTTAACTCCTTGGTGCTCTTTGCTATTTACATTTCTATGGCATACAGTAGTCCATGCTTTTATGTCACTAAGACATAATACCAAAAGTCTCAGTGACATTTGTCATTATGTCAAAACAGGGTGCATGGCACTTTTAAAAGCATTTTTTTTTCACTGCTTATTTCCTATTTACTATGTCAGCTATGCTAGGGTTGTTCATTAACATCCACTTTAAATCAGCAGACCACTTCAGTAAATATAGGCTATTCAGTGGTAAAACAGATTTACTCTGCCTTGATGTTGCCAGAATGTTTAGCAGAAGTCAAGTGTCTATATAATAAGTGATCTCATGAGATGGTGTCTCCATTTTATTCAATGTAGGAAACTCATCATTCACTGTAATTAAAAAGCTTAGTGTTACACTGCTGATACATAAAATCTAAAGACTTTTCAATGCCAAGTTAAATAGGAAAAATATCTCAGAACCACTACATGAGACTCCATTACAACACAAGATTGGTCATGTTTTTCTTCTATTAAAATAGAATAAATAAAATAAGAGTTTATATTCTGAAGTGTAAATATGACAATAAAAAATACTGCATAAAANCAGTATATATGTGTGTGTGTGTATATATATATATATACACTGACTATAGTAACAATGAAGGGAATACAGCATTAATTTTTGCCCTGTTCGTGTTTGGTTATAAGAAAGTGATTATTTTCTACATCCTCAGAACATGGCATATAACTCTGCTCTTACTTTTTGGCTGGTGAAGTTCAGGACACTATCAGACTCCTCATTTTAAGGAAATATTGAACTGCTGACTACGTATGTTTACATTTACAATAAATACAGATAGTAAATATGCATACATATCTAAAACATTGCCCGTGCTTTTCAGAAAACAAAGCACAAGTATGTGACATAAAACCAGGCTCATTTTTAAGTTGTAGCTCTACAACAGAAGGCAAACAGCAAGCACACCTAATAAGAACATTTTAAAAAAAGTAACCTGATGGAATGGTTTCAGACTAGGACTAATTACAAAGCTATTACTCTTACCTGTTACTTCCTTTTCTTGCAAAATTCTTCAAATGGTCTATCACATTATGAAAAATATAGAAACTACACTTTTTTAATATTTCTAAGCTGAATCTATATGCAATACTGATTTTGCAGTATTATATAGCTTTAGTCATTTTATTTTCCCCCTTCAAACAGTATTCCCTTTAAACAAATGCAAATGTCTAGAATTTCATTTCATTTTTAGAAACTGGAAATAATAGTTTGGAAACAATTACTATTGTACTGTTAATAGCACCCCTTTTACTGAAAAAAATGTGATTAAGTGCAACATTTTTTCCCCCAGAGACACCTTCAGTGCTTCTTACAGACTCAGCGTTTGTTTTAAACTGATTAATGGGAGCACTGTACATTCAACCCTTTGTTGTTTAGTAGGCTTACCACAATGCACATTTTATACACACCATGAAAAATATCTTATTTTCATTAGTATAGCTGTATTGATACAGCGCAAGAATGTTTATGATGAGATTTCAAATGCACATAAATTATAACATCTCTTCAATTAGCTAACTAGCTAGAACATTTTAAAATCCACTAGTTAATCTCAGTATCTTACTCAACTTTTGTTACTGACTCCCCTCTAGAAGGTTGAGTGAAAATTTGTTGAATTTATTTTTTAAAATAGCTGTCAATGAAAGGGTGTAGTATAAGCTGATGTACTTTGCACTGAATCAACTGTGATGAATAAACATCTGCCAGAAGAGAGTGAGGGATGTAGACTACCAGTAGATATCTAGAAAAGTAGAAAGGAAGTTGATCTTTCTCATTTGTAGCAGCTGGATTTGTAAGAATGTATCTGTCAAAGCCTTAATGAAAAGGAGAGTAATAGCCAACAAGTTCAAAGCTAGAAGGCTGCCTTGTTAAATGGAAGGTCAGAGTTATCTCATCCAGCTAAAGAGATTTGAGATAATTAAATATGACTAGCAAACCTAGATTCCCTTTATAGCTAATGGAAAGAATTAGATGTGCCCATTTTATGCTGAGAAGGCTTACCTTTGGTGATTTTCCTGTTTATTAGTTTGCTATATGGAATGCCTTACAATTTAAATAGTTAAATTTTAGGCCCTGAAATAGAGCGAAACATTAGCCAAAATTATTGAAAAATATCTTCTCTGCATTTAAAAGGAAGTAATATTTATCTTCAAAAGACTCAGCTTCACTAGTTGTGCATAGAGCTTGAAATTGTAAACAAAAATGTTTTCATACATCTTGTGGTTCCTCTACTAAAGTAGATCAACCCTGTAGTCACTCCAATACACTGAAATAAAGCCGCTAAGCACCTTAGAATGGCATGATTCTCTACAGTGAGAATTTTCTTCTGCTGAAATCTGTTGGAAGTGTAAGAAATATAGGTCCATGGAAACTAAAGCAATATTACCTGATTTGCTGTGTTGATCTTCATGGGATCAGTGAGCAACAACTCTTCAAGAACTCTTAAAAACCCAAACCAATCTCACTCCCCAAAAAACCCCTCAGATTTATACTTTATTATGAAATGTCATGTTCCCTAAAAGAAATTCCACTCCTAAGTTATATGTGTAAAATTCACATTTTTTTCACTAACAAATAGCTCTGTGTGTGTGTGTGTGTGTGTGTGTGTGTGTGTGTGTGTGTGTGCGCGCGCGTGTGTGCGCGCGCGCGTGTGTGCATGTGTGCGTGTGTGTATAACCTCTCCTGGAACCTTATGAAAATTGAGTTGTCAAACTATGTTTCCTCCTTTTACTGCCTGTAATTTTCAAGACAATGAAGTCAGACCCTCTTTTTAAAAAGCATTCAGAAAGATCTTCATTAGCATGCAACAGTTTCTGCAACTAGACAAGAACTCAAGGAACCCTGGGAAAATCAGAGGAAAACCTGAGAAATTTGTTTCTGCTGTTTCTGTGGTGTTGAAACCTGGTTTTTTTCATAAGGAGGGAGTTCCTCAAAAATTTACCTTTGCAGCTGCAACTTTTGTGTCCTGAAATGAAAGTAAATGATACTAGTATCTAAAATATATTGGAAATATTTTACCATTCTACTATGAATGTGAAGGTGGTAGTTATAGATGTTATCCCTAAGGAAACTGATGAAGACATAAGCTACTTATATTTGGGAAAAAGCTCTTTCACCAGATAACAATAACATATTCCAGACCCCTCAACACTCGTGGATGCATCCCATCAGTGTTCATGCATTGGTGTGTGTTGAATATACCTAAACGCTCTCTAAATATATACTCCTCAACCAAGGGAAAGTCTTCCTTTTGTAAAGTCTTCCCCTATCTCCAGGGTCTGGGATTCCTGAAGGCTGGGCTTAGCAGTAAAGACTGAAGCAATGAAGCCTTTCAGTAGATCTGCATTCTCTGTACCATTTGCCACAAGAGCAACGACCTCATTGGCGAATGATTCCATATTTCCCTAGTCTTCTTTTTGCTGCTGATGTATGTTTAAAAGCCCTTCTTGTTATCCTTGACATCTGTTGTCACATGTAATTCTAAGTGGACCTTAGCCTTCCTCATTGCATCCCTACATACTCTGACTCCATTCCTATATTTCTCCGAAGTGGTCAGTCCCCTTTTCCACATTCTGGAAACTTCCTTCTTCCCTTTCAGTTTTTCCAGGAACTCCTTGTTCATCCATGCATGTGTCCTTCCTCCTTTGCTTGATTTCCTATTCTTTGGGATGCAGAGATCTTGCACTCAGAGAAGGTGATGATTGAATACTGGCCATCTCTCTCTTAGGTCCCCTGAGCCTCTAGAGCCCTAAGCCAAGGAGGTCTTTGAAGAGGCCAAAGTTAGCTCTCCCAAAGTCCAGGGTTGTAATCCTACTTATTGCCCTGCTCCTTCAACTGAGGATCCTGAGCCCAACCCTTTCATGGTCACTGCAGCCAAGGCTGTCCCACAATTCTTGCGAATAAACCCTAAAAAGTCATAGAAAGAAATCAGAAATCAGTGCTCACCTATCACCCTATTTCCCACTGAAGATCATATGACATCAGTAAAATGAGACTAACAGGCCAAATACTGTAAACAGTTTACAATATTACTTTGAAAGTTTATGATATAATTATTATTATTAATGAATAAAACCCTTCAGTGTGAGTCACAAAAAGATTTCAGAAAACTCCAAGGTTTTAGTCAATATTGACATGAATTAGCAGTGCGTTTTGATTTTTCAGTGTATCCACTGCATACACCTTGCATGCAGTGAGCTCTCTATAGACAAAATTTGCCAAGAAAGCTGTATCCTGTTCAACAGAATTGTATGAAGGGACCTGAAGAACATGAGATGGTTCTTCTCTTTGATGTAGTTTGTATTTAAGGTCAACAGTAAGAGCTACAGTATAAACAACTTCATCCCAGGTAAAATGTTATCATTTTGGTTGTGTTTGACTTCTCAGACTTACCTGCTGAACCCAAACAAAATCTGAAGAAATACAGACAAATATACTTAATCAGTCCTTGGAAGACAAGACCAACAGCCTCATATTTAAATTATGATATTTTAATAGTAATTATGAAATCTACTTTCAACAACTCATTTGGAGGTTTACACCTAAAAATTACATCATCTTTCTATTAGCAAAAAAACCCCACCCAAAATTCCATGAAAATACATTAGTGGACATATTCAGGGAAGACCTCTGTGTCATGTGGTTCGACTAAAACAAAATTGTTCAAATGTTCCTTTTCACATTCCGTTTAGCAATGCCAAATACTAGCACCAGAAATATGGCCAAGGTGGATTGCAATGTTGTTGAGTTCAGTTATAATTTGGGGCTCCCATGGGCCCTTCTCCAAGGGACTAAACACACAGATTGTCTTCCCAAGCCCAGACTGACAGACAAGGAACTGCCTCTCTGGTATTTTGTGTAGACCCGTAAGAAATCTGAGAAAGAAGATAGTCACACAAGCACTATAAACAGGTAAGGACCTGAGCAAGCATCCCAGTGGAAGTATAGACAGATGAGACTACTGTTTTACATGTTCAGTAAAATGAGTAAGCAGTTCGGACAGAAACTAGGAGGCCATGAGAGACATTGAGTGTACATAAGTCAAACTGGTAGTCTGTTGTATAGCCTTGAGCATAAACAACAAAAGAGATCTTGTTTCTGTTGTTTTTGTATTCTTTGGGAGCAGCATAGAATATCTACGTGGAGTATCTAGAGTACTTTCATTCAGAAATAGATAACATTTTTTCTTTCCACTGCAGCTTCTTCTATTTTTTGCTTTAAAATAACTTCCACCAATTTTCAAAAGCAAGATCTGTTTCAGATTTTTTATTTTTTTTTACTGTATAGTGGTTCAATAAATGAAAAATATTTGGGTGATGTTGCATCTGTACATTTTCTTATAGTAAAGAAAAAAATTTTGTTTAAACAACCGGGCACTGTTACAAGGCCTTTAAATGTGCATGTTTTCCTTGTAGTTAATAAAATTAAAATCACAATCAGGGTATTTTCTTTGTAGAGTTTTAATTATTTAGAATTCAACCCAGTTTAACTGTTGTTGAAACAGATATGATTTTTTTTCTTTTTTTAGTAGAAGTAAAACTTTCTTTTTAATTTTAATTTTTTCTCTTGACCATTTTTACCCAGTGTTTTATGTCCAAAATGTACATGTTCCTTTTACTTGCCCACCGTTGTGTGGAGCTAGCTGAATTTAGACATGTAGTGTTAAATCATACATAAACCCCCCTTTTAGTTGGTTTCAAACTTGGTTGATCTTTGAAGATTTTTTTTTTAAATAGTTCACCATTTCCTTTGACACAATTGCTTACATTGTAACAGTGTAATTAGTGATTTTAACTACCCTTCATAACTCCCTGCTGTTTACTTTTTGCAATTTTTGAAGCATGATTAAAAAATTACAAACAACTTATTCCAAATATTTGTAAAAACTGTTTTAATATTTTAAAGCATATTTGCTCGCATCATAATACAAGTTTTTTCACATAAAAAGTATTTGAATTAGAGCAAACATTTCTAAAATGAAACATTAAACAATCTATCCATTCAAATTTCATTCTACTTTAATACAGTGAATTCATTTTCATACAGAATAAGTGGTGAATAAAGAGAGTCATAATTTTCTACATTATGACCTGAAATATGTTAACATTATATTCATTGAATGTTATGCAAAGCACACAATGAAGCAGCAATACTGAGAAAATGCAGTTGGCTACAATAGAGACCTTTCTCTAGAGACAGGAAGAAAATATATATCAAACTTGAATGAAGAGACAGGGCAGATATAAGTAGCTAGCCGAGCAACTTGTAATAAACAATATTTCTCTCGTGCTATAAAGTTTATGCGCACAAACAATTTTGAGAAATAAAAAAAATAATAGCAAGAACTAAGCATTTTCTTCAGATCCTTTCTTGTTTCTAGCCTAAAATACCAAATGGTTGCTGCTACCATAAAGTCATAGAATCTTGGTTTGTCTTGCTAATGACATGAAAATTAATTACTGAAAAAAAAGCATTTATGAGCTCCCAAGAGATATACTGACCTGTAAGAATTTGTAGCTGTTTAACACATCCATTACTGTGTAACTGCAGCCATGGCACCATGAAGCCCCTTAATCACCCCTTCCAGCCACGGGAATGGGGAGAATTGAGGAAAAAAAATAAAATAAAAAAAATCATGGCTTTAGATAAAGGCAGTATAATAGGATAACAAAGGACAATAACAACAGCAATAATAATTCTTAATTTGTTTATAATAGTGATGCACAAATGCTCTTCCTCCCCACATGTAGAAGGGACAAAAACCGACACAATTCCCAGTTTGTTTCCAAGCCACCAATCTGCCCCCCAGCTGGCTTCCCCAATTTTATATGGAGCACACCATCATGCAGTAGGAAATATCCCTTCGTCCAGTCTGGGCCAGCTGTCCTGGCTGTGCTCTGCCAGTTTCCTGTGCACCTGACAGGGCATCAGAAGCTGAAAAGTGCTTGACTTAGTAGAGGCACTACAACTAACTCGCAACAACTAAACCCATCAGTGTGTTATCAACATTATTCTCATCCTAAATCCAAAACAGAGCACTACACCAGCTGCTAGAAAGAAAATTAATAAATTACTTTTTTTCAGACAACAGGACAACCTGTTATGCACAGATGCACTTTCATGATTTCCATTCTTTTTAAATAAAGATTGGCTTCAGGAGCTGATGTATTAAGATAGGGCATATGGGTGTGGTCATCTAGAACTGTATGTTTTATTAACAAGATTCTTTCCAACATTTTGATATTAAGGAAAACCAATAACCATTTCCATTCAAGGAAGATCAGTAGAAAATTTCTGACACAGATAATATTGGATTTTCATTAATACCTTGCAATGTCCTTTCAAAAAAACCAAAACCAAACAAATAAAAATATGTTTTAAATGATTCCTACTCTTTAGAGTATTTGCAGACTAAGTCAAACAGAATATCACATGTAGAGTTATTTATGTGTATTTACCTGTGCTCATTTTCAGTTTATTAACAAAAATCCCCAACATTATTGGCATGAACCACTTTGAAGACTGTGGCTCATGCCAATCATACATCATTTAGCGAGTATATTTTTAATGTCAGTGAGGCACAATATTTTTGACCTGAAATACAGTTAGAAATTCTCTGGAATCAAGGAAGCAATTTGACTAGAAAGGAGAATTTAATGTGCTATTACAATGGGAATCTAACATTTAAAGACAGCCTTAAAGCTGGAATGTTATCAGATGCCTATAAGGGCATATTGATGATGGATGAAACATGGATGAATAGACATATAAAAACATTTCAGTTCTTATCTATGATGCTGAGGGCAGCCTACTGGGTCCAATGTCAAGATCAACTGTTCCTAGCATCTGTTTCAAACTCTATGTTTAAACCTTAAAGGAAAAAAAAAAGTCACTAGTTTAGGACAACAAGCTGTGTAAGTCACAGATGGGAGAATGACTCAGTGAGACTTTTTTATATATGTGCTTTTGTATATCTGATTTTCACAGTGGTTGCAACACTTGACAAATGTCTAAGACACAAAGTGTGTCTTGGTCAGCTAGTGCATGGTGAGTGAAGAGAAAAAATAGGTTAGGAAATTGTTCACCAAAATATCTACTGTTGTCCACAGAGAAATATTCTATTATTGTCCTTATTTTATGCATACACAGTAACGTGGAAATTAAAATATATATATTTACATCACCCCCTCTAAGCACTCTATGGTTATATCAAAGCTGACCTTCGTCACACTGAGGGCAGAATGTATTTCAAAGACCTTTCACACATAAAATGGCCCAGAACAGATTTTATAGTCTATTCTGCCCCCTGTTTGGTCCTTACACTTAACAAAGATTACAAACACATACATGAGCTCCTTTCTCAGGAGTGTGAAATAACTGATAGAACAGAAAAAACCACTAAATCTCCTCTCCAGCCCTGCAGTGCTGCAGCAGTAGGACTGCAATGGGACTTCAGTCCCATTAGTAGGGATTAGTAGGAACAATTTCAATGCCAATCCTGCTATGACGAGCTGTAGGTCACAAATGAACCCATACCGTGTTTACAGAGAGGAAGAAAGGCAGAAGTGCTGCGCTATGTGCTGGCACTATGGAAGTAGGCTGAAGAAGAGGCTGAGTAAATATTTCTTGTGTGCAATGCATGAGATTTGGCACAGCCACCTTAAATTGAGTCTAATTCATTTTGTGGGAAAAAGGACTGGGCCAGTACAAACTCTTCTGACCAAAATTTGCACAGCCAGTCTGAACCCCTGTTTTCGTTCTAGCAGGGATGTGGTACAGAGGATTTGTCTTGCTCCCCTGGAGTGCAGTCAGAATTACAGCTGAGCAGCAAAGGAAACATTTTTCCATCATCTACTCCTTAGCAGATAGCAGTAGCACAGCAACACACCACACAGCAACACAGCAACAACAGCACAGCACAGGTTTCAGCCAAGCACAGACTCTCTGTTACCTTCTCCAAAACATGATGGCATTGTCTTGTGTTGATTATCAGAAGGAAATCTTTGCCTGTCTTATTGTTTGACTGTGACTGGGAATTTTCTGTGAGTTTGTCTGATTATCACTGGTTGTAACAAAGCCCAACAGACTAGCTACAGTTTTACAGTACTGTGTGTTTTGTGTTTCTGTCTCCAGGTTCCAGCAGCAGGAGGGCTACAGAGATGGCTTCTGTGAGGACCCGCTAGAAGCTTCCTCTATGTCTGATAGAGCCAACACCAGCCAGATCCGGGACAGACTCACCACTTAACATGTTTAAGAAGGAAAAAAAAAAAAGGGACACTGGCAGTTTCTGCAGCCAGAGAGGAGGGATAAGACATGATAAACTGCAGACACAGTAAACTGCAGACACCAAGGTCAGTGAAGAAGGAAGGATAAAAGATGCTCCAGGCACAGGATCAGAGATTCTCCTGCAGCCTGTGGTAAAAATGATGGTGAAGAAGGGTGTCCCCCTGCAACCCATGGAGGATCATGGTGGTGTAGAGATTGACCTTTGGAGAGAGACAGCGTTTGGAGGACCCCACACTGCAGCAGGTGGAAATACTTGTAGGAGGCTATGACCCCATGGGAAGCCTATGCTGGAGCAAGCTCCTGGCAAGAACAGTTGTCACATGCCACCTGTGGGGCAGTGGAATCTGGCAGTGGCTCAGAAGCACAAAGCCCCTTGGTGTGGACTAGGATGTCACAATGTTCAAGGTCTACACAGAAACATCAACTTTAATAGGAACACAGACAACAAATGTACTACTAACATGGGCACTCTCAGAATTAGCTCTATTTGAGCTTTGTGGCTTTTTTTTTAGGCTTTGCATTACTTGGCAGCTTTGAGGGAAAGGAAGAACAGAGAAAGAGAGAAAAGGAGATGGAGATAGATCACCAGTTTCACAGCAAAATAATGTGTTTCTGTTGCTTGTGCTGATAATTTCACCTGCTTGGTAGTGTTTCTATGTCCCCAATTTTATGCATTAAAACATTAATTGATGCTTATCCCCTATTCAGTTTTTGATTTTATAAAACAATTCCAGGTAACAGAGCATATACTCTGTACTATACTTGAGATGCAGCTCTTTCGTGCTTTCTAAAGTTTAAAAAATAGTCAAAATGATGTAGCAGAAAAAAAAAAATAACCTAGTTTAGATTTTCATTAAAAATGTTCATAGAATTTTTTAGAAATAACTGCTCAGTTTTATTAGTTCAAGACTGTACACAGCAGTTTTTCAGCATGGTTTTATCAACAGTCAATAGCAGTTGAAGTTTTTATGGCATTCTCCAACATTCACAGCCAGAATCTGAATGCCTGTGTGAGCACCAGGAAACTATAGGAAACACTATGATTGGAGTGCTTAGAAGACTGAAAAATCAGGTCAGCCTCAAACTGTTAAAACAACAATTTACTAGATTGACATTAATTAAGATCACATGTTGACAATAATTAGTTATTACACATTGTTAATCATTATGACTGCATACTGAAAGCAATCCTCCCTTAACAATTGTATCCTACAAGCATCTGTGAATATGAAATATCACAGAGCTGGTGCCACGTACTCAAGCACTAATGGCTGCAGTCTGTGATGGTCTAACTCACTGAATGCAATGTGTGCTCCTTGTGAGGTCCTTTCCCTACTCCCACCTCACCAGCCTTTAACAAAAGGTTTGGTACATTTTATAACAATGGTGAGTGTGTAGGCAGTCTGCAACTATTGACCTCCACACTGGGGTTACATAGAAGAGCGTCACTTTACGATGTTGAAGCAGGTGCCTTGAACTCTTGTGTGACTTTCCCCATCCCCCTCCCCATACCCCTTCCCACCTTCTCTTAATTGGCTGCTTCTAATTTTCTTAATACAAAAACAATCTTCATCCAGCTCTTGAGTAGAAATGCAAAACCTCATGAGATATTTAGTTCGATCTTATTCTCAGAGAAGGGTCTTCTCTGAGTTCTTGACAGCTTTCTCTGAGCTGTGTCCAGGCATATACTGAAGACCTCGAATGGAGCTAAATCCAGCTAGTGGCAGTTCACAAGTGCTGTTTCCCAGGGCTCAGTGCTGGGACCGGACCTGTTAATATCTTGATTGATGATCTGGATGAGAGGATTGAGTGCACCCTCACTACGTTTGCAGATGACACCAAATTGTGTGGGACTGTTGATCTGCTGGAAGGCAGGAAGGCTCTGCAGAGGGAACGCTTCAGGCTGGATCAATGGGTAGAGGCAAGCCTTATGGGGTTCAACAAGGCCAAGTCCTGGGTCCTGCACTTTGGTCACAATAACCCCAGGCAGTGCTACAGGCTGGGGGCAGAGTGTCTGGAGAGCTTCCTGGAGGAGAAGGACCTGTGGGGGTTAGTTGACATCTGGCTGAACATGAGCCAACAATGTGCCCAGGTGGCCAAAAAGGCAAACAGCATCCTGGCCTGTATCAGGAATAGTGTGACCAGCAGGAGTAGGGGAGTGATTGTCCCATTGTGCTCAGCTCTGGTGAGGCTGCCCCTCAAACTCTGTGTGCAGTTGTGGGCCCCTCACTACAGGAAGGATGTTTAGATGTTGGCGTATGTCCAGAGAAGGGTGATGAAGATAGTGAAGGGTCTGGAGCACAAGTCCTACGAGGAACATCTGAGGGAGCTGGGGTTTTTTAACCTTGAGAAAAGGAGGCTGAAGTGAAACCTTATCTATGTTGTNGTGATTGTCCCATTGTGCTCAGCTCTGGTGAGGCTGCACCTCAAACTCTGTGTGCAGTTGTGGGCCCCTCACTACAGGAAGGATGTTTAGATGTTGGCGTGTGTCCAGAGAAGGGTGATGAAGATAGTGAAGGGTCTGGAGCACAAGTCCTACGAGGAACATCTGAGGGAGCTGGGGTTTTTTAACCTTGAGAAAAGGAGGCTGAAGTGAAACCTTATCTATGTTGTAGAAATGTGGGGGTTGGTCTCTTCTCTCAGGTAACAAGAAATAGGATGAGAGGAAATGGCTTAAAATTGCACCAGAGGGGATTTAGGTTGGACATGGGGAAGAATTTCTTTACTGAAAATTGTCAGACTTTGGAACAGGCTGGCCAGGGAAGTGGTGGAGTCACCATCCCTGGAGATATTTAAAAGGTGTGTAGATGTTGTGCTTGAGGACATGGTCTACAGATGGACTAGGCAGGGTTAGGCTGTGGTTGGATTCGAACTTAAAGGTCTCTTCCAACCCAAGTGATTCTGTGATTCTGATTCTATGACCTTTAAGGAGTGGCACAACACAACCTTGTTGGGCAATGTACACCACTGCTCAACCAAGGGGAAAGGCTGAACAGCACACGATTATTAGGGTTCCCAGGGCCCCTGTTTTAGCCTCTATCAAGAACACGCACAAACTTCACATTGTAACAATCACTACTTGCTGCCAAGCTCACACAGACAGTTCTCATAACGAGTTTGTAACAAAAGTTCACAGCTGGGACCTTTCACATGCAGCATAAAGCACAGGTAAAACAAATTCTGCGGTCTTTCACTCATTAGCAATGTCAGTAGTATTTTTAGGGCCACTGGAAAGCAGAAAAGCTTCTCCAGTTTTGCAATGTCAGCGTGCTAATGCTTAGGTTTAAAACAAGCTGAATGCAGTTTAAAACTTCTTGTTCTGTTTCAACTTTCATGGATAAAAAGGGCTGTATTTGAATATAATGTCGTTAAATAAATAAATAAATCATTATTAACCTGAACTATTTTGTATCATTGCTAAATTTTGTCATCTATATACATAATTTTGGAAGTTATGTGACGATGTGTCACAGTGCAAAACAGCAATTCTGCTCCACAACTAACTTTCAGAGTTATATTGGGGGAATATCCCTTTGGCCAGTCTGGGCCAGCTGTCCTGGCTGTGCTCTCACAGCTCCTCATTGTAAATGACAGCTCCTCCTGTCATTGTAAACCCTTGATTCAAGATGTCACCAAGTATATTGCTCTAAGATTATGAAAAAATATGCTCATTTTAAGAGAAAAAAAGTCAACACCATATTGTCAATAGCACAGTGGCTTTACACTCTATGTTAATAATATACAAACTAAGGAGTCTGACGGTGAAGAAGCAATAGCAGTCATCCTAAAGAATACAATTATTTAAGAAAAAATCGTTTTGTTAGATCTATTATATCACTTCAGATATTTTTACCTAACTTTCCACATATTTATTTGCCATTTTCTCTGTTAGAACTCATCAAGAAATTAAATTATATGGGAAAGGCAGAATCTTAGGTATTCCAGCTACACATTTCTACACAATTTTTAAGATTGATGTTTTTCTCTGCAATAAGTGTTACATTTCTTTGAAAAACACCATGAGTATTTTTTCTCATTAAAAAAGTTTGCTACTGACTTGGGGTTTGAGATTCTGTTTTTTTGAGGTTCTTTTCCGAGACAGCTGTTGGGTTTTTTTCATTTGTTTTTTTTTTTTTTTTAATAATATATTTTCTAATTTAGCTGTACTTGAAATCTTAGAAACAATTACTAAAGTTTCTGTCCTAGGTCATTACTACATTTTGGTATGATAATGATCTAATCTGTTGTGCTAAATTTTCTAGATGTTCTCTTAGTAAAGAAGAAAAAAGTCTCTTTATTTTTTCCTTTAGTAACAGCTAGTTTTGCAGTTATAAATCCATTTGTCTATTCTTTCTTTAAAAATAAATGGCAGAAAATAATGCAAATCATGGAGATGTGAACTGAAAGTCACACTTTGCTGTTTTTTAACATTTTCTTGCTGACTTTCATTCTTTACCCATATAAGTGCAGCTTCACAACTGCACAACTAGATTTGATTGCAATTATCATTGTAGTTGTACGCTGAGAGGAAGGATCTGTGTACCAAACCCTAGGGAAAACATTTCATTTCACCTTGCCAGGTGAATTTGCACTGCTTTCAGTTTTGGAGTTGGGTTTTGTGAAGAGTTTCATTTCCATAACCAAACTGCAGGCATCAAACTTAAAATGCCATTTCAGTCTACAAATGCTAATCTTACCTTAGTGCCTGTACAGAGAAGAATGGTAGAGTTGTATATGAAGTTCCATTATTTGACTTGTCCTGTTGGCCGTGTAAAACACTGAACTATTCAGAAATGGTTATCATAACTGGTGCTTCAGAACTTAGCTCCCCACACACTAGAGAATTTAAGCTTATGGCTTCAGTTTAGGAATTTCATTTCCAAGTACATTGTGAAAGTTAGGCATGTCAGTATGATGTCTGCCACTTTTAAATCTTCTTTTCTCTAGATTGCTTTCTTCTACAGAAAAATACCATTCCTGGAATGTATTTCTTTATTATTTCTTTGACCACTCATACTCCCAGTCCAGACTTGGAAAATAAATAGCAGGTCTTGCAGCTTTTAATGCACTGTGATACTGACTGGAAAGAATCTTGTATAAAGCAGTACATTTCCCTTTATTTAGTAGTGGTTGTACACTGCCTTTTCATGTCCACTTCATTTTTGTAGTTATGTGAAGGCATAAGGGGAAATTCAGGTGTATCGTCTTACATGAAGCAGTTAGGAAGGTAAGATTTAGGTCTTCATATGACTTACCCGTGGAAATTACTGAATGACATGCCCGAAAAGGTGATTTGAAAATATTTGATAGGAAAGAATAGTATCAGGAATTAAAAATTAAAAAAAAAAAACCAAAAAACAAAAAACAACAAACTCTGAACTGAAACAAAAAATTAAGGTTTCTTTCTAAAAGATATATAGAGAGTTGACAAATATACAGCCTCTAGTTTCATGTAAGAGCACAGTACCATGAATCTAAACCTGAGGAACATGAATCATTGCATTGGGTTTCAGTGGAGAGGAATTTAGCTTAGAATAGGGTGCTGGTTTTGGCTGGAATAGAGTTAATTTTCTTCATAGTAGCTATTATGGGACTGTATTTCTGTGCTGAAAATGGTGTTGATAATACAGAGATATTTTCATTACTGCTGAGCAGTGCTTACACGGTTTAGAACTTTTCCTCTTCTCATATAACTCTGTCAGCAAGTAGGCTTGGGATGCAGAAGAAGCTGAGAGAGGACACAGCCAGGACAGCTGACCTCAGGAGACCAAAGTGATATTAGATGCCATACAATGTTATGCTTCATGTATAACTGGGGAAGCTAGCTGTGAGATGGGATTGTGGCTTGGGATTTAGCTGAGCATCAGTTTTGAGTGGTGAGAAACTATTGTTCAATGAATGGATGTGTAGGAATTTTACCTGTCAGTGGGGTTAAATCATGACAACTAGAAGAAAAAAAACCTCTAAACAACAACAACAAAAAAAACCTAAAACAAAACAAAAAAATAAAGGAAAAAACACTATTTGTGTATTGGCTTACAATGGGAACAAGAAATTGGAGCAATATTTTATTTGTAATTTATATCTATTTTTCTTTTCAGTATTTATTATAATTTGGTTAAGTTCAAGAACACCTGTTTCAGATTCATTTCAATAAAATAAAATTTAAAAAATTGCCAAAAATAATGCCTCTGGCTGGTGTTCAGCTTCAGTTCTTTTTAAGAAGCACACAAAAGGCTTAGTTTTGTATATTTCCTATATATACCTGAAACTGTTACTGCAAAATATTCATTATTAACATCTGAAAGTTACAGGAGATTAATACAAAGAATATCCTTTTCACAATAAATGTGATACAATGAAAAGTATTGATTTGGGGTGGTAGATATTCAGACTGGGATTGTAACAAGGGAGCAGAGGAAGTAAAACTTTGGGCAGTTTCATGGTTTTGCTGTCCTTTATATGTGGTCCTTTGAGAAAACTGTCTGTAGAATGACAACAAAATATTGTCTTGGGATGTCAAGCTGGTGGACACAGCTCTGTGGTCTGATTGCTATATATGGCCAGGAGTTTATAAAGACTTCATTCGAGGAAGGGGTTTACAACCACCTGAAAGACCCCGGAAGGCCATCGCCCTCTGGTGGTACTTGAACAGAAAATGAAGAATGCTTGGGAGCATTTGGGAACAAGAATCACATAAGCTATCAAGGGGAACAACGGAAGGTGGAGACTAGATTATAAAAGGCAAAACCCAAGGAGCCAAGTATGCTGGTCACCCTCCACCAGAAGAAAATATTGTTGGATCCAGAAGCGGTGATACACTATCCCTAACTTTCTCTTTCCCTCTCTATCTCCTACCCCTTCTCCTGTTCTCCCTCTTCATCATTTGTAACTCTATATTTTAACAAATCTTGTCTTCAAAGCTTCAATCATGCCTCCTGAGTAATTGTTACTCCTGAGTACCGTGCTGAGAATCAAAAACCCTGAGTGGGACAGAATAGCTGTCTCCTATGACTGGAGCATTGGAATGGAAGGATGCAGAGACCTTTCAAGAGAGGCAGGGGAGAGAAGGAAAGGGTGTCACCCTCTATGTCAACATCCATCTGGAATACATGGAGGTCCACCTGGGGATGGATGAGAAGCCAGCTAAGATCTTGAGCTCGGATTAAAGGGAGGGCAGGGACTAGTGACAACATGGTGAGGCACTGCTACAGGCCACCTGACTAAAAAGACTAGGAAGATGAGGCTGTCTAGAGACAGATAAAAGCAGCCTCACATTCACAAGCTCTGGTCGTCATGAGGGACTTTACCACCCCATTATCTTGTTTAAGGGAAAACATAGCAGGGTGCTTATATTGGCTGATGATGCCAAGCTGTGTGGTTGACACACTGGAGAGAAATGATGCCATCCAGAGGGATCATGGCAGACTTGAGAGAGCTTGTATCACAAAAAGACAATTGAATCCTGGGCTACGTCAAAAGAAGAGATGATTCTGCCACTCTCTTGCACTCTAATGACGTTGCAATCATCCTAACAAAATTGCCTGAATCACAGATTACTTTGGTCTTAGTTTAGCACATAACAGCTGCTATGAGAATATACGGCATCTTAAGGCATTTAAGTAACTACTACAGTGGGTACATTGTTCACTATGGAGACCGTTATAGACCTTGAATCAAATAATGAACTGTGGTGGGTTTGCAACGTGGCTTCTTTAAGAAGTGGCTAGAAAGTTTCTAGTCCAACCAATCAAATCCCAGCTGTGCTTCCAAGACCAAACTCCCAAACCCTGTTACTGACAAGGCTGTCTGGGCCAATCAGCAGAGGTCACAGCGCCTCTGGGAATCACATTTGAGAGATGGAAAAATGCAAACAGCCACATTTTCCCACTGGAGAAGGGAGTGAGAATATGTCAGAAACTTTGCAGACACCAAGGTCAGTGAAGAAGAGGGTGGGGAGGAGGCACTGAGAGAAAATTCCTTGTGACCTGTGGAGAATACCATGGTGAAGTGAGTGTCCCCCCACAGCCCATGGAGAACAAAGAGACCACTCTTGTAGCTCATGGAGAGGTACCTGTGCCAGGCAGGAGCCCACCATGGAGCAGGTGGAGCAATAGGGAATAATCTGTGACATTTATTGGAGCAAGCCCCTGGCAGCACCTGCAGCCTGTGGAGAGAGATAAGAGACAGAGAGAGAGGTGGAAGCCCACACCACAGCAGGTTTGCTGGGGGGCTTATGACTCTGTGGGGGATCAGGCTGGGGCCAGCAGTCTGGGACTGAGAGACATTCTATGAGTTTATAGCAGTGACCCACGCTGGGGCACTTGGTGAACAGCCAAGGCCCTGTGGGAGAGGACTCACATGGAGAAGGTCGTGGAAGACTGTCTCCCATGGGTGGGACCCCACGCTGGCACAGGGACAGAATGTGAGAAATGCCCCCTCCCCTCCACCCTCCCCCAAAAAGGACAGCAACTTATGAGGAACTGACCAAAGACTGAAGCCTTCATTCCCTATTTCTCCCCCTTTCCCCTGTGCCATCCTGAAGAAGAGCAAATAATGAGTAGAGTGAAGTCTGCAAAGAAGGGAGGGGTGGGGGTGTGGTATTTTAAGAGCTTTTTGTACTTCTCAATTCCCGACTCTGGTTTCTCTGTGTGAAGTGTAGTGTAATAGATTGGAGAGTTTTCTTGCCTTTCTTCTGTGTTGAGTTTGTTTTGCCTGTGATGCTGCTTGCAGAATGATCTCTGCCTGACCTTATCTTGACTCCAAAGCCTCTCAACAGAGGTCTTTCTGGCCTGTCCAGCTAAGAGGGGAATGATAAAGTGACTTTAGTGGGAGTCTGGCATCCAGACAGTGTCAAACACCCACATGGACACTGGTTATGGACCTTGAGCTAAAACAATAGGTACCAGAAGAAACATGTTTTGGTTTGGAAGATCAACCAAAGATGAAATGAGCATGTGCAAGGATGGAGTTCATCAGTGGACACAGTGAGGAAGACTATCGATGACCACCAGAGGACCCCTGCTCAACATAACTACGCATGCATCAGAGACATTTGCATATGATCACAGAATCACATAATTTATAATGATTTCCAGGAAATAACATGAATATGCTAATCAATACCATCCCCTCCTTCTATTTAAAACAATCAGTAAAGTTAAGAGACAGTTATTATAGAATAAGAATACAGATAAGGTGAGCTAACTGAAAGACAATCATTGTAATGGTCAAATTAAGAAGCCAGCATTCTTTGCAGTCCGAGGAATGACTTTGCTAAAAGAGTATATGAATATGTTGTGCTTTGTACCTACTGGTGAACACGTCTTTGGAGGATCTATTCTCCCATGTTCCCCAGCATCAGAATAAAGATATGCCTGCTTATCTGATTTGTGTACATAAGTTCTTTGCAATTGCAACCGATAACAATGAGACCCCACTAGGAATATTTCATTAAGCTCTGGAGTCATCAGTGCAAGAAAGACATGGTGTTGTTGGAGTGAGTCCCGAGGGCCACAAAGATGATCAGAGGGCTGGAGTACCTCTTCTATGAAGACAGGCTGAGAGAATTAGCCATCTTCTGCCTGGAGAAGAGAAGGCTCCAGGGAGACATTATTACTGCCTTCCAGTACCTACATGGGGCCTACAGGAAACCTGGACATGGCCTGTTTAGAAAGACATTTACTGATAGAGCAAGGGATAATGGCTTTAAACTAAAAGAGGGTATATTTAGGTTAGATACAAGGAAGAAATATTTACTGTGAGGGTGTTGGAACTCTTGAACTGGTTGCCCAGTTTGAATACCCCCTCTCTGGAAGTACTGAAGGTCAGGTTGGATGAGGCTTTGGGCAACTTGGTCTAGTGAAGGGTGTCAGTGCCCACGGCAGGTGGTGTCTGAGGTCTCTTGCAACACAAATTATTCTATGGTTCTATGATTCTATTCTATGGAACTATGAAGCAAACACATCAAGTCAAGATGGTCATAACAGAAAAGGAAAAATAAACCAAACTTGTTTCCAAGCCTGTTATACAGCTTGGTCTAAAGATTACTTTAAACTGTGTTCAACTAAAAATCCTCCATATATTCAGATAGGATACACTTTCCCCATAATTTATATCACTTAGCTTTAAGAAACATTGGTTATTTTCTCAGAAACTCTAATAGAAGGTTCATTGCCTTTTGTGCAGGCAATACACCTCTCATGGATATGTTACTGCTTCCATTCTTGCAGTGAAAATCAGATTGCCATATGTAACTTTCTTAAGTCCCATTTTCTTAATATTCTATGTTCAATCACTTTATGTGTTTATTTATTCATAGGGTCCCAAGGTAAATTCATCATCTAATAAATAGCCGAGCTTTTCTTTTTGCATAGCAATTAAAAAAGATGAGGGGTTTTTTTCATTTAAAATGTATGGAATATGTAATGCTCAGTGACACAAATTAACCAAAGCTCTCTCTGTGTTTTTTTGAAAAGTGCTTTTTTATTCCTCTTATTTAGTGGTTATATTTCATATTCTCTTCACATATGTTTCTGTTGATATAAATCCAAGTTTTTTTCTAGACTTACTTAAATATTCTTTCTTTTTAAATTTTCAGCATTTTTTATATCTGAGCTCCTATATTCTCTTGACTTAGAAGATTGACATGTCCTACTTTATAATATATTTTCATCATCATGTACATTTGGGGAGAGTATTTGTGTATGGAAGGGTATTCAGCATAGAAGTACCTTCTTAGTAAATTTTTTGCTCTTATTATTTTTTTCTCGATTAATATATGAAAATTAAGTATTAATTATTCTTGTGAGGTTAATGGAGACATATGGAGCTAAACACAAAAGCTACATACTTTCCTTAATTGGTTTCTAAAAATGAATGACACATTTCAACCCTTCAAGCCCCAGGTGAAATGGAGGCAATTTCAACTGTGCCATGGAAAATACAAATGCATGGAAACAGTGACATTGCTTTGTCATACAACCAGAAGATATATGCTGTGGAGTTAAAGCAGTCCTGAAGGCTCTTGGGAAGGGAATAGATTATTAATAAAACTGTCATTAATAACTTCTAAATTATTTTCTTTCTCACATATAACCTTACAAACTTGCACTGGTTAAAACATTTTTTTTTTAATTTTACATCAAAATCATTTTTTTAATTAAAAATTCATTGTACAAAAAGCTCTTTCTGTTGTTTCCCTTTTCTGCTCTTGCCCTTCTCCTCTATTAGACTAGAAAAGCTGCTTTTGGAAACTGTAGTGAACCAAGGCTTTGCTTGAGAATAAAATACTAGTATATATATCTATATTCTTGTTAATTTTTCAGGTAAACCTAATTGCTGTTCTGGTTCAGTATATGCCTTCACAAGCACCTATGCTAGTCTAATGGTGTAGGCAGCACAAAGATAAAAACAAGAGGTAGGAATGAGAAGAGAACTGGGAATTGTGGTGGTGTTTCTGGTTTACGTGTGTGATAAACTCCAGTTTAAAGTACTGCAAGCAGTAAAATTGTATTTCCACAGCATTTCAGCAGCCTTTTTCAGATGCAAAATAAATGGTGATTCCTTGCCTGGGTTAACTGGTACCATATAGAAATACTCTTTTTGGTGCTCTTGAGCACAGAAATGTATGATGTAGATCAAAATTACTTGGTAATCATCTTGTCAAACCTTTCCTGTCATCACTCTCTAATTTGAAACCTAGTGGGTTTCTTCTACTTTCTTCTCCTATAAATTCTTCTTTGGGATGCACACCATACATTTAACATCCTCTCAATATGTACTTACAGTGAAATTGTATTCACTCTTTCTTGTGTCAGCATTTAGTACTCTCTTCTTCTCACATTCACTTCCTGATGTATTTGCAGAGCTCTTCAGTCTCAACTTTAGTTTTTGTTGTGGCTTCAGTTTTATTATTTTAGTTTTGGTTTAAAAAGTATAAAATAGACAAGCATATTCTGAAGTAAAACATGATTCTCATGATTCCCTGCATCAGTATAAGTTTATCTTCCTTGAACAGGGATCACCAAAACAATGCACAGGATTTCAGTTTGAAAGGGTCTCATACACTGGCAGTCTGAACTGTTACTACTGCGTGTACTTTTCACGATGCTTTCTGGCATTGCATTTTGTGACGGTTTTGTGACACCTATAAAAATTAATTAACAGATTCTAACTTTTCATGCCAATGCTAAAAAAGATTAGTCTTAGAATATATCTTTTAGTCATACTACTAGAAAAATCCTCAAGGTTCATTTCTCCTCTTTTCAGAGATATTTGCTGTTGCCTCTTCACTACCCTTGTCTTGAACATCAGAACTTTTACCACTTTATAACTCTTATCTGTTAATTCACAACAGCTGAACTCTCTAAAACCATCCAAAACCACCCAAAAGCTACTAAGCTGCCATTTAAGACTAATAAATATATGTCCGTATATATGGAAGACATATACTGAAATCAATACACTCATGTTTCTTGAAATGTAAATTTATCTTACAAGATGGAATTTTACTCATGCTAATGCAAGTGCCAAGTGTAATCTGATTTAACAAAAGTACAGCTGTCTGTGGGGTTTTTTTTTAGTGCATGTAAAATGAGCTATTAGCAACATTCTGACTGCATTTGCAGGACATGAACTTGTTTAGTCTTTAGCAGGCAGAATATAATAACTAGTTGTGTTATGCATGCTGGCTGTCTTGTTTTTCCTAAATTGAATGACATGTATATCAAACAAAATTGTTCAGAGTCAAGGGGGAGTTGCAGCTGGGAAAGGCTCTGACACAAAAAAGGAGGATTACAGTTATTTTACACCAACAGCTGAAACTGCAGACTTCGGTGGATAAAATATCTTTCTTCAACTTGCAAACAAAATAAGTGAACCTAATAAGATGTTGAGTGTTTCAGCTGTGAAATAGATCCAGTAAGGAGTTGTATGTTGTTTTTTTTTGTTTCCTTGATAGACCCCGGGTAATTCTCAGCAATGGTACATGTTATTTTTTCAGAGAAGGTAAATTTTATGTGTGTTTTACCAGCAAGACAATAGCTTTACAAGACACTGTAATGAGCTATAATGACTTTCTAGTTCCTGAAGGTACGCAAAGATGCTTCAGTATCTTACTAAAAGCTTGTGCCAATATACTGCTTACTTTCTCCCATATTCTGATAACTGGTTTACTTCTTTCCAAAATTCTCTCTGCCAAATTCTTCTAGTTTCTCTAGATCTGCCCATTTTTTCCCTCATCTTCTCCAGTGGCCATGGGCTGCAATAAGCTCAGAAAAGGAGTTGTGTGACCTGCTTATGTTTGTGAGAATGGCAAGCACCTGTGAAATGAGAAAAAATAATATTCTCAAACTGAGATTCCATCTAAGAGAGATAAAGAGTATTAATCCTGAGACCACAAGGGGGAACTCCATTGGTGGTCTCTTATGTCTTTCTTTCTAGCTGATCTCATCAGTTGCTATCAAGGCAGTGAGAGCACTAATAGACCTTAATGGCCTTAGTCGGCCTCTCCACAAGCTGACCCAGCCTCTGGGCTTCCCCAGAGATGGCTTGGTCCTAGATCTCCATGCAGCTCCTACAGCTCCTGATGAGTGTTCTGCAGGGTGCCACCAGTCCTCATGGCAGCCTGGCAGTGTGACACCCGTTTTTTAATGCAGTGCTGCTCAGTCCATGTCTCCCAGCATAGGCCAAATCAGCTGTCATAATTTGCAACTAGCTGTTATGCCTATAATTTAAAAAAAATGTTTCAAAGGAAAATGAACATATGAGTTAAAGAAAACAAATAGAATGATCAGAGGTGTGAAAAGGGTTAAAGAAACAGGTTGCCTACTGTAAGAAAGAGAAGAACAAGTGAAAACATAATTACAATTCTTAAGCACAAGCTATTCAATGAAGGGATAACATGCCTGTATTGTACTTTGCCTATGTTTGAAATAAACAGTCCTGCCATTTTTATTGTAAAACATTCAGAAATCTGTAATCATGAAAATATTCTACTTTGTCAGACTTGAAGCCACACCAATCTGTAGCAGTATTTCAAGTGTCCACATGAGGTAGAACTTCCATCATCTCAATGTCGCCAGTCATGTTGCTGTGAATCTGTTAACATTCCTAAAGCACCCCCTATAGTGAATAAATTAGAAGGACATTTTATATTATTTGTTGCAGACAAAAAATATTCCTGAGTTCTAAGTCTGTGTCTTCTGAAATAAAACCCAATTGAAGAGTCTATGTGGAAATGGTGGTGTACTTCGTTAAATGCCTCTTCAGCACCCAGGGGAATGTAAGATCATGGTGATCTGTAAAAGTCCTTGTTGGTGCATCCCATATCTTGCACTCTGTTGATTTGTTCACTGAGACAAGGGGCAGGAAAGAGGGATGTTGCACAATTGTCTTCATTATCATGTATTCTGAAGCTGTTGAATGAACTCTTAACTCCCACAATTCAGACATAGTTAAAGTCATGTTGTAGAAGGTGTCTAAGTTTCTAAGGTGTCTACATAAAGTTAATGTAATACATCCAGTGAAACTGTGCATTCCTGCTCCACTGCAGATGATCCCAAAAGTCTCAATTTCTTCTATAAGCTATTAGCCCCAGGAATCTTTATGATAAAGCAATTCTTTACCATTCTTCAAAAATGGAATGCAAACAAAATATAAAAATATGTTTTATAAAAGCATCATTAAACCAACTTAATATTCCTAATATGTAATTATTTTATTCTGTGAAACCTACAGACTTAAACAACTGAAAATCTCAAAATAGTCAACATAGTCAATGATTTTTCCTTCTTTTCTATAGGCCACTGGGTCAAAAAATGGTCCCAACAATTTTCATAGAACTTCTTGAAACTCATATGAAGGGAATTTTGTTCATTTTCTATTCCTCTTTGCCCCTGTTCTCATCCTCTGCTCATCTCCAGGTTTGTTTTAGTTTATCCCAAACATCTTCACTTATTTTAGTATCTCTTACACATATTTCATTACATTAAAATGTAGCAGCAGAGGAAGGAAGAAGGAATGAAACAAATACTCCTCTACCAGAGATGAGTACTGTGCATTCATAAATTTCCTTAGACATTTCTGAATGCAGTGTATTACATTAATAGATGCAGGACCATGAATTATGAAAGCAGCACTGCAGCATCTTAAACCCAGTCACTAAACTTAAACCATATCAATCTAAATTAGGTGCCAAAATAGTATGTGCAATCAATGAAAAGATTTAAGAGACACTGGAAAAAAAGTAGAGGGTACCAGCAATTAACCTCTCATTATTGGGAAAACTGGTTTTACCACTATGTTATATAAAATCTAGAGTTGTCTATTGCTATCTTTCTAGTAGATCCACTGAAAATTATTAGATAATTGTGTTAGAATAGGAATAGCAGGAGTTTTCAAGAGACACAAGTAGAAAGTCTTTGTCACAAGACTGAGGAGTTTCCAAATATGCTCAGTATCCTGCTTGAGTCTGTAGAGGGTTAGGATATCCTAGAGGCCACTCTGGAAATCTTAGCTATCTAAGTTCCTTGCAAGTCCACACTTTAAAATACTTTCTAGTGGTTTTATCCAGGTCTGTCCTTGACAAAACTACTATCTGAAAAAGACCTGGTTGGGTTCTTTACTGTGCAAAAAAAAAAAAAAAAAAGAAAGCAGTGGCACAATGCTAAAGAGATAGATACTTCTTAAATAGATTTCTATCTGGATTTCTCTTTGGAAAATTCTTGTAGAATTTTTGCCCTGAATTCGTATCATAATAATGAAAGTGGGGAATGAATCAATAGATCTTATACAGAACTCTGATTTTCTATTAAAAATATTTTTTTTTTTTTTACTTTAAATAATTAAAATGCACTGAAGGGAAGGATACTTATTTTTATTTTGTTTTTCAGTCTGCAGTATTATGTAGAGGTATTTACTAGTTCTTACTAGTAAGATACTAGAGGTATCTAGTTCTTGCTAAAGGTGAATAGTCTATCATTTGCTTTTGCATTCAAGGTTAATTCCCCTCACCACTGCAAAGACAGGCTATAAGGTCAGCTTATTAATACCTTTTCAAGGAGCCAGCTCAGTGGACCAGCAAAGATCTAGAGTAGTCCTTCCTCTGTAACTAAGGTAGGGACTATGAAAGGAGCTTTAGCTACAACTTTCCAGCAAAAACTTCCTGTCATATCAGAAGCCCAGGACCACTGTGTGCGGTGCAACGTAAAACAGCTATCAGGATTCTCCAAAAGCTATGGAGGAAACATTGCATTGTTGAATTTATGGTCCAGGATCAGACAAGAATAAATATGTTTTCCCACTTAATAAAAACAGAAATGTAGCCTCAGGAAGAATTTTCTTTGAAAGCAATGGATTATTTTCCTAATATTAATTGAGTAGCACTTTCTTGGGCACCTCTTTGTAATTCCCCTCTTCAAAATTCATGTCAGGATTGAACTAGATGATATTTAAAGGTCTCTTCCAACCCAAAGCATTCTATGATTGTGTTTGGGAGGAATACAGCTTTTAGTTCTGGTGTTGGGTCTGTTGGATGTGGGAGAAAGCTTTTAGTGGCTTCTCACAGAAGCCACCTCTGTAGCCCCCCCACTACAAAAAGTGTCATGAAAACCCAATACACAGGCTCACTGACACTAGTATGAATACTGCTGTGAGTATTTAATCTGTGCCAGACTTCTCATATAAAGAATTATTACTAGCATTCTTTTTAAATGACTGACAGAAATATTTTCATGTTTAACACATAGCTAAAATGCCATCCTACTATATAACAGCTGTATTTATCTTCCGTATTCACTAAGCAAAATGAATGCTTAGCTTACATAGCTACCCTAATAAATTTTCCTTCCTATAATGCACAATATATCCGTCTCTAGCATGTTAAAAGTTAAAAGAACACTAAAATAATGTTCAAAAAGAATTGGAGGAAGCAAACACCCATTGCATTTATGAAACCTAGCATAAGTGCAGGTTGTTTTGTACCAAGTTAATTTTCCAGATTCAGGAAGACATATTTCTCATAAGCGAGGCACTGAATGTGAGTTAAAATACTGAACACAAAAACTGCAATAGACATTTCAGAAGTAACTCTGAAAAGAGCTCTAGGGCACTTCCTTGTGCAATGTGACTGTAATGTTATAATGACTGAGAGAACAAGAGATGTGTGACATGCATATTTTGTCTAATTCACAAAGCTATTAGCTAAAAATTAATAACTTCAGTGAAACCAAAAAGGCAGTATGACCCTGTAATGACTATGGTGTTAATAGGAATCTAAGTTCAGGCTGAAGCAACTCTACAGTAATTTAAAGAGATTTTAAAATCTGGTCAATTTACCCTTTGACTTATCATAAATCTAAGCTTTTAGTGTATTCATACATTACATTTAAAATACTTTTTGTAATGAACAGTGCTTTAACATCTTTTTCAGCAGGCCTATGTCTGTTGTGCACTTACTATTATTTAAATATAAGGCTATATACTCTTTACTAATCTTTGCTTCCATTAGATCTTTAATGAAACACCATTTGATTCAGATGGTATTTCCTCACACATATAGGATTGGATTTAAAGCTCTTTAAAATCTGTTAGTTCTTTTACCTTTCCTCATTCAACATTGGATCAGAGCTATTGTAGAGAACTGACTCACACAAATATTTTGCTTCAAAGCTTAGATGAACTGATTGTGTCCCTACTCCAAAATTGAAATGGTTACTTATCATGCCATCTGCAATGTATCTAGCTCATATCTGACTATTTGTTCAGGGACAACAAAGCTAAAAAAAAAATGTCCACAATTGATTTTTCCCTTACTATCTGACACTTGCTATGCCAATGGAAATAAAATTTGGTGTTCTCACCTATTATACATTACTGCTACAAGAATGACATTTCAGATAGAGATCCTTCAAGTTTTCATAAGCAGAAGTCTTCCCCTGTGAGTAATAATTAATTCTCCATATTGGACTTCTTCAGAATATTACCTACCAACCCTTATCTGCATTTTCATACACTCTAAAATTACCTGGATACAGAGAGAACACCTAATAAATTTCCTAAGACTTTATACAGGTCTTATCTTTCAGTGTTCACATTCAGTCAGGAGATGCATCCATGAAGTTTAATAACAAGGATCGTAAGAAGAAAAAAAAAACAAACAAACAAACAAACAAACAAACAAACAAAAAAGCCCCAAACACAAAGATTTTGACTAAGGACACAGGATAAAGAGTAGTTGTGTCTCCTCACCAAGGCTTTTGTCTCTGACTTATTTCCTCAACTAATTTGTCTAAAGTCAACTCCAAGAGCCAAGAAAAGGGTTTCACATTAAACTTCTCTATACCATATCAGCATGACACGGTTGTAGGTGAAATCACAAGGAAAAATGTTGCTAAGTTTGTATACACTCCTAGAGCATGCCAACTTTGAGACATCAGTCAACAATAAACAGTGACTACACATGAAACAACGGAATTGCTTTTTGTCATCTTTTATTACTTGCTCTGCTCTCAGCTATTGCAGAATCTGCCTAGAAAAAAGTTCAGCATTAATTCTAAATCAGATGCAGACAGAGAAATGCTCAAGCACTTCTCAGATGTTCATAAGGAACAGATTCAAAAGAATATGTTTTCAGAGCAAAATGCTCTCTTTGTGTGCTGCCTGTGTACAACATGACTATTCTGGTTTCTGATTCCTCCCTTTGCCTTTCTATTATAAGACACGATGCTAAAGCTGAAAGGCTCACTCCTGCAAATTCTTAGTGATAGAAGTGCTTATGCAGGAATCAGTAAGGCTTATCAATTGATAAAATTCCTTACTGGACACAAAACTACATTAAAATTAAGCTCTCAAGGAAAGCCATGTAAACATGTTCAGTAGTAGCTGAACTTAAAGACAATGAACTGAATTCATTGGCAATGAGTTAGAAAAGAGAAAGAATGAGAATGAGCTTTATTTGTTACTATAAGAAATTATTAAACTGGGTGAGATCAAACAGCTGTTTTGAAGAGTGCAGCTTCAAGAGCAGGCAACAGTAGCTGATGAAAGATAGAATTGAAAGGAAAACAAAAACCAACAAACCAAATATCTAGAAGGATCATTCTGGTGCCCTATCATCCCAAGATCCATGAGTCACAGGTTTAGGAACTTCCTGAGCAAAGATTTCATGTGGTCCTATGGGTTTATCAACTGCTAATTATTAAGTTTTGATTACATAAGTATGTTAACGCATTCATATTTTTTTGCCTATCTTGGACCAGTCTGTTCCCATCTTGATAGCATCTAAAGGTGGGACAGGAGTACAGTGTTTATTCATGGCATATCACTAATGTATCTGTAAAATAAATTACTTTTTTTACAATCATACAGGTCTCTCATGGCAAGAATTGTTGGAAACCTGTGCACACTTCCAACCTCAACTTCCTTTGGCAGTTTCTCCAGTCTGCATGAATTAAAAAGAAGTACATGAGAAAACCTTGGTTTGTGTTAGCTGAAAATTTATCTGTTGTTTGGTGTATTTTCATCTGTAATCAATACCAGCTATGAAGCAAATTGTCAGCAGAATCTGCTATTTAATCACTTTGTTTATACTTCTAATAAAAATAGATAGAAAAATTGTAAATTGTATTCACAGCTGTCCTATTTTTTCTCTTCCTCTGTTGGTGTTGCCTTATGACACATCTTTCCTGCTTCTATGAGGAATTTATTCCTGCATATTAAAAATTGGTTGTTTTCTCTGGAAGAACATTATATCCTAGTATACAGTCTTTGTAGCACACATGAATCCAAGGCAATTTCTGGATTTCAGAGTAGGTGATCATCAGTTCCGTTTAAGATCAGTTTAAAGAAATTTCTGGACTGCAGTTAATATCATCTAAATTTAAATGTATCAAATAGATTATGGGAGATGTGGATAGAACGAAATCTATATCTGTATTCATTCATCCAGCTTCTGGTAAGTGCCTTTTAAGTTTTTTTCCATTCTTTCATTGTAAAAGTAGAAACAAAGCTAACCAACCAACCAACCAAACAATGAAAAAGAAAAGAGAGAGGCTTTGGCAAGCTGCTCCCAATCTTAAGGGAGCAGCTTGCCAAAACCATATTAACCAGTAGAGGAATACTAACAGGATATGCACCAATGTCACTTCCGTAGCTTGTTGACAAGACCAAGATGAACGTCTCCTTACTGTGTCCTTATGACAATGAACTATAATGCCTTATTCAGTATTCAAACCTGCTTTCCAGACAAGAAAAGTTTAGCTAAACTTTGCTGACAGAGGATTTGCTATTCTTCCAGTGGAGAATTCCTATCATGTAAACCTGGGTTTCATCTTTGAAGAAACCAAGGATCACAGAATCACAGATAAACAATGCTGCTCCAGAAGAGTCCTGATAGAAATTAATGTTCATGCAGTACATATAGTCAAAGACTTAGAATTCGAAGCAAACTGGAAAGTGAGACAAAACCTGTACTAGATAGTACAGTTGAAGAGGCACATCTCAAACTTAATCTGAAATTACAACCAGCATTTGATTCCATGTCTACCGGTATGAGTAGTTTGTCACAGTGAGAACACATAACATCAGAGCACACACTACACAATTTTCTATGATTACTTTTCTCTGGATAGCTCTTAAGATAATACTTTTGACTGAGAAATCATATATAGTTAGAATCACTCTTTGAGAGTTCATAATTTTCTTGATGCTCCAAATGTACTTAGAGCTGATGAGTCTACAAAATGCTTTGAACAGTCTGAGAAAGTTAAACAGTTTTGAAGTACCTTGTGACTCCTGTGTTCTTTAGTTTGGTCTTGTTCCCATTTCTACAATGTGTGCATATATTGGATCAATGTACTATTTAATTACTCTTTCAAGGATATACTGGCCTTTCCAGGGTATGTCTACAGATGAGTACAGATGCGCATTAGTCCTTTCTGTACTTCAGATTGATCACATTCAAACTTACTTTGAAAGCTTTGTAACTCTGAAATCTGTTCTATATCCAGGTAATAAAGCTGTGTATCCAGTACATGTACAATTTCACAGATGCCACACTTTAGAAAACATTCTAAACTTTTGACTTTGGATATCCTTTTTCTTTATACCTTACATTCCAGAAGAAAGAAATTTAATCACATACCAAATGAAGCCTACTTCACATTTGCAACTGTATGGCACCAATGTTTGCTGTGCTGGTAAAATCTAGGTCCCACTCTCTGGCCTCTGGCTTGTTTCATAACATTAAGATGTATTAAGTTTCATATAAAAGTACTGCATAGAAGTTTCTAACTTGGGCATATGAAGAATAAGACCTCCTTTCCTTTTTTTTCATAGAATTTTATCATAATCCATTTATTGGATTAACGTTATCATTTTATAGTACAGTGTATGTTGTAAATAACCATCTCTTGACAAAAAAAAAAAAACAACAAAAAACAAAACTTTCCTAAACTGTGTAGTCCAAAAGCTGCCTAACTATTCAGTTTCAAAAAGCTCTCAATTTAACTTTCTGCCCTAGATCCTTTTGAGACATTGAGTTGTCCTATTTTACATATACCTTACTTATGAGCCTTTTTTTTTTTTAACGTGGAAAGCCTTCTTAATAAGTTTTTTATTTGTTTTGGTTTGTGTTCAAGACATTAAGAGATGGTTTTCAGCAAGAAACTGCTGTCCTGGTTTGGCCCCGGGCGTCAGCTGAGCACCACCCTGTCTCTCCTTCTCCCTTCCAGTGGGAAAAATGGGTGGAGAAAGGAAAAAAAAAGAGGAAAGACAAAGGCAAACTTCCTGGTTTTACAGTTTACTAGGATGGCATTGGGAGGGAGAAATAATAGTAACAGGACTTCTTAGGAAAACATACAAACTGGTGACACACAATGCAGTTTCTCACCAAACCGCACAACTCAGACTGCTCTGAGGTATTTTGAAACCTGATAGACCTCAAACTGCATGTCCTCCTCCCCTCACCAGCACCCTTTTATGCCATCATAAAATAATGCCTCTTAGTCCAGTTTGGGTCACCCATCTTGGCTGTGTCCACCTTCCTGGGTGCCCCCTCCCATTCCCCCCGCCCCTCCTCCTCGTTAGCAGGACAGCATAAGCTGTCCTTGACTTCTTGGCAACAACTGAAACCATCGGGGTGTTTGTTACCAGCTCTGCTCTCACCCCGACTCCCCAACACAGCACTGCACAGGCTGCGAGAAAGGAAATTAACTCTATCCCTGCCAAAACCAGGACACTGAATCAAAAGCTTGAGAAGTTCTATCTTTTCTCATTCTGTTGATCTTGCAGCTGTGGTTATAATTTAGTACGAAGTCCTAATTTGATTTAAAAATCCTGATATGAAATGAAAAGACTCTCAAACCAATCAAGTGTGAACACGCAACACTCTTGAGGCTAATGACTCATTTACAGTAAGGGTCAGAGTTCCTATAAAAAATGGAAACCATGCTTTATTTTTTTCCACTGTAACCTCTCCTTCGCCAGTCTGCCTCTAACACAAAAAATCTCTGCGTTGCAATAGTGTATGCACCTAGCAAACATTTTATTTTATTCTTGTAACAAGCCTGTCAAAATAGTGCAGATACAGAACAAATAAGGATTCATCTTTAAATCATATGCCAAAAGAAATCCGGGCTACAGAGGAACTAAAAATACAGGAGACACACAGATTTTCTCCCTCTATATTCTTTAAGGAAAAGATCAAACTGAAGACTAATTTTTTTTCTGTGTCATTACTGTTTATTAGCAGAAAGCAGAGGTATGCTGCAGCCAGAAGGTTACAAAACATCTTTAATGCTTCCTCTTTAGCTTGCTCTAAAGCTGGTGAGCAAGTAAATCTCTGCTGGATGATATCACAGCTCAGCATGAACATCATGTGGGAAGGCAAAGCAAATGTTTGCTTTTTTAATGTTACAGGAAGAAAAGGGATCTCAAATGCCTGAGTACAAGGAGTGATCGCAAGTAGATAATTAAAATATTGAATGGCACACTGAGGGAATGCTGTGCAACAATAGTAACTTTTAATTTCCAGCATCTGAAAGAGAACTGAGATCAAGTTTCTATTTGTTGAAAGGATGGTGAGGGGTGGTTTTTTACTGTGTAAAAGTAGTAACATTAGTATGGTGATTTAGATGTAGTTTAGTTTGCCTAACCTAGTGCCTATGAAGATCTAACAGGATGTGCAGCTTTATTATTTATTTTTTTATCTATTTTCCTTTTTTTTTGTTTCCCAGGACTGCATATATGAAAATTTAGTTTAGTGAGAATTTACTTTTGCTCAAGCTTTAACCCAGAAAATCAGAACTTCAAGATAGGAGTCAGTGGTTTTATCAGGCTGGTCTGAAGTCATACAGATCAATGTCATAAGGTTTATGACCTGTATTCACAATGTAATCTTGATCAAATCAATTCAGTAAAGACAACTGGTCTTTTCTGTACCAGAAACCCTAGTGTACAATCTCACTGTGATTTTGTTGTGCAATCACTACAGTAGGTCAGATGCAGGATAGGTTGGACTAATTCTTGTCCATTCATGTTCATGCTCATAAAACATTACACTTATAGAATCTGTAGTCTTTCTTCCTGATAAAGGGGTAAGACAAGAATATGATAGTACCAATGCAGAAAAATAGGGTCCTAGTCCATAGCTGTAACTGTAAACTAGGTCATTCATTACAGGTTAACTGAACTCTTGCAGAATTACTTGCTGACACATCCAGGGTAGCATCAATTTTATCTAATTTTAGTTGTCTACCATGCAGACATCTACAACTGAGATAGTCGCCCTGGGCTGTCTTTATAGTCAATAGAGAAAAAGAGTCACTTTTTAGGGAGAAATTCACCTGACCTATTTTTGACATCTACTTTAGGATGAAATAAGTCATGCCCTAGAAGTGCTTATTTCTCTTCACTGAGTTAAGAGTAAGTGTGGAGTAACTAGCTCACCTGTAGAGACTTTGCAAAAGTCTAAGTGAGAGGACCCCTAAAATTTTACTCTAGTGCTTACTTTAACTAGTAAATTATTAGTCGAACAAAAGAAAAGAGCTTTGAAAGTATGATTGAAAGCCATGCACTTCAGAATATTCTGCCAACTTCTATATACACTGCTCAAGGAGTAAGAACAATTGTTTCAGTTAGCTGGGATGGAAAACGAACCTGAAACCCAATAGTTTCCTACAAACTAGAGGCTGAACCTGATCATGAGGCTCAGAAATAAATGGAGGTGGTATCAAACTCTTCCACATTCTTCCTTAGCCCGTAGTTTCATTAAGTATATCATAATCTTATTTTTTCTCATATTATGAATGGTATGATGGAAATATTAGAAAGCATCTTAATAATGATAAAATATTACAAAACAATATAAAGTGCATCTTAATAAAAAAATGAATTTTACAAATGCGACTGCATAGGGATGAATGATTTAAGGCATAGACTTAAGAAGAAAAAAAGGTTTATAATGTATTGCCTATCTCTAATTTTGCCCTAACTGGATTTAAAAAATATTTTTTCTCTTCTTCTGAAAAAAAAACAACAAACTTCTGACAAATATCACAAGAATTGATCACACTTACTCTCTACTTTTCCCTATAAAACAGAATATATTCATATTAAGATCTTTTTTCATTAGTTATTTTATTTATATATCTTCAGATCACATATTTTATAATGGAGAAATGAGAAAATAATAAAATAATGCATTTTACTATTTATAGACTTTTTGAACTTCCCTTTTCTTACTATCTTATATTTACCTGTAGATGATTCATTGCTTGACCTATTCTAATATTCAAAATCCAATCCTTCCTTCATTCCTTTAGGTATTGCATTGTAGCTGTTACACTGGTAAGCAAATTTCAAGCTTTATCATAGAAATCTGCAGGGATTCCATGGGAAAAATAGCAGCTAAATAATCATTGATACTTTGTAAATTAATCCTCTGAAAATTAGGTAATTGTTATAATCCCATTAAACTTTTGATACTCTGTACATGCACTTTTGCAAATTCACTAGAAATAACACAAGAACTATTGCTACTGTTAACAGATAAAAGCTAATCTTTGAGTTTTTGATATAAGCTTTTTTAAAAATGAGTGACTTCAACACAATTAACTGATCTGACTACCCGGAGACACTAAATGTTCATAATTTCTTGTAGATATTTAAAGGAAATGAAAAAGTAAGTTTCAATTTGAACATACTTTTTTCTTTTAGTATTTGTTTTTCTCCATGTATATTTATTCTGAGCAATTAATGTTCAGTAAGATGTTTATAACAGGATGTGGATGTGATAATTGATTGAATATGCTTGTTTGCAAGACAAAATGCGTATTCCTCACCAGAGCTGAGAGTATAGTTATTTCTAAATATAAAAGGAAGAAAGTATAAGGGAAAACGTAATGTAAAAAAACCCCAATTATTTTTAATGTATGATGCATTTACTATAAAGCTTTCAGTTTTGATAAAATAATAGAAATGGTATTTTTAATTTATTTTAGACATAGAAAGTAGTGTTAATTAACCAAACCAACAAATTATTTATAAAAGTATAAAACCAGACTCACTGAGCCAGGCTCACTGAGCCTGGTTTTATCCTTTTTTTTATAATTAAGTGATAAGTTGTGGGACAGCACACCAATGTTTGAGGGATAGCGTACTAGCAAGGTGCTTCTGTCTGCTCCATGATGTGCTGAGTGTATTAGAGAGTATTTGAAATGCATTTGTATTAATGCATGCAAAACCTTAGCCATGTCAGTGGGGTTAGAGTACAGAGATCCACATGGCAGTAAAGAAACAAGGGTTGTTGGTATATTAGAAAACACATAAGCGCCTGGGAATAATCACATACCAAATAAGGTTTCTCCCCTCAAAATGGTTGTAGGATCAATAACCTAACTGAAGTTCATCTATACCAATGCATGCAGCACAGGCAACAAAGAGGAGAAGCTGTAATCCATTATGCCGCTGAAGAAAACATGATATAGTTGTAATCCCAGAAATATGGTAGGATGACCCTCAGAACTGGAGTTACGCAGTAGATGCTTATCATTTTTTCAGAAGTAATAGGGAATAAATGAGAGGTGATGAGATAGCCTTGTATGTTTTGATTGTCTAGAACGTGAAGATGGTGACAAACAGGTTGAGTGTTTATGGATAAGAATCTCCATTCTTCATTGGTTAAGGATGGAAACAGAGTGACAAAGAATTAGGAAAAGGCTGAGGTACTTAATACTTTCCTCAGTATTTTGTTCTCTGGGTACTCAGTCCCCTGAGATGGAAGATGGGGATGGGAGCAGAATGAAGCCCCCATAACCCAAAGGGAAATGATTAGTGGCTTGCTACACCACTTAGATGCGCACAAGTTTGTGAGGCCAGATGGGAACCACCCAAGACACAGAGGGACCTGGCAGAAGTGCTCACCCAGCCACTTTCCACAATTTTTCAGCAGTGGTGGCTAACCAGGGAGCTCTTAGTTGACTGGGGGTAAGCTAATGTGACACCCATCTACAGGATAGGCCAGAAGGAAGATCTGGGAACCACAGCCCTGTCAACCTGACCTTGATGCTGGGGAAGGTTATGGAGCAGATCATGAGTGCTATCACTGGCACATGCAGGATAACTGGGTGATCAGGCCCAGGCAGCACAGGTTCATGAAAGGGAGGTCCTGCTTGATTAAAGTGATCTCCTTCTATAACAAGGAAACACACTTAGTGAATGAGGGAAGGGCTGTGGATATTGTCTATCTAGATTGTAGTAAAATCTTTGACACAGCGTTCTCCTGGAGAAGATGACTTACTCATGGCCTGGAGGTAATTATGTTTTGCTGGATGGTTGAAACCAAAGATTTGTGGTAAGTGGAAACAAATCCACTTAGTGGCTGGTCACAAGTGGGGTTTCCCAGGGCTTAATAATGGAATACCTTTATGATTTATCTGGACAAGGGGATTGAGTAAATTTGCAGATGACATCAAATTCAATAGGAGTGTTGATGTGCTTGAGGGTAGGAAAGTCCTACTGAGTGACCTGGAGAAGCTTGATCAATGGTGTCAGGTAAACTTCATGAGGTTTAACAAGGCTCAGTGATGGGTCCTGCACTTGGTCACAACAACCCCACACAATGATATAGGCTTAGGGAACAGCAGCTGGGAAGCTTCCCAGTGGAAAAGGACCAGAGTTGTTTGTTGACATAAAACTAAATACAGCCAGCTGAGTGCCCAGGGGGCTGAGAAGGCTAATAGCATCCTGGTTTGTATCAGCAATAGTGTGGCCAGAAGGACTAGGGAAGAAATTATCCTTTTTGTCTTTGCCACTGCTGACTTCATCAACCCAATTACTGTGTTCAGTTTTGGCTCCTCACTACATAAAAGACATCAAGGTACTGGACTGTGTCCAAAGAAGTGCAACAAAGCTGAAGGGTCTAGAGAAGAGGTCTTTTAAAGACCAGCTGAGGGAACTGGGATTATTTAGCCTTGGAAAAAGAGGATGAGGGGGGATCTTATTGTTCTCTACAACTACCTGAAAGGACAATTTAACCATGTGAGTGTTGGTCTCTTCTCCCAAGTTACAAGCAGTAAGAGAAGAGGAAATGACCTCAAGTTGAACCATGGGAGGTTTAGATTTGATGTTAGAAAAAAAAGTCTTGACCAAAAGGGTTCTCACGCATTGGAACAGGATGCCCAGGAAAGTGAGTCATCATCTTTGGGGTTCCTTAAAAGATATGTAGAAGTGGCAGTTAGAGACGTGGTTCTGTGGTTGACTTGATAGTTCTAGGCTAATGGTTGGTATTTTTCAATCTAAGTGATTCTGTAAAAAAAAAATAAATAAAAAAAAAATCAGGTGTATTTGTTTCTTTCACATTTTTTTTTCAGATTAAGTTCCAAATTCTACATCCCTAAATTTCTTATGTGTATACAGGGAAGATAAAGGTACTATATTACTTAGGTCTTCATTGACTGTTGACTAGATCAGCAGTGGTTATAAGGGAAACTTGGATACCTAGTTCATATCACTTGGATACCTAGTTCATACATTCACATGTTCAGATACCAAACTTAAGAGTCTCAGTCATGGAGCTCAATGTCATTCCTGAAAGCATAGATATTTATGTTCTCTCTGTCTAGAACTGAACACCAATTCTCTTCATACTTTTTTTCCAAGTGTGGATCATGAAAAAGATTCTGGACTGTGGCTGACCCACTTATAGTTCAAAGGATTCACTATCTTGCCCCTCTGTAAGATAGGGGGGACATTTATTTCCTTCTAGTTCTCCAGAATCAACTCATGAAGTCTCCTGGCCACCATCACTTTTAATGGAAAACCACATGTGGCCTCACAATAATATCAGCTGCCTGATGTCAGCTCCTTTGTTGCTTGTGGGAACATTCTACTAGATCCCATAGATTTGTGTGGGTCCGGTTTGGTGAAATGGTAAATCTTCCCAACTCCAGAATCTCCTGCAGACCTCAGGAACCAGAGATTGTTGAAAACCTGTCTTAACAGTAAAACCATGGTGAATAAAGTACTGAATACATCAGCTTTACCCATTACCTCAATGTTCTCCTTTCATCTGCTTCGACTTCTCTCCATTTTTTACTTCTGAGCATCTTGTTTTTCTCTGTACCAAGGAATAAGTAAGAAAGCCAACTTAATCTTTTAATTACCTTGCCCTTTGGATCAAGCCACTATTTTATAGATATCTTCACCACCTTCCAGAGCTAGTAATTTTATCCTGTTTGCAAGGCCTCTGTTGCTTAAACCTTCTGCTTTTTCTTTCAATAATATTTTCATTATTCAACATTTCTTGTCTAATCAGCTTTTAGTAGCCTATTTTATTGTCTTCTTATGACTCTGACTTACCTGCTTTTAAAAATTATTCCTTTTCTTACTTCCCCTTTATAGAATGATTTTTAAATTGTTTTCTTTATTCTATATTATGCTATATAGCATATAATATTATGTTATATTCTATTTCCCTGTCTTGATCTGCATTGCAGTATGTTGTATATGAAGGAATGCACATTTCTTGATCCTTTCTAAGCTTATTCTAGCTGTGCTGAAACAACAATGCACAGAACTGAGGTGAGGGTGCAAAAGCAGGAGAGGGTAGACAAAATGTAATGGCCATGACTTTTTGACTCTGTGAGAACTCAGATGTTAGTAAATGGAACTCAACTAAACTTTGAAGAGAAAAAATCACCATGATTTCTTTAGTGCCTTCAAGCTATGGCTGGACATTTAAAAATGTGTAATTTTCTTTTCAGAATGCAAAGATATTTATACTTGCTAAATCGCAGATTACAGAGTCATTCAGTAGCACCTCCTTAGATGACATTTTGCCTGGATATGCTCATTATCACCATAGTAACTGAACACTTTCCCTCACCCAAACCTACATGTGTCTTCCTTTTCTATCATACTTCATCTTGCTTCTCAGGAATAATTTACATGAAAAAGCTGTTATATTGTAGGAATTATTACATGTTGGGCATTTAAAGTAATTGGCAAATTTCTCCTTACTCCTTAAAGAGAGTCTGATTTTATATTTTTTTGTGTGTGTATATATATATATATGATCAATAGCTAATTATCAAATTAATGGATAATATTTTGTGATGTCTTTTAAAATGAAAGATAATATTATTTGGCAGACTAGACAACAACTTCTCAGGAAGAGATTGGCTGAGTAATAACTGACCTTCACAAAAGAAATGGACATTGGAAATTATATTCTGCTGGTAAACGGAAATAGGGTAAGGTTAAAAGGAAGATATCTGATAAATTAACAGTGAGTTACAATGAAAATTTTGTTCAGAACATAATAATAGTAATAATAGTAATAATAATAACAAGATATTTCAAAGGTCATAAACACTCAGACATAATACTCTCAAGTTAAACTTTCTGGATTTTCCATCAGTTAAATGAAAAGCATAGCTATTTTCACACACACACACGCACACGCACGCACACACACACACTTAATGCAATCATGGCATACTTCTAATGTAATTATTTTTAATGTGAAATATTTATTTTTATTTGATAGTGTTTCTTGTTTTTATGATAGCCATCCATAGAACATCTAGTCAAAGGAAAAGATCTCAAAATTCATGGCTTGACTTTTCTAAAAGAATGTGATTCATCTTCAGATAGTAGATATTTGAATTTAAGAATCTGAATTAGTAAAGTTTTATAGACTTTAGGTTTGGTAAGCTTGAAGGATACTGGTATCTAGAAGGCTAAAGTATATTGCACAAAACCCACCATTCTACATCTCTTCATCATATCTCAACCTCTAGAGACTTACATTGTCTCAGTCCATGTATGTATCAGTCCATATAATTTTTCTGCCAGAATGTTGCAAATTTATATAGTGATTTCTTTGTCGGAAAAGTGCTTCAGCTGTGTCATTCTCCTGAGGTATCTGTATCTGCTGAATTCTGCTGCAAATCTCCTGCAGGTCTCCTGCCTCTTCTGGATGTGACAATCGCTATTTCCTAGTGTCACGGTCCACCTCAAGTGGATGATGATGGTTTGTCCTCTTACACCTAGGATCCTACCAGTTGGTGCCAGACACATTGGTGGTGTCAAATCAAGGTCAAATGCTGTTACTTCTTTTAACCTTTACATTAATCATATGAGTGATTGCCAAAGGAAAATTAGGTAGTTATGCTCAAAATTTGAGAGTTAATACAAATATAAGAAAAATGTCAATATTAAATAGACTTTCAGAAAAAGGAAATAATATTCTCTATGTATTAGATTATTTTAAAATCTTTTAATGTAGAATGATATTAATGATAGAAAATAGTCTAGGAAACTTTATATTGAGTACCACATGATTTAATATTGGAATACTTATTAAGATAATTGAAATCAGGCTGCTCAGAGAGGTTGTGAGTCTCCTTCTTTGGAGACATTCAAGACCAATCTGGGCATGTTCCTGTGATCTACTTTAGATGATCCTGCTTGGGCAGGGGGTTGGACTGAGTGATCTTTCAAAGTCTATTCCTGCTCATAATATTCTGTGATTGTAAACCTAGAAATTTAAAACACAATGTATTATAAGCACTTAGTAATCTGTATTTAAATCATCAATGAGCTAAAAATCTATGTTTAGTTGATTTTCTTGTGAATTGACTAAAATGAATTGAAAATAATCCACCTTTTTCCAAATGTTCACTATGGTCTTGCATTGCAGTTCACCAAGAGGCAAAAAAAATCTTTAATCTTTTTATTATTTCTGTGCCTCAGAATAAAATAGAACACAATCAACCATGGTTAGGGTTTGTGTGGGGATTATTTTGTTTATTTTGGTTGGGGTCTTTTTGGTTTTGGTTTTTGGTGTTTGTGGTGGGTTTTGGTTGTTTTGTGGGGTTTTTTTGTTTTTTTTTTTTCTACTTCAGATTTTCCAGTATTTATTTAAAACTTACTAACCAGAAGTAATTCCAGAAGTTTTCATTGTAGAATGTGACACAAGGTTTCTTATGCTTCCTTTTTCAAAACAGAATATTAGGAAAATATGAATTGGATGGTAGAACAAAGCAAAAAAAATCATGTTTTATAATTTAAAAATTAATTTACTACATAGAAGTTAAGGGTGGAATTTCTCTTCTTAGCCAAGCAAATGAGGAATTATTTATCTGCATCATTTTCACTGCAAATAAGATTATGATGTCTTGATTTTACTCAAACTTATAAAAATACTTGATTAGCAGTTACCCACAAATGTGGCATGTGTACATATATTTGTACAAAGAAAATACATGAATAACACCAAACATTTATCAAATGTAAGTTTAATGAATTTGTCATTATACTTATTTTTAAGATGATTATGAACAGTTTTTAAAGGCATAGGCCAATAAAAGCATAAGCAATCAGAATGGGGATTGAAAATTTAGTGCAACAGAGTAGTGCATGTGGTGCAGGAGATCAGATATGTTTGTTGTGCTTCATCCTGACAATGATTTAACATAGATAATTAATCCCTAGAGAAAATTCTCACAGGTAATTGACAGTTGATTGTCTCTGACATTTGAGATTGCAGCATTCATCGTTCTTGACAGTGATGTAATTATTTTTCCCCTAGACAGTAAAGCATTAAATCACTATAATAAGTACTTGCATGTTTACAGCTTTATTTTATGTACGTGGGTGTATTCATTTCTCCCTTTGTATTCTTGTGCCCATTCTGGATACGGCTTTGCTGTTCATATTTCTACACTTCTGAACAGGAATATAAATTAATTGGTACTTAGAACATATAGGTAACAAAAAATTCCAGCAGCCCTGGGTGGTACCCTGCTTCTTCCTTCAAAAATCCATCAACCTGGTGTGTTCAGGCATATTCCATCATGTTTACATTGACAGAGCAAACATTATAAATCTCAGACAAATTATAATTGTTGAGATGCAGTATTTTTAATGAGGACTGAGCTTAACTGGCCATGTTTGGAAGATTTTATGTTCTTCAATTAATGTTTTTTTGACCAGTGAATGAAAACACGTATGACTGCTCAAGAGTAAACTTTTAAGTGCTCATTGCGCAGAATATAAATTTTTAACTATTTGGTTATGTAGTACATTCTTCATCTGTAATTTCAATACACCTAATACTGTTAAAACCAATTTCTTTTAGAAGAGACACACGCACTCTCTAATCAAGAATGATTATTCTAAAGAAAAGGCAACATTTTAGAAGTCTAGTAGATAATCAGAAAGATTGTCTTATGCCATTTTACTCTTGTAATAGTCTGCATAGAGCTAATAACAATCAGTTTCAAACTCTCTATAGAGTCTCTTAAAAGATGATGTGTTTTCTTAAAGGAAATCTGTAGATCTGCATTTATTTTTTATTTATAATTTACATACTCTGAATATGTATCACTTTAACTGAATAAAGACTTTTGCAATTTCTGGGTCTATTCTATCTAATCTGATATTAACTAAAGCTTACAGATTGTGCAAAAGAGCAGCCTGTATATATAGTTTTTTTCTTTCCACTAACTCTGATAAACATAAGTAAATGTATATGCTTAAAAATTTTTTTAAAAAAAGTGCTAATAACAATTTATTTGTTTTCAGCACAAACAGCTCTGATTCCCATCAGTTTTTACTGTTTGAAAATAATCTGTTATGTTGAAGAAGGACACATTTCCAAAGTTCTATCGACTTTCTTCCCATAGCACAAAAGATATTTTATGTTCAAGTGGGGACAACCCCCCCCATGCNATATATGCCCTGCCACACACAGATTGAATGACTGGCCATTTTATTGCTATCTTTGTATGGCACTAGCAGAGATTTTTAATTGTGAGAAGTGTTTCCAGTAGGTCAAGGAATGTGATCCTTCCCTGCTACTTAGCACTAGAAAGGTCATACTTAGTGCTGTGTCCAGTTCTGGGCTCACCAAAACAAGAGAGACATACTGGAGATTGCTCAATAGAAGGCCACCAGTGTAATGAACAGACTGGAGCATCTCTCCTTTAAGGAAAGACTGAGAAGAGTGGGATTGTTTAGGCTGAAGAAAGGAAGGGTCCAGGGGAAATCTTATCAATGTATATAAATACCTCAAGGGAGGATGCTAGGAGGGTGAAGCTAGGCTCTTTTCAGTGGTGACAGCACAAGAGGCAATGGGCACTAACTGAAGCACAGGTGGTCATCTGAAGACCAGGAAACATTTAGTCTCAGGGTGACTGAGCACTAGCATGGGTTTCCCAGTGAAGTTGAGGAGTCCCCATCATTGGAAATATTCAAAAGTCATCTAGATATAGTCTTGGGCATCAAGCTCAGTTAACTCAAGACAGTTAACTCAAACTCCATCAGATCAACTGGTTAGCTGACTCCACAATCAGGTATTTACACACCTTACTTCTGTCTTTTTCAGTTTCAGGATATATTTTTAAAAGATGGTTAAAATACCATGGAACATATGCACTGGTTCTACATTGTACCTTTATTCTTAAATATACCTGAACATGACCTTTCATAAGGACTGGGGCACACTTGGATACCAAACAGTTTTTAAGAAAAGTGAGAGCAATTGCTTTTGAACCCAGTATCTTAAACTAAATTAAATTAGGTAGCAGCACAAGTTATTCCAAGCATGATTTGGACTTGTAATTTTGGTCCTCATAGGTCCAATGTTACATAATCTTAGTTGCACACTATTAAAGGCTTTCCTAAACAAGAACATGAAGATTCAGATCTTAATCATACTTTCTAAATTTTCATAGGTTAAAAATAATCCACAAGAACAGAAACAAACATATCAGCATTTAACACATAATGGAGATGTAATTTTTTTTCTTGCATCTATTATGCAATTATGTTCTGACATCTGATTAAACGAAAAAAAAAAAGCTATCTTATCAACATTATTGAACATTCAGCCTTCACTTATTTTCAATTCCAGAAATGAAAATTGCATTCATTTCCCTACAGTCACTAATGGTGGGGAAAAAAATATCATGTATAAAAGTGTCATCTTAATATTGGTAGTGCACTGGAACTAAAGGGCTGTGTGAGTTAATGAATACAGCTCTGATGAGAGGTTTCAGGAATAGTGGAAAATAAAGTAAAAAAATAAATGTTGCATATACATGTTTTATGATTTGTTGCACTGATTAAGATGTTTTGAACAAGAATGAGAATGATTCCCAATGTTGATAACTTCAGTATACCCAACTTTTAATATTTGTAAATTTTTCCAGTTGCAAATTACATTATCTAAAGATAGGTTGACCCTGTAGCATATGTTCTATATATACATTTACTGAATACAAATTCGTAGATAACATTGTTATATCCTCATTTTTCAAAATAATAATAAAATTAAATTATTCAACTTTAATAGCTGAATGCATTACTTGAACTGCAGACAAACCTTTATCAGAATGCACAGCTTTAGAAAAATGAAGGATTCATTGCACAGACACTGGTGGAAATATTTTTTCAGTTATTCTGATTGACATAATAGATTTCTTCATTCATTTTTGACTTTACATGTGTGGACAATCAATAAAGTAGATGAAACTTCTCTGAAACACTTAAACTTTTCTTGGCTTTCTGTGAAAGCTCAAATATCCACAAGGGTCTGGATCAGAGATCTATAAAAGGTGTACTATATTCAAATATCTAAGATATCTAAGGAGGTGCTTGAGTCACTGTTCCTGTATATATTTAAAAGATGGGTAGATGAGGTGCTTAGGGATATGGTTTAGGAGAGGACAGGTATAGTTGGACTTGATGATCTAAATGGTCTTTTCCAACAGTCATTTGTGATTCTTTGATTCTGTGATTTGTCCCTTGTGAAACCATGTTGGCTGTCACCAATCACTTCCTTATATTCCATGAGCCTCTGCATATTTTGCAGGCAAATTGGCTCCATGATATTTTTGGATAAAAAACTGAGAGTGACCAGCCTGTTGTTTCTGGAGTCTTCATTTTTTTCCCTTTTTAAAATATGGGGTTTATGTTTACTTGCTGGTGAAGACTGAGTTAAAGAACTGAGGATCCCAGCTTTCTCTATAACCCAGATAATGAGGTCTCCTGATTCATTCTAGTGAGCCCCCATATTTTCCTTCCTCTTTCTCTTATCACTGATGTATCTATAGAATTTTTATTAATTGACTTTTTTTTAAATACAATTTGTATCTTCCACAAAACTTAGTACTTATTAGTACTTTCACCTCTGTTAGATTGTGGACATGAATTAATAAACCATCTGCATATGAAATTACATGATCTTGATTAACTTGTGATATTTTTCATATGACCATATATCATGAGCACAGCATCTATCTAGACTATTGTGAAATCCTTGGGTAACTCAATGAAAGCAAAGCTACTCTTCTTGGAATGTAAAGACAAACTTGTAATAAGAATACTGTCTTAGATACATAGCAAAAAACATTGTAATGTTTCTTTTCTGCCCAAATTGCCCTAGATGCTATTTGTTTCAGAACCTTTGGCATTTTGCTCTAACAGCATTTACTCATTGCTAGGCAAAATGGTCCATAGGTAACAATAATCATACTTGGGCAATGTTGTATAGCATGTGGATAATTACCTTGACAGAATAAAGTCTGATATTGACAGCATCAGCCTCCAGGGCATGCGGTCTCTATCAAAATGTTTCACAGATCTGGGATTTGAGACATTAATCAACTTGAGTATTTTAATAATTTCCTCAGTAGTTTAATTCTGCAATGTATCTTTTCAGCAACTTAGCTCAAAGGTGCCATAAAAATACAGAGCTCTCATAGCAATCATTTAACATTGTGATAATTTTTTTATATTTGTTGTTACACCAGTGCCAAAAAATATGTCTGTGTTTAAATGCATACTTGTTTTGGGCCTGTGCAAATAATATCATAGAATTTTTCAATGCTATGATGTTAAATAGAGAGGGTTCACTCCTAAGAAAAAGTAAGAAGAAAACAAAGAAGAACATGTCTGAAACAGAGGTCTCTAAAATATAAGTGCTTCTGAAAAAACAAGCAAAACACCATAAATAAACAAAACTGTAAAGGAGAACGTTTTAAAATTGGGAACTTGTTTGAAAATTGGTATAAACGTTGTGGTGACATATGAACTGCATTCCAGCAATTAGCATAAAAATTCTAATTGCTGGGATATTGTGGAACCTCTCTTTTGAAGGATTAACTCTCCTGAGAAAATCTTGTAATCGGAGTACAGAACATTCCCTGCTTTTCTTAGCAGAAATGTATAAAATCAGTTATATTAAAAGGGTGGTTTTGAGCTACTTTGGCATCACAGAAGAAGGGCAGAGTACTCAGCAACTAAATAGGTGATTTGTAGGCTTCTAATAATTTCTCAGTGCTACAGACAAAACCAAATTTTTCTGCCCCAAGAATCAGAACCTGGGGCTAGGGTACTGCTATTCAGAAAATGGTGAGCTGGGAGGGTTTATGATGAAAACAAATGAGAAAAAGGCAAGAAGAATCCCTGATAAAAGCCACATACCTCATTCTCTCATCTAAATTCAGGAGCAGTGGTTGGATAAGGTTTCCAGGGCACTGGAATACGCAAAAATGTCAGCAGCTGCATAGTAGTTCTGCTGTTTCCATCCATCCACGGCCCCAGGCAACAATCTGTTTTTCCTGTGCTCAGATGCAGCTGCGAGGTGAGTCTCTAACGATTCTTCTGGAAACTAACAGTGAGATCAGTGGATTTATAGAAACTTCTATTAGTTTTGAGTTCTATGTCACTCCATATATTCTTATTCTTGAAATGGAGAGTGACTACTAAAAATGCTGTTGTGCTGTCTACAGTAATGTATGTACAAGTGTATGTACGGAAATTCTGGGCTTCCACCTGCACATATTAACATCTGCTTCTAAATCTAACATTTGCTCATGTGCTTGTGGTCAGGAACACTGTTAGGAGTCACAAGGTAAAGTTTTGGCAGGATCATAAAATCATAGAAAGGTATGTGTTGAGAGACCTAAAAATCATCTAAGCCCAGTCCCCCTGCAGTGTCCAGGGACACCTTCACCAGACCATGTTGCCCAAAGTCCCATCTAACCTGTCCTTAAATACTGTCAGGGATGGGGCTTCAACAACCTCTCTGGGCAACCTGTTCCAGTGTGTCACCACGCTCGTAGCAAAGAATTTCTTCCTGACATATAAACTAAACCTGCCCTCTTTCAGCTTGAAGCCATTGCCACTTGTCCTGTCACTACACTCCCCAGTGAACACTCCCTCCTACACTTTCCTGTAGGACACCTTCAAGTATTGATATGCCATAATTAGGTCTCCCCAGAGCCTTCTCTTCCCCTGGCTGAACAAGCTCATCTCTCCCAGCTTTGGCTTTTTTGAACTTCATGAAGCTTTGCATGGGCCCATGTCTCCAACCTGTCAAGGTCTGTTTGGTCACCNATATATATAAACTGATTTAGAATTTTTCACTAGATTTCTCCAATAGTCTGTGACTTGAAGAAATAGGTATTTTAATACTTGTCTACATATAGGTTTTTCAAACAGCTTTCAAACAGCAACTTCAAATCAGTTGTCTAGGGCATAAAGAAAATTTTCAGCTTGTTTTCTTCATTTTGATGTGAAAATGCCCAAGAATTGATTGTTTTTATGACCTATGACCTACAGATCTTCCTCTCCCTGTCTTTTTCTAAGAGACTTGGTAGAACCTGAAGAAGATTCAAGGGGAAGAACATAAAGGACTTAACCTTTCTGATCCTATAAAAGGAATCACTAAAACAGTTAAAGAATAATTATTCTTTCACTGAAAGTCATAAAGATTTTGCAAAGAACAAGTCGCCTTAGCAACTCTCTCACAAAGCAGCAGAGGTCAGTTTGAATTACTGTTACAGCTAGATATGCCGTTATTTTAGAATGGTGTCAGCGGCTCTAGAGCTCAGGTGCTTCCTTAATTTCTGAAAAAAGCTGCTATTCTCAGAGGTTATGAATAACTTGACCATTTGAAATGGCATCAAAGACTTGGCATACAAGTTTTCGGTCCAGACACTTATTTTTTATAACATGAAAAGTTAAATTTTGTCAAGATTTTTTTATTCAGCTATATGGTAAATGAAGAAATAAACAATGACTTCTAAATTATTTTGAAATTACTAACAAATAATTAATTTTTTTTCATTGCTGGATGGTAGTGCAGTTTTTTGCAGCTTCTCAAAGGTGTGCATTTTTCACGATGCTCAGAAGGACTAGTAAATTATATACATATATTGATTTTGTGGGTGGATGAGAATTTTAAGGGCCTCTGAAAGTTGTCTTATTCCATGAACACTCATTCATATACTTTTGATTTCCTTTGTTACTAAGCATGACTAAATGAATTTTATTAGTTATAACANTCTTGAAATGGAGAGTGACTACTAAAAATGCTGTTGTGCTGTCTACAGTAATGTATGTACAAGTGTATGTACGGAAATTCTGGGCTTCCACCTGCACATATTAACATCTGCTTCTAAATCTAACATTTGCTCATGTGCTTGTGGTCAGGAACACTGTTAGGAGTCACAAGGTAAAGTTTTGGCAGGATCATAAAATCATAGAAAGGTATGTGTTGAGAGACCTAAAAATCATCTAAGCCCAGTCCCCCTGCAGTGTCCAGGGACACCTTCACCAGACCATGTTGCCCAAAGTCCCATCTAACCTGTCCTTAAATACTGTCAGGGATGGGGCTTCAACAACCTCTCTGGGCAACCTGTTCCAGTGTGTCACCACGCTCGTAGCAAAGAATTTCTTCCTGACATATAAACTAAACCTGCCCTCTTTCAGCTTGAAGCCATTGCCACTTGTCCTGTCACTACACTCCCCAGTGAACACTCCCTCCTACACTTTCCTGTAGGACACCTTCAAGTATTGATATGCCATAATTAGGTCTCCCCAGAGCCTTCTCTTCCCCTGGCTGAACAAGCTCATCTCTCCCAGCTTTGGCTTTTTTGAACTTCATGAAGCTTTGCATGGGCCCATGTCTCCAACCTGTCAAGGTCTGTTTGGTCACCCAAATTTGTCTCTGAAGAGATCATATACCACTTTGGAAGCATAAATACAAGCTCAAATACACCAGAATGCACCCACATAAAAGAGATGCATTTATGCTATTAGATACATAAATGTCAGTATTTCCTTTACAGAGTATATAGAATACTACTTCACTTCTTAAGAAGTTATTATAAAAGGCACTGTAAATACTAGGGTCACATTCTTTTATCAAANGAACATAAAGGACTTAACCTTTCTGATCCTATAAAAGGAATCACTAAAACAGTTAAAGAATAATTATTCTTTCACTGAAAGTCATAAAGATTTTGCAAAGAACAAGTCGCCTTAGCAACTCTCTCACAAAGCAGCAGAGGTCAGTTTGAATTACTGTTACAGCTAGATATGCCGTTATTTTAGAATGGTGTCAGCGGCTCTAGAGCTCAGGTGCTTCCTTAATTTCTGAAAAAAGCTGCTATTCTCAGAGGTTATGAATAACTTGACCATTTGAAATGGCATCAAAGACTTGGCATACAAGTTTTCGGTCCAGACACTTATTTTTTATAACATGAAAAGTTAAATTTTGTCAAGATTTTTTTATTCAGCTATATGGTAAATGAAGAAATAAACAATGACTTCTAAATTATTTTGAAATTACTAACAAATAATTAATTTTTTTTCATTGCTGGATGGTAGTGCAGTTTTTTGCAGCTTCTCAAAGGTGTGCATTTTTCACGATGCTCAGAAGGACTAGTAAATTATATACATATATTGATTTTGTGGGTGGATGAGAATTTTAAGGGCCTCTGAAAGTTGTCTTATTCCATGAACACTCATTCATATACTTTTGATTTCCTTTGTTACTAAGCATGACTAAATGAATTTTATTAGTTATAACAATAAGGCAATAAAAAAAAAAAAAGACTGGAGATATTCAAAGAGGTCCAGAAGTTCTACATACTTAACAGAGGTGCAACTTATAATAACAGCAGTTAAATATATGAGGTTTTGAAGCTCACAGAAGTAAGCTTTGATTGCATTCTAATAAAAGAATTTATGAAATAGTTGCATAAACTAAACTATCTCACAACACCATGCTACAAGGAGCTAGACTACACATCTAATTTGTATGTGCATGAAAAACTGGACATGAGCTGTCAATGTGTTCTTACAGTCCAGAAAGTCAGCTGTATCCCGGGATGTATAGAAAGAAGTGGGGCAAGCAGGTCAAGGGAGTTGATTCTGCCTCTCTGCTCCAATTAGTAGTCACCTGAAGTACTGCATCCAGCCCTGGAGTCCTCAGTAAAAGAAAGACAGGGACCTCTTGGACAGGATCCAGAGGAGGGACACAAAATTATCAAAGGGGTGGAACACCTCTCCTGTGAGGCCAGGGGGAGAGTGTTGGGGTTGTTGGAGAACAGAAGGCTGCGGCAAGACCTTACAGCAGCATCCCAATACTTAACGGAGTTTTATAAGAAAGATAGTGCCAGACATTTTTAGTAGTGCCTGCTGCAGTAGGACAAGGGACAATAATTCTAAGCTAAAAGAGGATAGATGCAGACTAAGCATAAGGAATAAAGTTTTATAGGATGAGGATGTTGGAACAGGTTTTCCAGAGAGGTGGTAGATGCAACATCCCTGGAAACATTGATGGTCAGGGTGTATGGAGATCTGAGCAACCTGTTCTAGCTGAAGATGTCCCTTGCTTATTGCAGAGGCAATTGGATTGGGTGACATTTAAAGGTCTACTCCACTCAAACCATTCTATGATTATAAAATGATATTGTGAATTTTGGTAGACATTTTCCCCAAGATAACCGACTTCTTTTAGATATGCTGAATTCAATTGGTTTCCCTAATACTGTTAGATACTGATTTAAAATCAGTTTAACACATTTTTGAAAGATCTTTAATAATTTTGGAGAAAATAGATCTGCTTTCTCAGCACTTAGTTTTATATGTGCAATATCTGTGGAAAATGCCAATTCAGACAGGTATGAAAAGGAAGGCTGTGATCAGGTAGAAAGTTAATGAAGCAATAATACCACCTGTCTTTGTTTTTAAGAAGCAACCAGATTCTCACACCCCCTATATTGTTTTCCTTTCCTTACAGCTCTACTCTCACATAACCATGAAAACAGAGCTAGGTCCTGAAGATGCATTTAAATATCTTATAGAGAAGTCCAATATCCTAAAATAAATATTATTTCTTTTCCTTCTTTTTAAATGCTTATAAACCAAGTGGTGGTTTTACATGTTAAATATCTAATTTATATCTAAATGTCTGAGGTAGACAGATTTAGTTTAGAAAGGTAGTGTGCCCAAGACTTTAAAATGCTGCTCTAATCCAAACAGCATTATACACAGTTTGTTATTATCTTCATGGGATTTACATTAGCTTCTTGGAAAATTACTGAATTACTCATTACATCTATGCATATAAAACAGAATAATGTTCAGAACATCTTTACACTAATTTTTTGCTGTTCATTTAATCCAGTGATTTGGTTATTTGATTTATTTTTTATCTAATACAAACTTGCTCCCATTAATATAATTTATGAAACAATGCATGCTGTCAGCTGAATGTCATTCAGTGTTTGACTTATGATAGTTGTTAGATGTTTGCAGCCTCCCTAGTATGTCTAAATTATCTTCTTAGCCCTTGGAATATAATAGGCACTTTTAGAATGAAGTTCTTCTAAATTAATTTGTATATCTAAATTCAACATGTCTAAATCTACATAAAGTTATTTGTGCCATAGAAGTCCACACAGTTACTACATCTTGACAAAAACATCCCCTGTAATGGCTTTATTCAATGATGAAAGTTATTTTTATTACTTAGTTTACATGTGCCAGCAGAGAGTTTGCATGTTCCTACACCCATGGGAAGGATAACTTCAGTACCCTATCCTCTCCCTCTAACCGCAAATAAAATTTCAGAACATAAAATTTAATAATTAATCATGAATAATCCAAATTTTTATGTAATTTAAGATCATCAATTTATCTAATATTCAGTCATTATAAATGAATTTGGAGAAAAGGCCTTAATGAGATTTATGTGTGCTGTCAGTACTAAGATTTTTTTTTTTATAAAGTTTATATTTGTATATAGAGTGCACAATATATAATTGCAGGTGCACACATCCATACAGGATTCTATGGATTCTCAGACTGGTTACTTTTAACAAAAATAAAGCAGTGAAAAAGACTAAAGATTGAAAGAATCATAAAACCATAGAACAAAGTAAGTTTAAAGGGACCACTGAAGGTCACCTAGTCACACCTCTTGCTCAAAGCAGGAGCAACTTCACAATCAGTTCAGGTTGTTCATGTCCTCATCTAGTTGAGTTTTGAACATCTTCAAAGAAACAAATTCTGTAAGCTTTTGAAGTAGGCTGTTCCAGTGCTTAACCTCTCACTATGAAGAATGTCTGTATCCAGTAGGAATTTCCCTTCTTGCAACTTCAGCCTTTTGTCTCTTGTCCTTTTGCTGTGCACACGTGACAAGTGTCAGATTCCACCAGGTCTACAACAATCTCAAGTTGTGGTAGCATAATGTGAGCTCCCTGCCCCAGCCTTCACTCCTTCAGGCTGGACAACTGCAGCTCTCTCAGCCTCTCTTCATGCAGCTTTTGCTCCAGTTCCGTGACCACCTTGGTGTCGCTCAGATGCACTATCTTCCCTGTACTGGGGAGTCTAAAAGTACACAAAATATTCCAGAGGCAATCTCACAACTGTGAAATAGAGCAGAGTAATAATTTGTTTAACCTGCTGGCTAAACTCTTGCACAGTCAGCCCAGGTAGCCTTCTTGGTGCCAGGTTATACTGCTGGCACATATACAACTTATAGCACACAAGGACTCCCAGATCCTTTTCCATAAATCTTTCAGCTGAACCAGTTCTGAGACGGTACTGAACCATGAGGTTACTCTGACTCAAGCAAGTTTTCACACATTTTGTTGCTGTATTTAGTGTGATGTCTTTTAATCTATTACTAAACTTTGCTGAGGTCTCCCTCAATGGCAACTTTGCCACCCAACATAACATCATGTCTCCATGATTTAGCATCACCAACAATACTGCTGTTGGTGCATCCCACCTCATTGTTCAGGTGAGTGATGGAGGTTTTGTCCCTAATTCAGAAAAGTTGCCAGAGGAATGCTATCTGGAACTCAAGAAAAAGCTGAAAAATGTCATTGGCAGTTTCTTCTTCAATGTCTGCAAAATGGTTAACATAAATTTGAAAATTTATGGGAAAAAAATAAATTGTTAACTTCTCTATTTTGAGAAGACACTGAGAGGAAGAGAGAGAGTTACATGACAGATTCTCTGTATACCTGCCAGGCTACCTACCCTTCTTTCCACCTTCTCTAGGCTTCCTGTTTGTGTTTGACATTGCCCAGGAACAACTTGTTCATCCATACAGGCACCCAGACATTTTTGCCTGACCTTTTTGGAATGCATCACTCCTAATCTTTGGAGGAGGTGATCTGTGAATACTATCAAGTATTCCTGACATCCAAGGTAGAGAGCTACTATATGCCTTCCCTGCTACTCCGAGGATCATGTATTCCACCATTTTATGGTCCCTGCAGCCAGTTTGCCCTTGACCTTCCCATCCTTTACCAACCAAACCATGAAGGTTAGGTTGTTAGGGATAACAAGGTGCAGCATGGCACCTCTTCTTGTTAGCTCCTCTGTAACTAGGAGGAGGTAGAAGTTATCATAGATGCGTTTCAGGAACACTCTCAGTGTTTCTGCCTGTTTCATTGTCCCTCCAACAGCTACCATTGTGGTTAAAGTTCCCAAAGAGGTTCATGGCTTATGAATGTGAGGATACTCCTATCTGTGCATCGAAGGCTTATCCTCTTGGTCTTTCTGGTTATGTGGCATATAGCAGACCCTCAACAGATTGCCTCCTGTCCCTGCCCTCTAATCCTTATTCATAAACTCTCAGTGGGCTTCTCATCCATTCACACAGAGACCTCCATGGACTCCAGTTGATCACTGACATAGAGGGTATCACCCTCACATTGTCTGTCCTGCCTTTCCTTCATAAAGATTAATCCCTTCCATTCCATAACTCCAGTCATATGATCCATACCACCACATGTCTGTGATGACAATAAGATCATAGCCCTGCAGGTGTATGCATGTCTCTAACTCATCTTGTCTGTTCCCCTTGCTACATGCATGAAGTTGGCTTAACGGCTAGATTGGCTGGAATTCTTCTGATATACTTTACCATGTTGGTTCCTATTACCTCCAGAGCCCCTGGATCATCCCTGCTACACTTCAAATCTGCTGCTGTGTATGCAGCATGTCCCTGAGCAAACAGCTGTGGGCTTTAACTGTCACCTCGTCCCTCCAGCCTTGGCATGTCATCCCTCTACTTGTTGCCCGCAAGCCTGATATCATCATCATCCTCCTCCAATCATAGTTTAAAGCTCTATAGCTTTAAATTACAGAGCATTCCAAAGGCTTCAGGTTCTGAAGACAGGAGAGAATAAACCACTCTTACAGAGAATGAAGACTGAAAAGTAAACAATTATTTTAAGTCAGCTTCACATATTTCATAATGAAAGTTTTATTTACATTTTCATTCATTCTGTTTCTCTACTGGATATTCAATAATTTATCTTCCCCTGAAAGCTGAGTCGTTTCATAAAAGCAGGATCTATAGCAGTTTTGATGATAGACATAAAGAGCAAAAAAACACCAACACATGAATGAAATGTTCTTTGTATGTCAAGTAATAACCTCCGGTGGTCAGTTCCTCTTGTTTTTCATAAATTAAATATATATAATTTTTGCAGTGCTTAAGAAAATTTCATTCCTCAAAAGCACATTTTGTTTTGTTTTGTTTTGCTTTTTACTATGTTTATTTACTTGCACTTCCCTCAAAAAAAAAAAAAAAATCCTGCTTGCCAAAATTCATCCCCAAGTCTTTTGGTTTTCTTTGTAAGTGCGAAGATCCTGCATAAAGAATAAAGAACATATTGCATGAATATATCTCTTGAAGGAATCTTTCACATATATAGGGTTTTTTTCACATCTAAGTTCATTACCATATCTTTTCATTCTCTTATTTTACTGTGTCACCTCATGTTTCTTCAGTGTCAGCTTCCTACTATCCCACTGATCTTTATTTAGCTAGCAAGGATTCCTCAGCCTTCTTAATACAATCTCCATATATTTTTTTTCCCCATCTTTTTTCTTTCTGGGAAGCTTTTATTTCCTTCTGTCCTGTGAGAGAAGCTCAGCCATCACTATGACCTGTTGAAGACTTTGTGGTGCTAAGGTGGAAAAAGACAGGTGCTCTCAGGTTCATTTTGCTTTATAATGTATAATTAATAGGGAGCAGTCTGCCTTTCTCCAGGATTAATTTTTCATTTCTTCCACTCTATGTAAAGAATTTCCTAAGTCTAAATGCATATTTTGACTTGAGCCCTTGTTATTAGAGGACTGCAACCTGAAGACAGTGGTACCTGATATGGCAAGGGCAATTTTTTCCTTATAGTGTAAATAATACCTTATCTTTGACATATGATCCCCATAGCACAGTATGTCAGACAAATATAGTAAAATGTTTTTACAGATTTCTTACAGTTTTCTCGATGACAAAGACTATTTGATAGTAAGCTTTAGGAGTATAACTTCTTTAGACTAGTGTAAAGAACTGTGACTGTTGATTATTTGTCTTAACATCTCTGCCATATCATCCTCATCAAAAAGGAACAAAAGGGACCTTAGCAGACCTTGGCCAAGCTCTCCCTACATTCCTATGCAAAGCACTATTATCAGCCTTAGCAAAGGAGTCTAAAAAGCCTCCAAGGCAAAGACTATCACCACTAAGGAGGATATCCCACACCTGGAGTTGGAGTGGGGAAGTAAAGGGGATCTGGAAATTCCTCTAGGACAACATTGGGCAATAAAATTCTCGAGCAGCACTATAAAAAGAAAGAACAATGAAGAGGAGAAGAGGAGATGCTTCGATACCACCTGAAGTCATCAAAGAACATCGGGAGACATCGCGGAAAAACACTTCCCCATCGCACCTGAAAACATCGGACTGATGGGACGCCGCAGCTCCGTGGTTGGTAACTATCGTCATCTCTCTCTTTCTCTCTCTCTCTCTCTCTCTCTCTCTCTCTTTTTCTCTCTCTCTCTCCCTGCCCCCTTCTTTGGCACACTTGTCATAGGCTAAATAAAGTAAAATGTACACTTGACTCCATTTTGAGTCTTAATTCTGTTCCCAAGAATTATAAGAACCTAGTCAAGACAATACACCTAATTGGACCTCGCTCAGGGGTTAAGCCCAGCCGCCCCCAACCACCCAGAGTGTTCTGAGGCCCGGTTGGAACGCAAGGGGGTTTAACCTCTGCCAAATTGGTCTACCTGGTTCTGGATCGTGACAACTAGCTATAGATATTTTTATTCATGGATATGTCTTTCAACCACAGCAGTTACCATGTGATTAGCATATAATCTGGCAAACCCATTTGCTATGAAAATACTGAAGATTGATTGATTTAATCTTGATTTTAAAAATTTCTCCAGGTGATTACATAAAAAATATGATTTCAAATATGTGAACTAGGAAATTAAGGTTTAGTCTCAAATTTAGGAGGATATTTTTTTAGATTTTGATAGAGTTTTTATTCCCTAAATTTAGACAATTTTACCACAGGGCATGGTCACTTTTAAGTTGCCAATCAAATCTCCTAGCATTTTTCTAGTTAGTAGGGAGCAGCAGGAGCATGCAAAGCACTTTCCCTCGTGTTCAAAATGGGAATAAACCAAGTTGGAGGTCTTTTTTTAATTCTATGATAAATCCAAAAGTCCCTCAGTTTTAACTGCAGTGAATGTGTCTCTGACCAACGCAAATTGTGAAGAATTAATTAAAAACCTAAGATTTTTGAGAGATTAATTTTATACTATATGAGATAATTTTAAAATGTCCTCTCTTTTCAACATCAAAATATCTGAAATATTGACAGTGATGTGTCAAAAAAGGTAAGACTATCCTCTTATAAGAAAATGACCAAGCAGAAAATACCAGAAAGAGCTAAAAAGGGGTGAAATCTGTCAGACAAGGCAATTTTAGGGATAAAAGATGATGTAATAAAATTAATTAGGGCCAATGTTGCATGCATTTGAGAGGAATCAGAAAGCATTGGGAACAGCATCTAAGAGCTCTGCAGTAGAGGAATTATGTGTCTGTGGCTGAGAAGTTCTAAATGAAATCATAAGTCTGTGAGATGGAGCAGAACTCGAGAACTATTGAAATCAGAGTGCATACAACACAGGATATTTTGTTTTAAATAATAAATTCTGTAATATATTTATTTTGCAGATTTGAAACAAGTATAGAGGTATTTAATCCAAATGAAATACACTGTGAATTAGCTGGGGATGTTTTATTAAGCCTACCATTACCAGTCTGGAAATGTGGGTGGAATTTCATTCAGTTGTTACAGAGGAATTATTATCATCCAACTTACATATTAGAAGAATATATGTACAAATCTACAATTGAGATATCTAAATTTAAACTGATTATCTAGAACCTGTTTATAGTAAGCGAAGCAAGGTGACATTCATCTCATTTAAAATAGATTTTGTTGTGGATTAACCCTAGTAGGCAGCTGAGCCCCACACAGTCTCTTGCTCACTCCTCCACAGAGGGATGGTGGAAAGAATCAGAAGAGTAAAAGTGAGAAAATTCATGGGTTGAGATAAAGACAGTTTAATAGCGAAAGTGAGAGTTATGAGTGCAAGCCAAGTAAAATAAAGAATTCATTCACTTTTCCCCATTGGCAGGCAGGTGCTCAGCCATCTCCAGGAAAGCAGGGCTCCATGTGTAACAGCTACATGGGAAGAAAAAAAAAACCCATCACTTTGACCATCCTTCCTTTCTCCTTCCCCAAATTTTATTGCTGAGAATGGCATCATATGATATGGAATATCCCTTTGGCTCTTTGGGGTCATCTGTCCTGGCTGTTTCCACTCCCAAACTTCTTGTCTTCCCCCAGCTGGTAGGGCAGCATAAGAAGCAGAAAAGTCCTTGACTGTGTAAGCACCGTTCAACAATAGCTAAAACTTTGGTGTGTTATCCACACTGTTTTGGTCAGAAATGCAAAACAGCTCTGCAAGAAATGTTATGAAGAAAACTAACTCTATCACAGCCAAACCCAGTATAGCTGATTAAACTGTCACTTGAACTTTCTGTGAAAGTCTTCTCCAATCACTGTAAAGGAGTTCCAGAAGTTTCCTTAGATGTAGACATGTAGTTTATAGTTGCCTAACTTTAAATTAAATTAATTCCACCCATCATGTCTAGTCATCAAAGTTCCTCAATAATCAATGGAGAGAAGCAATTACAACTAAAATTGAATTAATCTCTAAGATAGGTGTTGGAGACAGACAGGATGAATTATACTCTCGTAGTATAAATTACTCTATTTGTAGTGCAGAGAAGTGCTTTATATTATCTGCCTGACTTCCATGGAATTTAGGTTGGGTGACGAATACTGACTTACATGTTAATCATTAACCACCCCCCCATCGCACCCCCCTGCCCCCACCCCCCAAAAAAGAAAGTTATAAATATTGTCAAAGACTTTCTGTCTTTTCTAAAATCTCTTTGGACTTTGGAAAGAGAGCATTAGAAAAAGATGAACAAGCATATGGAAATCAAAACCCAGATCTGACATACCAATCCAAAATTATATCTCAGGAGTTTCTCAACATAAAAATTAACATAAAATAAAAATAATCAGAAAGATTTTTAAGTAAAATGAAGCTGTGGTCTCAAAAAATCTTTGGTTCGACAGCTTGAGTCAGGGCTGTCACTCTGTTATTAACTAATCCTGCTGTCCAGGAACACAGCAGGACATTCAGAGAAGTCTACTTTCAATACACCAGCCCAGCAATAAAACTGGACCTCCAAAGTGCACAGCTAGAGCTTTTATATGCCCATAATAATACCTCTGGTGATTTTTCTTAAGTGCCAGACATTCACATTCAATATATTTTCCTTTCAAAAATAATTATTAGAATGATATTTATAATAAACAATATCTTGCACAGCTACTGCTAAATTTGGGCACTCCAAAGTACTTTGAAATAGTGAAAACAGTGTCGCTAAACTGAATTTGCAATGTAAGGTCTATCACCTGCTTCTTTCTAGAGTCAGTATTTTTGAAACCACCCTCTGTGGTCATGTTTAAGTTGAAAATTCTGTGCCATTCGTTCCTCAGTTGCAAGATGAATTTCATTATTTTAAGAAATAAATATTACTTTTTTAAAGGTGTTTTCAGATCTTAATGAGAGTTGTTTTGGAAATTGTAATTATTAGAAGTAACCCATAAAGTTATAAATTAATGTCATAAAATTATTTCACAGAATTTTAAAAATATTTTTAAAAAACAATCTCACAATGGCTGAAAATAAGAGTTAGAGTCTGGCTGTTGAACAATCAAATTGCTCCGTGTCCAAGTGTAAGAGCAGGAAATAAAAGAGCATCATAGTTTAAGAACGGACTTAACAGGTCAGTCCAGAGTTCTGCCTAGTTTAGAGTCTTGTCTCCAAAAGTGGACAATAGTGAGATAGGACCATATAGAAACAGAGTTTAAGCATAAGGTAAGCACTCATTAACACTTCTCACAAATATTTTCCTAGCCTCCAAAAATCTGCACCTAAGTTGTCAAAATAAACTTCTTAATTTTATAGCATCTCTTGATGGATTTCTTTTGCTCAGGTTTGTCCCTCATCCCTTGAATGCCAATTAAGTTTTTTAAACTCATCAGGTTGCTACGGCAAGAAGTTACACAATTGAAGCATGCATTTTATGAAGAGCCACCTCCTTACTCTGTTTCTACCATCTGCTAGTTTCATTCAGTGTTTCCTAATTTGTATTTTGGGAGAAACAGTGATCAACTGTCTTCCTTGTGCCATTCACAAGATGTCCATTTTTATTTTTTTTATTCTTTCATTCTTCTCCTTTACTTAATCTTGGCCACAATATGTCCATACTTTCTGCTTTTCTATGCAACTTTTCCAAATCTTAATAAGTACTTCTCTGTAAAGTTGGAGGAAGAAAAAGTTCTGCTTGCAGTAAAACATGGCTAAATTTAAAAATGTGCAGTGGCACAGCAATGAGGTCTAAGTACATTTCCCTTTTTCCTTTTTTTAATTTATTTTTATGTTTTTGTTTCTGACTGCTTTTGAGCACAGATACTTCTTCAGATTTTTCATTCCAGGAACTACCATTTTCACTAGCATTGCAGATGAAAATATATATCCCGACACCCAAACTTTAGGGATTGAGTCCTAAGTTCTGATTTTTATTGCTACTTTACTGTTTTAATGTTACTTTGTAAAATGAGTTACTAGAATATCTCAAGAGCTTAATTCTGAGAGCTACTGTAAATATTTCTGTTCATTTACAAACCCCCTTCTTAATGACAATACAAGTGTATGCAATAGATTAACTACCTATTAACATTTAAGGGAATTCAGATTTCTTGATAATTACAATTTAATTATTGTAGCTTACAGTTTGAAAGGTCTTTTTATCCTAATGTATCTTTTTTTTTTTTAATTTACATTACAGTATTTTCTTGAATGAGACAAGAATAAATATCTATAAGAAAGAAAAGTTAAATAAACACACATATTTTAGTGGAAATTAGTATTTTTGACAATGTCTAAATATTTATTAAACCTGAAACACTATCCTTTTATATTTTATTATGACAACTGCATATTTAATGAGGAATGTGTTCAAAATGAAATAATAGCACCTGCAGATCTTAACAACATAAAGCAATCAAGAAAATTATAACTGTGGCCTTCTAGTTTCTAATAACATCAACTTTTTATTGCAGTAACTACCAGTGCAAATCTTATTACAAAACCCAAAACATATATAATTTTAACATATAACAAATAAATTGAATAACAAAGTTAGTCTTCTTTCTTTATTCACCTCTAGTATCAATTTATTTGCCCCTTCACATACTGCATTTTCTAAGGAGTGGTTTACAATAGGTTAGAATCATAGAATCATAGAATAGCTAGAGTTGGAAGCGACTCCCAGTGGTCATCTAGTCCAACCCCCCTGCAAGAAGCAGGGACACCCCCAACTAGATCAGGTTGTTCAGGGCCTCATCCAACCTAGCCTTGAACGTCTCCAAGAATGGGGCATCCACCACCTCTCTGGGCAACTTGTTCCAGTGTTCCACAACTCTCACAGTAAAAAACTTTTTTCTAATATCTAATCTAAATCTACCTCCTCTATTTTGAAACCATTACTCCTTGTTCTATCACAACAGGTCCTGCTGAACAACCTCTCCCCATCTTTCTTGTAGACCCCCTTGAGGTACTGGAAGACCGCTATAAGGTTTCCATGGAGCCTCCTCTTCTCC
>VXBZ01007600.1:149504-230746 GCA_013399135.1 Heliornis fulica | reverse complement strand
AAGGACCCCTGAGGGACGCCCCTCGTGACCGGTCTCCATTTGGACATTGAGCCATTGACCACCACTCTCTGAGTGCGGCCATTCAGCCAGTTCCTTATCAATCGAGTGGTCCATCCGTCAAACCCATAAACAACAAGGTTGACTTGTTTATATTTATTCTGTGGTCTCTATGTAAAATTAAAAGAGCATTAATTAGCGAACAAGTTTTTAAAATTAATTTTATAAAACTTATGAAGAAAGAAGGTGTAAGGAATTTCTGTATATATGGCATGGCAGTACTCATTTAAACAAATTATTCATTAGAGAGAGGCCTGCAGTGAATGTCTGCTGCTATTGATTAATGCTTAAAGTGTGCCCCTTAAATAATTATGCTCTTATACTTTTGCATGCACAGTTCAAACTATTATTTTATTAGAACTATCTGTACCTGATATTTTTTTTTCTATTTTAGCATATTTACATTGAATTCTTCCCCAAAAATGGGGTGTGTTATATAAAATAAATGGTTTTGTGGTCACCAATGTCCTCATAAGAAGTATTTAGCATAAATTTACAGTTTCAAATAAGAAATGCAGTAACCTATTCAATCCCTTTCTAATTTGTGCCTGTAGTGGCACAAACTCTCTTAATAAATAGAGTTCTAGCCTTGGAGAAATAAAATTATTTGATTGTATGGAAAAGTGTACAATCAAAACATTGTCAGATTTTTGCAGAAAAAATCACTCAAAAAACCTACAGGTTCCTAATGTTGTATAGTAGTAGAAATATTCCACTTCTGCTTGAAAATTTTCTAGCAGTCAAGCTTCTGCTCAGAAATCCAGGAAAAAAATAATCAATTCTACTTTGTAATATATTTGGTACCATCTTTTAACAGACAAAACAGTCCTCTAAACAGAAAAAAAAAAAAAACAAACCAAAAACAAAAACAAAAAAAAAAACCAAACCCAAAAACTTGGTAAAAATACAAGTTTAGGAGTTGGATGGCAAAATTTTGATCCAATCAAACAATTTTAAAATTTTACTACAAATGACTAAATTTGCTTTAACCAAAATGATGAGATTTTGTTTTAGTATTATCATAGGCTTTCTGTGTGAGTTTTAAAAGGAAACACAAGGACTCTGACCATAGTTTTTCCATCAGCAAAATAAGATAACTTACTAAAAAGAGTATTAGCAGCAGTTAAAATTTTTGAGATCCTCTGATGAAAGCACCAGACATCAGTGAAGATCCACCATTTCAATTGTTATTATTCAAACCTTACTAGGAAAAATAGCTACTTTCTGGGAAAGAAATAGTCTCAAGACTTGATATCTTTGTACATCAGATTTACTTTACACATTAGTATAAAGCTGAAAGCAATCTAAATATTTTCTTACTTAGAAAATGTATATGACAGCTTCATGGTATGATTACTGTCACTTTCATTATTTGAAAATTATGTGATCTGTCAGTGGAGAGAATATTTTGCATAGTTCAGTCTTCTACTACACTTGGTTTGATTGCTTTGATATTATTTCTAATTAGGAATGCAATGCTGACTTATAAAAATATTAAGCAAGCATAAAAGCTACTGACGAACATTTTATGATAGAGAAAACAACTCAGCTTTCAGAAAACTGTCTTAGGTCTGTCTAGCCTAATGTCAAGTGATGAAGTACTCAGCTAATGAAATGTCAAATTAAGAATATCTATTTCATGTACTTCTGTATAATTCTTTATATAATGAAGGTGTTTTGCAGTTTTGTTTTGGGGTTTGGTTTTTTTTGTTGTTGTTATTCACTGAAAAATAATGGATAATTAGCTCAAAATGACTAATGATTTTAGGCCAGTTTTTAATCTACCTCACTGTTCATCCAAGCTCTACAACAGCTTCTCGATGAGGATCTCATGGAAGACAGTGTAAAAACCTTATGAAATTCCAGGTACACCACTTCCTCCTAGTCTATCAATCTAGTCATAGAATCATAGGAAACAAAGAATCACAGACTGTTAGGAGTTGGAAGGGATCTCGAAAGATCATCTAATCCAACCCCCCTACCTGTGCACGATCATCTAGAGTAGATCACACAGGAACATGTCCAGGTTGGTCTTGAATGTCTCCAGAGAAGGAGACTCCACAACCTCTCTGGGCAGTGCTCCATCACCCTCACTGTGAAAAAGTTCTTCCTTACATTCACATGGAACTTCCTATCTTCCAGCTTGGACTCATTGGCCCTTGTCCTATCACTGAGAAGAGACTGGCTTCATCCTCCTGAAAGTCACCCTTAACATATTTATAAACATTAATGAGGTCACCCCTCAGTCTCCTCCAAGCTAAAGAGACCCAGCTACCTCAGCCTTTCCTCATAAGGAAGGTGTCCTTCTCCATCATTTGAGTGTCCCTGTGCTGTACTCTTTCAAGGAGTTGTATGTCCTTCTTGAACTGAGAGGCCCAGAACTGGACACAATATTCCACGTCTGGTCTCACCAGGGCAGAGGAAAAGGACCTCTCTTGACCTGCTAATGACAAGCCTTCTAATACAGCCCAAGATGCCATTGGCCTTCATGGCCATGAGGGCACACTGTTGGCTCATGGTCATCCTGCTGTTCCCCAGGACCCCCAGGTCCCTCTCACCTACACTGCTCTCCAACAGGCCAGTCCCCAACCTATACTGGTACCTGGGGTTGTTCCTCCCCCGATGCAAGACCCTACACTTGCCCTTGTTAAATGTCATTCAATTTCTCCCTGCCCAGCTCTCCAGCCTCTCTGAATCTTGTTGAATGGCAGCACAACCTTCTGGTGTGCCATCCACCCCTCCCAGCTTTGTGTTGTCAAAAGAAGATTATCAAGTTGGTCAAGCAAGGCCATGAAGCATATTGTTTAGTCTTGCTGGCTTTCTTGCCTTAATGTGACTGGAAATTGCTTATGGTATTAGCTGCTCTATAATCTTTCCAGGGTCTGAGATAAGAAACACTGGCCTGAGGTTCTCTGAGTCTTCCTTCTACTTCTTAAAGACAGGATTTGCTCTAGCTTTCCTCCAGTCTTTCACACTTTTCCCAGTGATTGCTGGTCAGATTATAGAGCCTAAAGGCTGATATAGTGCTGTGTCTGGTAATTAAGATGAGAGTAAAGTCAGTAATATGCTGATGTTTTTGGTTGTTACTAGGCAACATTTACCCAAAGTTAAGGATTTTTTAACTTCTTGTGGTGCTCCACCTGCAAGGAGGCTGGAGTACATAAGAAACTGGGAGGGGACATGGCCAGGACAACTAACCAAAACTGGACAAAGTGATATTCCATACCATACGACATCATGCTCAGCATACAACTTGGCTGAAGCTGGCCAGGGTCTTGATCCAGCTCTGGGACTAGGTAGGCATCAATAGTCTGTGGGTGTTGAGCAAGTGTGCTGCATGTCTCTTGGTTTGTATTTTCTATCATAATTACTATCATTATTATTACTTTTATCTTTCTTTTCTGTCATACTAAACTCTTTTTATATCTACCCACAAGTTTTACTTTTTCTTTACTGACTCTCTCCCCTATCCCACTACATGTTCTCAGCTTTAAGAAAGTTCAGCATGTCTCTTCACCTATGGTCAGAAATGTGAAACCAAAGGGTTTGCAGTTGGGAAAACAAGCACACGCTGTGAAATACAAAGATGATTAATTTTTGCCATTGAAAATCAACAGAAAAACAAATAAATAACATACTGTTGCCAAAAGTAAGATAAATTCAATAACTTCACCTGAAGACATAAGAGCCTGGCTGTAGGCACTTTAATTGCCTAGTGCAGATAAAACCTGTGAGGTCAATGCAAGCAAGACACTGAAAATTCACAAAGCAGAACATGTGAGCAACCTCATGCAGATTAGATGGAAGAGATCCCCACAAGGAAGGTAAAAAGATGAGAAATAGAGGAAATGGGAGTTCCCTACACCAATCCGCATTTCTCGTTGATATTCCTTGAGTGGTCCCTTTATCCAGTTAATATTTTTTTTTTCTTTAAATGTAAGATTCTGAGCAGGTAGCACAGTCATGCTAAATGAACTCTGTGTCCATGAGGACTGTGCCCTAGGTATACTGTGCATATGAGCCCTGCTAGAATAATCCTCAACATGGTTTGTTGGTAATGGTATTGGTACTCTGTGTGCAATGCCCACTGAAGAAGCTGACAGTGTAAGCTTAGCACATCCCAGACATGGACTAAGGCAATGTCAATAGAATGGTGGTAGATAATACTCATATACCTTGTTGAAGCCACAGAAAAATATAATTCAGCAGTGATTATGAGAAGAATTCAATGTGACTTTCCTGAACCACTGGGAGATGTACTGGATCATGTACCAAAAGGTAAGAATCTCTTTTGGCAGGTGACAAAGAAGTTGTTAAATGAATGGCAGCAGTGATGTCCTGCATACCAAGTCATCCATCATGTTGGAATGACTCTACACTGCTCCCATGAGAGTACCTGGAGTACTGAATCCAGTTGTGGGATTCCCAGTACACTAGTAAAAGAAGGACATGGGTCTCTTGGAATGCATCCAGAGTAGGGCCATGAGGATGACCAGAGAGCAGAATCACCTCTACTACAAAGACAGAATGAGAGAGTTGGACTTGTTCATCCTGAACAAGAGAAGGGTCTGGTTAGACCTTATAGAAGCTTTCCAGTTTTGAAGGAGCTTACTAGAAATCTGGAGATGGACTGTTTACAGGAGCATGTAGTGATAGACAGTGGGTAATAGTTTTAAACAGAAGGAATGTAGATTTAGATTAGGTATTAGGAAGCAATTCTTTACTGTGAGGGTGGTGAGATACTGGAACAGGCTGCCCATAGAAGCTGTGGAAACCCCCTCCCTGGAAATGTTCATGGTCACATTGGATGATGCTTTGGGAAACCTGGTCTAATTCCACAACCCTGCCATGGGCAGGGTTGTGGAATTAGATGATCTTGAAGGTCCTTTCCAAGCCAAATCATTCCATGATTCTGTGACTATTACTGTACAACTGCTATCTTATTTATTGAAAAACTCCAGTTACAGACATCTCCCATTGTTATCAATTCTTTGTCACATGGCTGCTATCCGACAGTGGACTATTATGTTTAGTATTGCGTCCTATCTTAATACTGTCTAAATCTGCTAGAGAGTTAGTCTTTATGTTTCTGGCTATGTCGTTGTGTATTGGTAACAGCACAAAGAGCAAGAAGCCTGCATTACAACCAAAGTGACCTCTCACCCGTGAGGGAGCACAGAGCATATTACAGAGTGAGCAGGCTGCCCTGGACGACAGAGCGGGTTGTAACCCCGTGTGCTGCGAGTACCGCGCCAGTACCCTGAATGACAGTGATTCCCTGGGGGAAATCAAGTGGTGGATTGTTGAACAGTGTCACAGATTAATCTGTGTAATGCTAAGGACCCTACCATTGGCAATTCTGTGGTTTGATTTTTTTCACTTGCATATGAGTAACCTTTCACCTAAGCTGCTGTGGATGTATTTTTCCGAATCTATTGTGGCAGTATTTTTCCCTTCTTGCTTTCATGCATGCTTATGAATAGCTATCCAGTAAAATATGAGTTGAGTCCATCAAGTCATTTCTCAGTGAGCTGTTTTCTGCTGATTTAAAAAAAAAAAAAAAGGAAGAATTATTTTACTAATATGGATTGCAATGAATGGTTTTGGCAAATGAGAACAGATGAGTTTTGGGGTATTTTTGTTATATTGTACCTTGCTTTTCTTTTTTTCTTTTTTACATTATTTTTCTTTTCTTCTTTGATACATGACTATGCTTGAGAATTTTGCTCAGTCACCACTAAAATGATAATATGACCTTTCTGTCTCAAGTCAGGTTCTGGATCAGGGGACCAGTCTGAATGCATCTTAAGCTAATAGTTGAAGGTACTGAATTGTCTATTTATGTTTCAGTCAACTACATAAAAATTACCTTGAATTCTTCATATGTTTGTTCATGTCATATATATGGCTACAGTATGAGTATTCAGATCCAAAGAAACATACCCTTTTCTCCCATGTATCTGATTTCTGGGTGGTTTTATTTTTTCTTTTTTTTTTTCTCTTTTTAATTTTTTGTATATTTTTCTCTTTCCCTTTCCTTCTTTTCTAATTCTTGATTATTGGTATAATTATTGGATCAAAGTTCATCTGAATAATATCTCTGAATCATCTGAATAATATCTCATCCTTAGTATACAATGAAAAATAATAGAAATAGCTGATTTTCGTCACGAACATAAAGGGACTTCACGAGACTTTCTCAGATGTAAGTTTTAAATAAAATGAATACCACTCTTTCTGTAAGGGAAACATTTAAAATAATGGCTCCTGCTTCATAATGCTTAGTAAGACAAATTATCCAGGGGTGAAAGATAAGGCACCGAGACATTAAATACTAAGATGTGAAACTGCTTAGAAACTAATATCTGCTTCCCAGAAGCTGTGGCTATTAAATATGTGATATTCCCTAAATTCCTGAATATATTTAGAAAAGCAGAAGGGAAAAGGTCAAAACACAGTTTCTTAAGTCCTCATTTAATGAAGCGCTATACCAGATGCACAACTGAATGGGCTTTGAATTCTTTGTTTTAAATCCTTCATTGGAAACTTTAACTTTTATGTAGAAAGCTATGGAAAAAACTGCTTGGAAATATGTGGTTGTGGATTTGATGACTTCTCAAATATAGAAAAGAAAATAATATCATATTTCAACTGTTATTACAACAAAACCACAATAATTATGTTTTGCCATTCACATATTAAGAATTTTGAAGCTTTTATAATTGTAAAATAAGAATCTGCTCCCATTGCTCGTTTTACAATACAGACTAAGAATCTCTACCCCACAGCATCCTTCTGTCTAAATTAGAGAGATATGAATTTGATGGATGGACTATTCAGTGGATAAGGAATCGGTTGGATGGTCATATCCAGAGAGTAGTGGTCAATTGTTCAATGTCTGGATGGAGACCAATGACAAGAGGTGTTCCTCAGGGCTCCGTACTGGGACCAGTACTGTTTGATATCTTCATCAATGACAGACAATCTGATTGAGTACACCTTCAGTAAATTTATACCATGCTGAGCAGTGATACTGATAGGCCTGAAGGGAGGGAATGCCATTCAGAGATAGGGACCTGGATAAGCTCATGAAGTGAGCTCACAGGAACTGCATGAGGTTCAACGAGGGCAAAGAAAGATTCTTAAATAGGTAGGGAAAACTCCAAAATCAATACAGGCTGGAGGATAAATGTATTGAGACCAGCCCTACAGAGAAGGAACCAAGGATGCTGGTGAATGAAAAAATTGAACATGAGTTGTCAAAGTGTTCTTGCAGCCAGGAAAGCCTGTCATATTCTGCATAAAAACCAAGTCTAGCCATCAGGTTGGCAAATCTGATCTTTCCTTCTCTCACTGATGAGACTCCACCTGAAGAACTGCATCCAGCCCTGGAGTCCTCAGTACAAAACAGGGACCTGTTGGACAGGATCCAGAGGAGAGACACAAAATTATCAGAGGGGTGGAACACCTCTCCTGTGAGGCCAGGGGGAGAGTGTTGGGGTTGTTGGAGAACAGAAGGCTGCGGCAAGACCTTACAGCAGCATCCCAATACTTAACGGAGTTTTATAAGAAAGATAGTGCCAGACGTTTTCAGTAGTGCCTGCTGCAGTAAGACAAGGGGCAATAGTTTTAAGCTAAAAGAGGATAGATGCAGACCAAGCATAAGGAATAAAGTTTTATAGGATGAGAATGTTGGAACAGGTTTTCCAGAGAGGTGGTAGATGCAACATCCCTGGGAATATTGATGGTTAGGGTGGACTGAGCTCTGAGCATCCCGATCTAGTTGAGGTCATTGAGGGGTGTTGAACCTGGTGAGCTTGAAAGGTCATTCTAAACCATTCTATGATTCTGTAATTCCTTTTTTTTTTTGTCCAGATTGGGCCGTAAATGTGAAAATCAAGTAGCTTCAAAGCAGTGTTTGCTGCTTTGAATATATAAAGTACTTCTAAAAACTACCATGCTATGAAAGGTTATTTTGTACCATCTTTATGATGCAACTGATGTCATTTCTGTTTCAAGAATAAAAGTGTAGACTTTCACATTTATGGAAGACATAGTCCCATTGTTATATGAATATGGTTAAGAAACTGCAATTTATGCATATATAATATAGATACAGATATAGATATATATTGGCTTAATTCTAGAAAACACTTTATATGTTTTCCATGCTTGAGTTTTCAATGTATTATACTATGACAGTTGGAAAAAAAGTCTAATTTGGTTTCATTTGTTCTTTCATAATACATCAGCATTATGTTCATTTAATTTAACTGGTTTGTACATGTTAGAGTTTTAAAATGATAATCTATTTCTGACCACAACATCACTTCTCTCTCTGAAGGTATAAAACATGACAAGTGCTATAACTTTTTACACTGTGAGAAAGAACTCAAAAGCAGATAATGAAGAATTTCAAAATCATATTTTTCTCTGTAAGTATGTTCAAGTATATTCAATGAACTGAATATTTGACTAATGGTATTGTAGCATTAAAAAAGATATATTACAAAAAACTTCGTAGCTGTGCATAGTTGTTTTTTAAACTGATCTGAAAAGCTTACAGGCATTTAATATTATAGTTGAATTTCTTAGCTGTCTTCAGATATTGTGTGGGTGGACTGAAAGAAAAAAGTGATTAGCTGCTTTAGTCTTCCTGACTAAAACTGTGGATTTCTTTTTTACTTCTTTCTCAATATGTCTTTTATGACTAACATGTAAGGACAGATTCTATTGATCAGGATTTTGTCCTTTAGGTGTCGTAAGGTATTGCAGAATTCTAGAATCTTTGAAACCTTTACAGATAAATGAGCACAATAAAAAGGCTGCCATTTCCACACTTACTCTTTTATTGGCAATATTAGAGAAAAATAATAGTGTGTTTGAAGATGGATGAGAATGTTGGAACAGGTTTTCCAGAGAAGACATAAAGAATAAGGTTGAAGATAAAAAAACAAAGCTATTATCAACAGACAAAAAATTCACCACCGTGAAATAAGCTCTGCTATACAGAAGATCAGATGATCCAGTTGTTCTTTCTGGCCTTAAATCTGTGATACTATGAAATTTCCTATCTTTTCACAGTGTAGAAATTTTCTTTGGAGAAACAGTAGGATCATTCAGAGCCTAGGGATCTGATGGAGAAGAATCTGGGAGGGACAACAATAATGAGGTTTGGGGAATCAATCCAATATATCAAAAGTGACAAGGTATAGGACAAAAGTTGCAACCCAGAAAAGTAGTTGGCAGGAAAGTAAAATGAGGCATTAGAAAATTTAGCTGTGGTAAATGATCTAAATGCAAACTGTTAAAGAGTTTGATCTCTTTCATAAGGCACATTTTTCCTTTTGGAGCTCACTATACTTGACTGTTACTGCTTCATTTTGTATACATTGGCATGATTCTATGAAAGGTTTTCCTGTGCTGCATATAACCTGGAATGTGCAAGTAAATTGATTAGCCTTGCTGCCTTATGCAGTCACCAGCCAGCTCAGTAAAGAGGAGCATGTTTCTTGTGAGATCCATCTGCTCTGCTGGCTGGCAAATCTGTGAAGTGGCAGAAATCCAAGCCCTGTACAGGTTTCCAAAAGTAAAAAAAAAAAAAAAAAAAAAAAAAAAAAAAAAAAAAANAAAAAAAAAACCAAAAAAATCAAAGCTTTTGTAAACCTGACTGGGAGGTCATGACAGGCATCTGACAATGAAAATCAAGGGCTTCTGGAAAATATGGTCACATTAGTATTGAACGATTCAATGTGCCTATTGTGGTGAGGACTGTATTGTTTCATGTTTAGTATTTACACCACAGCAACCATGGTATCAGTACTCATCTCTCGTCAGTAAATGGTAACTGTCAGTATCCATGTGGTTTGGCAAAGCACATGATAGACTTCTGTGAGAGACAAGCGTTTTCTAGCCCACTGAGAAGCAAGTTGTTAACAGAAAGACCCAAAAGATTCACTAAAGATTTTGTGAACAGAAGTCTGAACTGGAGTTGAACACAGTATAAGCAGGACATTCAATGCTGCTGGCATAATCACCCTCTTCACAGAACAATGCCTTTTATTCTGAAGCTGGTTCAGAGAAATGCAGATAAACTTGCAAATAATAGCAAAATGCAAAACTAAATACCTAAATTAATGCAAAACTAATTCTTTTTTTCTTTCTCGTATGTGAACCTTGTTACTTTCTATTATTTCATGATTTACTACTACCCTTGCCTTATGTTTGTGCTTTTTTTTCCCTTGTGGTTTTTATTTGTACATTTTGATCCTGTGCACAGTATTATTGAAGTCTGCTCAAAAAAGGCACACAAAAGCAAATCTAGAATCCACACATATTTTTAATATAAAATGTTTTTCTATGTTTCACAGCTTTCAGATTCCCAAATGTTTTTCCTACTATTGTTCTTCAAAGTAAACCATTATTATTTTTCAGCCCAACCATCAAATAAGCAGCATACAGATATTTGCTCACTGCCCCCTGCACCACCCCCCACACCCCCCAGATCCAGTAGGATGGGGGAGAGAATAAGAAAAATAAAAGTGAGAAAACTCTTAAGATAAAGACAGTTTAATAAGTAAAGCAAAAGCCACACAGACAGCAAAGCAAAATGTGTTCATTCACCACTTCCCATAGGCCAGCAGGTGTTCATCCATCTCCAGGAAAGCAGGTCTCCTTTATGCATTGTGGTTACTTGGTAAGATAAAAAGCTCTGAAAGTCTCCTCCTTCCTCCTTCTTCCACCAGATTTACACTGATGAATATGACGTCATATGGTATGTAATATCATATGACTTTGGTCAGTTGGGGTCAGCTTTCATAGCTGTGTCCAACTCCTTGTGCGTTCCAGCATACTTGCTGGTAGGCTGGTCTGAGAATCAGAAAAGGCTTTGTCTGTGTTTAATGACTTCTTAACAATAACAAAAACATCCTTGTATCATGAAATCTCTTTTCAGCACAAATCCAAACCCTAATGCTAGCTACTAGCAACAAGAAAATTATCCCAGCTGAAGGCAGAACATCCAAACAATGTCAAGTTCTATCCCAGTTTTAGTTTTGACCCAGGAAAAGGAAAATTGCCAAAAATTCCATGGGGTCTATTGGTACATAGCTTTTATTTATGACTAATAAGGAAAGCAAGGATTTCAGTGATAAATAGTATAGAAATGTAAAGCAGAATTTGAAAAGCTGTGAGTAAAAACCGGGAACAGTAAGACTGGATTTAGATTCTCTGTAAGTATTTAAAACATTAAATATAATCTTTCTCTTTCATTTGCTTTTTTTTTTTAAAGTATGAGAGATTGACATAATATATATCACTTGTCACTTAAGGAAGTATATTTTAATGGTTTATCTTCTGTATGCCAAGTTTTGCAAGTAAATCTGTATGGTCTGCTTAACTTGGCTAACTGCTGCATTGAATTTTTCAAGACACAGAAGGCAATGTCTACACAAGAGGGTAGAGATGACAGAGAAGGTTAGGGGTATAAACAGATATACAGAACTTCACAGACAATCCTATCAGCCTAATTTAGGGGATAATCTTCTCCCATGGAAGGTAGCAAGACGTATGACTGTGTCTGTGGGCAATAAACTCTGTTGAACTGGAGATGTAAGAGAACAGTCATACTGGATTTTTCCATGCTTTCAGGATATTGTCTGGACAGAGACACTTAGAACAAGATATTATGAAAGGAAAAGGAGTGCAGGTACCAAGACAAGAGGATTCCCACTTTTTAGTTTTGCATTACAGGTTTTTAACTACATACAAAAGGTCACCCACACTCCTCAGCAGTTCATATATGTGTTTATGCATTTTCTGCAAAGCAAATGGAGGGACATGGTCACCTGTCTCCTTACAATAGACACTTTTGTGCATGTGGAATGATCACACACTTAATATTCACCTTCATGCTTGGACATTCTTGAACTTGTCTGTACACTGTTTACTGAGTCTGTGGCAATTATGCCCAATGCGACTAAAGTTATTTGTCTTTTTTAATGGAAAATACCAGTCAGTCAAAGCAGAGATTCTCTACAACCTTTAGACCAAAAGATACTGCTCGACACAAAGAAGCATCTATCACAGATTGTTTCTAGCCATATTAAAGCATTGTTTAATCCTGATTCCTTTATAATATGACAAATAACATCAGTATGTTCCAGAAAAGAAACAAGTAGATAAAAAATGCAAATAAATATTTGCGCATTACATCAGGTGCCTTCTGTTCCCCTGTATTACTGGCTGTCTGTCAAAAGTCAATATATTTGCCAAACTCATTGTGCAGTTTGGCTCGCCGGATGCTAATAAAAATGCAAATCCTCCATAGAAATCAAAAGCTGTTGGCATATTTCAGTACTTGCAGTAATCTCATGCTTACTATTTTATACTTCCACCACTTGACCTGTAGCCTTGTATATTCAGCCCAAGCCTTCTAAAACCTTTTGGTGCTGCAACAGATAAAGACAGAAAGCACTGTTTCCCCCATCATGGATCAAGGAACGTATTAATCATGTTAACTAAATTTACCTACTCCTGTCAATGTAAATACAAAATATCTCAGCACAAGTTGCATTGCATGTGGGTTTGCAGCAGTAAAGATCATTGTCACAGCTCAGTAAATCACACTGTGCATTCACTTTTTCAACCTGGCAACTTAACACTTTGATGGCTAAAACATTACCTGCAGGCATCCTGTAAAGGTAATTATTTATTCAATGCCTGTTCTGAGAAGCAAAGAGACAAGACCATTGTAATAGCTTAGTGTGAGTTTCAGGTTAGATAGGTCTTTAATCAACAAATCAGTCAATAAATATTTTTTTTATTTTTGGGGGTTTGGTTTGGGTTTTTTTGTTTTTTTTTTTGGTATGTGTGTGTGTCTGCTTGGGAGCAGATTCTTTCTCTAAAGTTACCATTAGCAGAATACATGTCTTTCCTGGAACACCCAGTCTCACTGATTTTTATGAGTTTCTTTCAGAACAGTATTTGGACACCTTCCAAATTCACCAAAATATTAGAGTGTGGAGAAAAGGTTAGAAGAAGGAGGTGAACATTTATCTCAGTCTGTGACATACAGCTTAGACTAGATTGAAGTGTATGTACATTTAGACTCAGAAGCACAGATCTTCAAGCTCTCCCATGATACAATTTCCAAATCCTTCTTCATCCTACTGTAGTGATACATGCTTCCTTCTTTTCCTTGAGACAAATTCAGATATGCCATTGTAACTCCTGATATGTTTTTCAAATACGTGTGTAAATTTTCTCTCTGCAGACCCACAAAACCCCTCCTAAGTAAGCTCCAGGTAACCATGAACTACCCTTGGTATCATTTTCTATCCAGACCCATTGGAAGCTCTGTGTTTTTTAGTATTCATAAAGAAATTAAGTGCTAAGAACTCCATAGAAGATTTGATGACCTCTTTGAAAAGTTGCTTATCTATTTTTATAAAATGTAGTGTAAGCACTTGTAGAACTGCAAATATTTAATTCAAGCGGGTGTCTCTTTCAAAATATCTGAAATTTATGTTAAGAAATTGTTCTTTTTCTAAAATCAAATAATGCCAAAATTGTATGAGTACTGTAGAATTAAAACTGTGTTTTGCTCATGGTTTGACTTGCCTTTTGATTTTGAAGATTTTTTTTCCATCCAGATTTTGTTATACCACATTAGATTATAGCTATGCAAGTTTTTATCCAATGCTATTTGTCTCAATAAACAGAGCATTTATGTCTGCAAAATGGATTATAAGATTTCTTCTATTATCACAGTAGTTGTGGTATGACTGGAAACAGTTGACTTGTACTGGTGAAAGACTAGATTTCAAAAAAAAAAAAAAAGAAAGAAAATCATATGGGATGCTTTTTAGCTACCCTATAGAAATAGATGCTGTCTCAGTGATTAATATCTAAAGGAAAACTAAGGAAAATAAAACCCAAAACAGCAAAAAACAACAGCACACTTTCTGTGCATGTGCCTTGTAAGCAATAGTGAAGGACATGTCTTGAGTGCAGTACGTACAAGTACAGAGGTCACCTCTCTGAGGGACAGGTCTCTTTTCTGTCAGTGAATGACAAGACCTGGTGAGGCAAGCTAAAACACAGAAATATTTGTAGGACTGAAAAACAAGAATTTCTTTGAATAATAAAACAGTGACATAACAAGAAGCAGAAAATTCAATACTTAATGCAAGAATAATCTGTAATAAAACCTGATAGAAACTTTCTCTTCAAGAGTAAGCAGCGAGAAAACCCCATGCCTTTGTATTCTTACAATACTGAAAAATGTATTGTGAACATCACATCTGTAAGAACAAGTTTAGTGAATATGACAGAGTGATTATTTCTACTTGTCACACCACATATATTTCCATCTGTGAATATAAATTATAAACAGGCTGTGACAAAAAGATTTTCCTTCAACGCTTACCTAAATTCCTCACTGCAGTAGCCACCACCAATTATACAACTGGAAAATGACATTTTTTTTTTCTTGAAAGGTTTTACAGTGACCTTTTTGAAGATGCAGTGCACCTTAATGATTTATAAATGGCCAGCGGAGGTTAACTGCAACTTATCACAAACTATGAAGAACACAGTGGCTTAATTTAGTTGACTTGATGTAGGCATCATATGCTTTCTAATCCACAGTGAAGTCTCCAGTACATCTGTCCAAGATTGGCAGATAGGACTTGAAAACATGCCATTTTAAAGGGGCAGAAGAGAAGATAACAGGAGTACCTAGGTGTCTTAAATGGTGCTAGAAACTTAGGTTTACACAGCAAATGGAGCTCAGGAACATAAGCTTTTATGTAGGTAAAAACAAGTGTTAAAACTTAATCAGATGAGTCATATCCTTTTGTAGATACAGCTGTACTTAATAAAGATGCTTCATTCTCACCATAGAATAGAGTGGGTTTGTTCTGTTACTGCTGTTTTCTCAAATTCTTTCACTGTGTTTTGTAGACTATAGATCCCTTAAAGATGCACCATTTGGTACATGTTTGAGAAGGGTAAGAAGTAATAACCATACTCAGTGAAAGCAGATAGTATGTTGTCACAGGCAAAAACAGTTAAGTTCTCTAAGGAAAAACAAGAAGTTAGACTTGTGTATTAGCTATTGATTCTAATTGCAATTTTTCTGAGTTGTTGCAGCAGCTAATATGAGCATATTTACTATTGTCACTATTTTTTCTGAGCTTGTCCTGGTAAAAATTTTATATTTTAACAAAATGTGCAGTAGTCTTCATTGTTTTGTTATCTTGATTTGCTAGTTAAGTCCTCTATTATTTTTTATAATTTCTCTTCAAAGGTAGAAAAAAAAATCTCACACTTCTATGTTTTTGTTGTTCCTGTCTACTTTGCTTACTTGAGAAATAATGTCAATGCATATATAGTAGTTTAGACTGCCAAAAAAGAATATGATAAGTGGAGGAAAGAATAATATTTATTTTTGGTAGTCATTACTTAGATGTGTTTATTAGAGATAGGTGTGAAAACAGAAGACATCAAAGCCTGTCATAGAAAATGAAATTATTGTCAAGTCTGAAAGTTTGCTTATTCTTCCTGATACTCTGAATGTGCTGCTTGGAACTTATTTCAAAGGGTGAATGCATTACAACAAGAACATGACAGAAGAAAGTTGGAAATGAAAAGTGCTAGGAGCTGGCATATCTATGTGGAAAACACAAAATCAGAAAACTAGTTTGAAATCTGCACATTTGGAGTGTTAAGGGTAGAGAAAACTACCCTTACAGATCTTCCACTCATGTCTTCTGATGATGACTAAGCACTGCAGAGGTGGCTGTATAATAACAGTAGGAGTGGAAGGATTTTGAATGCTAAAGAAAATACAGATTGAAATGTCAGATAAGAAGCTTTAAGATGTCTCTATCTTTTACCTTAAGCTAGACCTCCCTATGAAAAAGTTCACACTTATTGTTTATGAAGCACACTGTTGACTTACAAACCCACTGCTTCGTAACAATCCCTGTGAAACTCCTCACATCTGCAGGACTATACTGCATGAAAGTGTCCCATGACTTAATTTTGGTTAATTGCCCCAAGGAAGTATTCTTAGAATGAATACACATATTCTTGTTGCAGCAGGCATGCAAGCTCATGTCCTCACCTCTTCATAGAATACAGAGAGGATAGGTAAGAAATTTGTAGGACTTTTTATTATGATTAACCTTAGCATACCCAGGCTAAAGTGGTAATTCCAGAGTATCTTTTTCTTTTCCATTTTATGATAGTATAAGAACTAGTTAAATCTTGTCTCTGTAGTAGGAATTTGGGGTTACAAGTATAAGAAAACCAAACACTCCTTTCCTTCTCTTGTTCCAAACCTCCTTTCTTTCAGTTAATTCCTACTATTATCTCTGCTGTCAGTCTGAACATGGCATTTTGTTTGATCTGTATCAGGACACAGATAGTCATGACCAAAAATTTGCAGAAAGAACTCATAATGTACTTTCTATTACCAAGAAGCAGAACAAGAATAGTATATCACCTTCTTCCTGCAGTGCTTTTAACAATGTATTAACATCAACTATAATTTGTTATGATTAAAAGAAAAGGATAGAACAAGGTATATCATTTAAATGAAAACTGATCCCTTCCTAGTTCTTTGGGCCTTTTAAATATTGTTAGCTTGAATGTCAAGCTTGATGAAACATTGAAAGTAAATCTTAGAAGTTGTATTCCAGAAAAAAGTTTTGTGCCGTAATATGTCAGAACAGATTTGTCATCTCAGTCAGTGGATCTTGCTGATACAAACCCTCAAAGAATCAGACCCAGTTAATAAATTATTCAGTATATCGAGCTACCTTTTACATGGAGCATGAAAGACTTCCACTGAATTGCATCTATATAAACCTTCATTTTGTAAATCAAGAGGTGTGTTGCCACTTGGTGTGCACAGAAAGTACAAAATTTTTATCTGCTCCAGCTGTCATGTGTCAGACTGATTAAGGCTGAAGTTCATCAGTAAGTCTTGTATCAATTTGGTTTTGTTTTTTTTTTTTTTAAGTATATGTAGCATTACACTGTGTGGTTTGTGACCTTCTATTTAATTTCTTTTAAAAAAAAATTGTAAGTTGAAATACATACAAACTAATCTGAAGACTAAGAAGGTATTAGAGCTTCCATATATGTTTTTAGTCATTTGTCACTGCTCTTTTCCCTTTGTCTTTTTCACATCTTTGTCTTTTTTTCACATCTGAGAAGTAGCTTGCATGAAGATGAGAACTTTGTACTTAAATGGGGAGACTTCTTGAGCCACTTTTCTTACAGCATGGGTGTAAGATCTGCATCTGCTTGCACCTGGTTGTCAAATAGAAGCACCGTCCATGCCAAAACAGACCCATCCAACAAGATAAGAATGTAAGCTGAAGGGATGAGGCATTTTTTCCAGGTTTATTGGAGGTTATGTGTGTGATAATGCAGACAAGGTAAGCAAAGAGTATGCAATAAGGATTTTCTGCATCTGGCTGAAGTGACAATGTGGATAGGTGGGGAAAACAAAATACTTCATTAGGCTACCTAGGGAGGGATATACTTTGGGAAAAGTGTGCCAGCCTGGAGCTGTTAGAGATGTCCCGGAACAGTGATGTGTGGTTCACTGCTGACATGTCTCTTTTCCCATAGCACCTTTATCTCAGTTTAATTCCATGCTTATTTATTCCATGTCCTGCTTTCCCCCATTACACTTCTGTTTTCAGTGTCATTACTTATTTCATTTTTCTTAACACTGATGCTATATGTTTCTTAATATTTCCCCATTTCTCACAAATATAATGTTCATGTTCATGTTTTAAGTTCTTTCTCAGATCAGTGTCTGACCTGTCCATTTAGATCATTAAATCTAGTTAGTAAATATGATTAATTGTAATAAAACACACTGAAATGGTTGATTTAGGTTAAACACTTGTAGGTTGTATTCAGATTAAAGATACAAACATAACAGGAGCTACTCACCTGCTTGGCCTTACTCACCGGCTCACCCACCTCTCTCTGAAAATTAATGAGCAATATGTACAGTTTTGTATCAACATGTTTTCTTTCTTTTATTTGCTTCCTGCTCAACTAATTCACAATAAGGAGAGAATTTTGTCCTGCCTGTTACCACTGTACCACAGAGATATTGTAGAGAAAAGAACAAACATCAGAACAATGTGATTTAAAATATAGTCTCATAATTTTCCTCTCCTCTGGAAACGAAAATATGTTTTCTTTCTTATTTTAAAATGCAGACCATTTCACTGAGCTGTTTTATAATGTGACACTGACAGACCATCAGGAAATGTCAGTGCATTTGTAGAAAAAGGGATCCGAGAAAGCAAAGCAAGAGGTGGTGAAAATTTCTAAAATAGTTTTTGCAGTGCAGGAAACATTCAATTAGATTTTCTGTCATAAAACTTGCTCTTAAAAACTACTCTGAAAGATATGGCTAAAATCAGAGTTCAGATTCTGCAAGACAAAAATTCAGTAAAGCTGAATAAAACAGAGGAAAAAAGAGTTTAAGTTCTCCCCTTGCCATATTCAGAGGTTAGACACACAAGGTTTCCCTACATCAGCTCACCCTACATCACCCCATCCTAATCTCTTCTCTCTCAGGTTGTTCTCCTCTTCCCTTTTATTTTCAGTATACTTACAAAAAGCACTATTCATCTCCAAACCAAGGTATTTGAGTCTAAGTGTCTACACCTAGGTGTTTACACAAAAACCTAAGTTCTCACAAAGTCAAGGAGATCCATGCAGCACATTCATACAAGCCAGAACTACTTTAAAGCTCAACCTAGATTTGACATTTCTGTTTGAATAGATGACAATCCCTCTACACACTGTTTCATATATTGACTAGAAACCTGGTTCAATTGCCAGAACAGAAATTTTTAGTAATACTGGAGATGAAGTTAGACATTCAATCTGACCTCTAGTTCTTAGTCAGGCATTTCGGGGCAAAGCAAGAAGAGGTCTCATCTGACATTTTCAACCCCTGTGTGATTGCTTTGGATGACACAGGGCATTTCATATAGTTCTTCAAGTTTAAGTTTTGGCAATTAAATTGAGTTCCCTATTTATTCATAAACACTGCATTTCTGACAGGTACAATTATTTATCACTGAAGGTGTTGAAAAGACTATTGCATGTACCAATATCAAACAGCATGTCTATGGTCTTCCACTTTTATGCAATGGACTCGGAGGCAGTAAAACACGGTCCTTTCTGCAGACCCAGATCCTGACATCCAAATTTCTGTTCGCTGAGTGGCCTGATCTTTAACCATCTGAATGAAGTTTAACTTCATTAAGATGTGGGATTGGAATTTTATGTGCAGTTTTACTCTATACCGTTGTAGTTTGTCTTCTGAATTTTCTGCTTTCTGCAGATTGTGTGTTTGTGTCTCTGTGTGTGATGTAATTTTTGTAAGATACATTGGAAAGCAGGAATGACTGAATCAGAAACTGGGAAAATCACCTAACTTTGTGATTGTAGAGGTTTTTTTCTCAGGAACTTGGTTGATAATAATCTATTGCCTCCGAGTCCATTGTGTAAAGTGGAAGACTGCAGACATGCTTTTTGATATTAGCTAGGCAATATATTATATTGATAGGGATGATAAAAAGTACAGTAAAAATCTATATAAAATCTTCAGAGGAGTAAATCTGCAAGTATGGTCAGATGTAAATAGCTTTTCTTGGACAGAGTAGTAGACTTTTGCATATTTCTGTTTCTAAATTCATACATTTACTTTCATTTCTTATTTTGTATTATTTCTCTCCAGATCCCACTCTTAATATAATATTTTGTTATGTATTTCCTCGACACATATTTAGATATCTATCACAAATCTTTGGGCTCGCAAACTCACAATAGTTATAAAAACTTCTCAATATGAACCTAAAAATATATTTCTTTTCGTATTCATGCAAGTGACATTACTGTCAGTGTCATGAAACTCTTTCCAATAGTTTTTTTCTACTCTTCAGTGATTGATCTGAAACAGCCATAACAGAATAGGAAAGTTTCTTTTATTAATGTTGTCAGTTCAGACAGGTTCTTTTTGCTGATTTAGGTGTTTTTATTATTATTATTCCTTTCATGGACGACAATATTAAAGTAAAATAAGGACCTCTTTTCTTTTTTTCTTCCTAGCAAGATTTTGATTTTTGTTAGTCTTATTGTAATCAAGGTATGTCTCATAGTGATTAAAGTTATCACCATTGTAAATGATCTATGTGCTTCAACATTATCAAGGTGGTTCAACTAGACTGTTTTTGTTGAAGTAAAAGAAATTGAGGTTTCTGGAGCAATGAACTGTCTCAGTCACAGACTCTTTAGCATAATCTACATTAAGCGTGTAAGAGCATAGAACAAAAATATACGTACCTCTCTCAGATTTGGTCATTTAATGTCCCTCATTGCTTATGGAAATATTTTTATGTTTGTTCACTTACACATTTGTATAAAAAACTGATTTCACGAAAGATTACCTGGAAATCACCTTCCAGCAAACTGACTCTACAATTGTCCTTTAAAGAGTGTGCTTCCTTCAGACACATATGCATCATGACACCCGGGCCTTTTGTTAAAGTACTAAGTTTTCTCCATACAGTTGGAAAACTCATTTTTAAAAGATTTCAAAATATTTTCTAGAAATAATTATTTCATGACAGCTATGAAAATACATTCCATCTATTCACTTCTCATTGATATTTCTGAAGTGTGTTTTACTCAAATTTTATTCCTCTAGACTTTTGAAAAAATGGACAATAGTCTAGATGATCATGCTTGGGCAGGGGGGGTGGACTGGATGATCCTTCAAAGTCCCTTCTAATATTCTGTGATTCTGTGACAATGCCTTGGGTTTCGGCCCTTTTTCAGGATGGTAGGTCTCTGAAAGGATTATAGTTTATAATTCTTTTATAAATCTCAGTGAAAAGTAACATTAATTCAGCTTACTTCTTACCATTTTGTCTAATGGAGCTGTGATTTAATAGTATTTTGCCCATTACTACCATTCAACAATACAATAATAAGTGATAGTTTGGAGTATTTTGGTTTTGTTTATTTCCTCATCATTAATAGTGAAAAGCTGTTACCTTGAGGGTGTTGATGACAGTAGTAATTATGGAGGTTTCCTTTGCCTACCTTTAGACACTGAGTACTTTGTATGAAACATTTCACAGAAAACAGTATGCAGATCCCTGACTGGTCATGACTTCACTTCTCTATGCTCCAGGAACCAACAGTACAGTATAAATAGAGTGGATTGGTACTGTAAATAAAACAAATGCAGTCTTCATGCCAGTAAGGTTTTATATATAAAAGCAGACATCTGAAGAATCAGTATGTTTCTAATGTACAAATATGTATTTTATATAAAGTTATATAAAAAACTTATATATAAAGCTGCTTTAGAAATCTTTTATATCAACGACATTTGTTGACCCCTGAACAGTTCATGGAAAGGTACCAGTTTCAAAGAAAACCTGATAGACATGATACTTGACATAAGCTGCAGAAAAAGAAAGTGCAAGTCCATGTCCAATTAATACTTTATTACTGACACAAAGTGGTAAATTCCCAACAAAAAGCATTAAATGAAGTGGGTCTAGTCAAGCTAGTATCTGAACAACAAGATAGTCCAATCTAGTCTGCAAGATATTGTTTCCTCTATGTTCTCTTTTATTTTCTGTGTAAGATACTTTGCATTATAGACAATTAAAAAACAACCAAACAAAAAATACCAAACAAAACAAAAAAAAAACCACAACAACAGCAAAAAAAAAAAGTAAAAAACCTACACAAACAAACAATTGGAAGAAAAGCTGTTTACTGTGAAACTGTGAAAATTTTTATTCCACTGGCATTATCTGGTAGGTAATGAGTGACATTTCAATGTCAAACTTGGGCACCTGAATTGTGCCTAGCTGTGACTATATAACCTGAGGAGAAAGAAAGCTGAATAAAACAGAGGAAAAAAAGAGTTTAAGTTCTCCCCTTGCCATATTCAGAGGTTAGACACACAAGGTTTCCCTACATCAGCTCACCCTACATCACCCCATCCTAATCTCTTCTCTCTCAGGTTGTTCTACTAGCTGTGACTATATAACCTGAGGAGAAAGAAAGATCTAAAGGAAGTGTCTAGGTTATAGGAAATGGAGAGATGGAGAGGAAGTACCTCTGAAAGCCACCAGAGGGAGATCCGGCTCACTTAAGTACTCCTTAATGGACTTAGCTTCAGGTGAGAGAAGGCAAAATACGACTTGGAATAATTTAAAAAAAAATATTTTTTCTTTCTTTAGTAGGACAAACTGTAGCTTAGCTATGTGACTGCCTCATGTAAAGGAAAGATTAGAAGGAAGGAAGCAAAACAACACATGAAAAAGAAAAGACAAAAAGGTCTCTACTCAGAGGTTTCCTAAATTGTTCAGAAAAAAAAAGGTATCCTAATAAAGAAAATAAAATATTTCAGAGAAATGGAACACCACAGGGAAAAATAAAAAACAAAACTACAAGGATCTGGCTTTTTTGAAAGTGATTAAATCAGTGGTAAAGTTTTAGTGAGAGCATTGGGATCGCCTTTAACCTTTTATCTTCTTAATGAAGGAAACAGTGTTTGGATGTACAGAAAAGGTAGGGTGGAAAGACCCTGAGCTTAAAAACACTGGTTTCCAAAGCAAAACAACTTAATGGTGGGTTACTGTTGGTGCTATGAGGTCTATTATCACAGGTAGTAGCCTTCCCTCTTTTGCACGGTGACTGCAGCCAACCTATCCTTTTGGTGGTTATACGACCCAGAGAGAAAGACATCATACTTGAAGGTGAAAATATGTAGCCATGGAACATACTACAGCTCATTGTATTACACTACATCAGGGCAACCACTTTTCAGGAACAGAAAGGTCACTTATGTCCTTAAGTGTTCTGATAACCGTTCTCTGGAAAGCAGTCATAAGAGCTTCTCTTTAACAGATGTATATAGTTTCAAAATAAAATAAAATTAAAAGAACTGTGTACATGTGGTTCAGTTATGTGTATACATGTGTATGATCTATAAAGGAAAAAAAAACATATTTACCTGATTTTTTTTTTTCCTGTGAGTAGTATCATGAACTTTAGGAGCTAGTAAATATTTTAGTATAAGCAGAACATAGCATGTTCAGTGATCATAGCCACTAATATCAAGTATATCAAATAACTACCCTCACTTTTGAGTTATAATTTATAAAAACTATGACATTGTATATGTTTTATTTAAAAACAAATTCTTTTTGTATTTCAGATCATTTTTCCATGACATAAACAATTCTTAAAGAAAATGTTTCTGTATTTTTAAATAGCTAGTATAATTAAATTTAATTAAAAATTATTTTTTTCTATATTTTAACTGTTCAAGTTGCAATTACATTTTAAAAATCATACAAATTGTGTGTACTACTGTTCCAAAATGTTGGATTTTTTCAGAGCTAAGATTTTTAAGCTGTTGTCAGGACGAATAAAAATTAGAAGCACAAGCTGCTCTTATGAAAAGATCATTCTTTTAATTCCAGGCTTGTGTTTAGTGTCCCCTTGGGTGCCATTCTCTCAACGCTATTGGTTTCTCCTCTGTTCTTGTGATTTCTGTTGACCGTGTGTGCATAGCCTCTATCATCTGCCCACAGTAGGTCAAGAAATAAAAAACACTAGTAAATACTCTTCTTGACATAAAACCCACTAAACTTGAATTAGGGAAACAAACAAGAAGACCATGTAAAGTTAAATTTACTGATATAATCGTTCTTGTAGTATTCAATATTTACATTTGTATTATATATGAGGAAAAAAGTCTTAGGAAAAGAAAATTAAATAAAGTTTGGATTATATGCCACTGCTACAGATATTATTTTTAACAATTTGTTTCAATCAATTTAAAGACTGAATTATCAAAACTGACAAAAAGGCAGAATGGGGAGAAGGGGAAGAGAAATCCCAATCTAGCTGTTAGCCAAGATTTGTTGGTTGGCCCACACATATTTAGTTACAATGTGCCTTTATACAGACACACAGACACAGATATAGACATTAGTTGAGACAGATGCACATTAAGTGTCAACAGTTACTGCAGCAACCTTTCTCTCATATGTAGGTATAAACTGAATCCCAATATTCAGTACAATACCTATATCCTAATATCTGTGATGTCTTCCTCAAAGCACCAGTATTAAAATAGGTTAATGCATCCCCATCTTGTTCACAATGTTATCTCCAGAACTAGATCTAGATCCTAAATTTGCTTTTGTTTGATGAATACAATTGACAGCTACTGATTTTATAGTCCTGAAGCCTCTAATATCATGATGTGCCCAGACTTTCAAGACTCCTTGTATCATCCCAAGCCTCTAATCATCTATGCTCCATTCTTTATTTTAGTGTCACAGACAGTCCATTCCATACAGAATAACTAGCTGTTATAATTGTCTGATTTTCCAATATATGTTTGTATTCCAAAAATATTGCAACCATAGGCATTGCATTACAGAATTGCATTGCATTGAAGGTTGAAGGAGTTTATGCTGGCACAGTTAAAAAAAATAAATTTGCTCTTATACTGCTAATAACATTTCTTTCCCCTCTCCTCCTCCCTGTTCTCTTGTTTTCCCCCTTCTGTTTCTTTGGGTGTTGGGGTTTTGTTTTTCCCAATGTAAATTTACTCTTTACTTTAATTTTCTTCATGCTGTTTTTATGAGAATACAGGTCTATGGAAGATAAAGTAATAATAGTCCATTACTGAAATAGTAGCAAACTATTTTTATAGATAAGTGCATACAGAATCATTATGAAATTATTTCTCTCATTTGTATTCAAGGCCTGAAAAATAAGAAAGTTATCAAATGTTGAAAAAAAGAATGTGGCCCATAAAAAGAAAACAAGATCCTCTGAAGTGATGTTTAATTGTCTTGATTTTCAAGAGGTTTTTGTATTAACATGTAGCTAATACCATAATTGGTTCTGATTCACTGAATGAATTGCTCTGTATATAGGACTCCATGCAACAGTAATTTCACACTAATAACAGTAGCAAATTTGTACTGAGGAAACAGGAAGAACTAATTGTTGTTCAGTGGAAGTCTTGAAAGGTCCAGGGGAAACTTTATTTCTAAATCCTACTGAAAAGTATATATGGCAGGAAACAAAAAAAGAGATAATAACTTTAGACTGCTCATATATTTGTCGGAGAAAATATTATCTCTGAGCTAGGGTAATGAAATGGTAGCATATTCCCTTAACTTAGTCCTACATAAGATTTCAATTTAAAAGATGTTGATCACATCATTGCACACAGTACTAAAATTCAATGGAAATATCAGATCTTTCTAACACCTACATATTCCAGCATTCAAAAGCTTCCCTTTACGGAAGTTTTTTAATGGGATGGATTATCCAGTTCTATTCTTAAACTATTTGCAAACAACCACATCAATGTTGAATTTTTCAATTGCAAAGAACTGAATATGTAGGCAGTCTAAAGATAATCATATTAAAGTTATGTTTGCAATACTTCTCAGCTATGTTATTCCAGAGCTTCTGTCAATGAGAAACTAAAATTCCACCTACTTTGCTAAACTGTGATAAATCCAAACCATGGCACATCTGGTGTTTTCAATAAAAACCCTAGATAAATGAGCAGTCTATTTCTACTGTGCAAATTCTAATGCTTGTCATAGGGTCACTCTTCAAAGGTACAGAGTGAAAATTAAAATGAACTTGAAGATTGTGTGAGTTTTCAGATGATGAAGGTGGAGACAATAAATAAGGCTGCAATTAAGAATGGAAAGTTTGGATGTAACTGCTGAACAAGGAATGTTGAGAGGACATTTTCGAGACTAGATGGAAAGATGAGCCTGGAAATATGTTAACAATTGACCATGAGGATAAGACAGATGAAAAGATTGGATTAGTCTTTGATGTCATAGTGAGGTCATTAGTGAGGTCTTAGCAAGAGTGGGCCTCCTCCACCAGGGAAAATAAGCCAGTAGCTGAGTCTGATTACAATTAAGGGAAAGGTCAAGGCAAATGACTAGAAAAGTCAATTTAAAACTGGGAATATGTTTTCTAGTCAAAGAATTCCTTCTCTTACGCACATGTTTTGTGACAATTTCCATTTTGGTAGAATAATTTACAGCTTTACATAAAGGTGTTAATTCTTTTGCCTCCAATTACATTAAACCTCCATGTGCATTCATTCAAAACTACACAAATATATTTATAAAAATAATATATTAAAAAGGATATGATAGCTAATATAGCAGTAGTTTTCATTTTATAAGGATTTCAAATTGCTTTTTGCCCACATTATCAATAAATCCTTCAACTCTTTGTGTAGGAAACAATTGTACAGAATATCATTAACTGAATTATATCTTGTACACATAGAGTAATGCATAATGCAGTCACTTATTAGAAATCTAAGTGTAGAACTGCAATTTATTTTTCAAGTAATCATTTTCAAGGTTTTTTTAAATTATCTTGTTTGCTTTTTCTGCTTTTTCTATCTTCTTTTGAAGAGGACTACGGAGGCAGATTACTTTAGCAAAACCTTGATTACCTGGGAAAGCTATCAAAGCATAGGGCTTTGGGGAATCCTTAGATATTTGAATATCTTACTACAAACCAAGAAATCTCATATTTCTTTAAATGGCTGTAGACCACATAACAGAACAATTTTGTGAAGTACATGTTTTAAAAGTACCTCTGATCTTCAAAGAAGACTGGATATGTTGCATGTGGTTTAGCCCTATTTACATTGTCTACAATTTGTCTCTTCATGTGTTATGCCATAAAAAATAAGTAGAAAACATCAGATTTTAAAATAAATTGTTCATTTTACAGTTTTAGCAGTAGCTATTTTGTTCTTAAATACAAATTTGTTTATTTAAACCTTCTATAAGGCATTTCAACACAATTTAACTATATTTTTCTTCAATTCTATTACTCATTGCCACAATACTGTAAATAAGACAAATGCCTTTTTTTATTATTATAGATATGATATAAAGGCATAACTTAGGTGGCCTGGAAAAGGAGAAACCCATGTAACCCAAATCCCTTATGAATTAGGTATATAAATTTAATTAGCCATACAGAATCCCTGTAAAGACAAAGGAAGACAACTTCAACGGGGAAATCCTTTCCTACAGTTTCCTATATCAAGTCTAAAAAACAGATATACTCCCTCTTCATTTCCCTTTCTCTCATTCCTTTACAAGAAGGAAAGTTAAGCATTTACCTTAGTCTAGATAAAAATTTCAGGTGTCTGAAGGTAAGATGCATTCACCATGTGCTGGTAATGTTCCTAGCTAGGAGTAAGCTTTCCCATAAACACTGGTCATGATTCATTGCTTTAGTTTACTTGGTTTTGACATATGTAAAAAAATATTTTAAAAGAACTTCATAATATTACTGCTAACTCATCACTAGTTAGTGGAGAGATCAGAATACTTAGTTTTTGGTTTTGATATTGTGGGGTTTTTTTAAAGACTGTATCTGAGCCAGTCACACTAAAATCCTTCTATAATTAAGATAAACAGATACATTTATTGTGTTTTATTTATCATAATTTTAGATGTTTATAGTGGGATGAGAGGAGTGGTCATAAACATTTGGGTATATGAAGTCCATCTGGTCTGCCCTTTCACTAACGCATAGGAAGAAGAGGACAGAAGAAAGCATTACATAGTTATTCATTGAATCCCTGTGAGGAAAAAGGAAACCTGTAGCTCTTGATCCATAGGTCACAGAAAGCAATAGGTAGGTGGTCATTGATAATTCAAAAATTTAGATCATACTCATAATTACCCATAGACTTTGCAGAGCAATTGTGCTCTCAATTTCTTTATGGAAAAGATGTCTAAGGGGTTATTTGCCCTGCTTTAATCAATTTTAGGAAAGGTGATATTTGGGAAAAGGAAATTGGCACATCCCATCTGAAATTGTTTCACTGCTTTGTTCTGTTGTGTCATCTTATTTCACTGCTCCTGCAGAATGACATTAAAAAAGCAAGCCGTACAAGCACTTGCTCATGCTCCCTACAATGTGATGGGGAAGAGGATCAGAAGAGTCAAAATGAGAAAACTCATAGATTGAAGTAAAACAATTAAAAGGTAAAGTAAAAGCTGTATGTTCAAGAAAAGCAAGACATGGAATTCATTCAGCATTTTGCCTTTGAAGGCAGATGTTCAGTTATCTCCGGAAAAGCAGGGCTCCATCACATGTAACAGTTACTTGGGAAGTCAAGTGCCATAAGTCTGAGCACTCTTGCCTTCCTTCTTCTTTCCCCAGCTTTATATGCTGAGCATGACATCACATGGTGTGGAATATCCTTTTGGTCAGTTAAGGTCAACTTTCCTTGCTGTGTCCTCTCTCAATTTTAGACCTCCAGCCATCCCACTGGTGGGATGGGGTGAGAAGCAGAAAAGGCCTGACTCAGTGTAAGCACTGGTCAACAAAAAAAAAATCTTTATATAATAAAAACTGCTGTATATTATCAACCCTTTTCTCAGCACAGACCAAGATACAGCCTGATACCACTACTATGAAGAAAATTAACTCTATCTTAAAAAATACTAGCTAGCATGAAAATAAACATTGTTATTAATATTTTTTTTCTGTTGAAGTTGTTTCTGTTTTTGAGAAAGGTTTCCCTGTGACAGTAGGTGCTGTTTAACTGCTAGTATGGTTAAGAAGTCTTGGGATATGAAATGCAGTACAGGAGAGATTTCAGACATACAGACATGATGTATCATGTCCTCACATTTGCTTTTAGGGCTCTACTCTGTTTAATTTAGTAACTCCTTTTGTGGTGTAGGTCAGAAGTTTCCTTCTCCTTTTCCTGAAAATAATTAAATTGCAAATTTCATAGCTCTACCCTGCAATTTTTTAGAGAGGACATTGTTAACTTTGCAGAATCAAGAGTCTAAATGAAAGAGACCAATTCAAACACAGACTTCAGCTAACTGCAGTATGTGATGCAAATATGTATCCTGGTATATAAAATGAGAAGGAATCTTTATGTCCTTGTAAACGTTAGCTAATTTGGAGGGGAAAAAAACCCAAACAAAAACACTAAAAAACCCCACATAAACCAAAACACACACTTCAAAGGCTGGATTGCTCTGAAAGATCATATGGATTATTACTGAATTGCTGCTGATAAATTCCCACAAGGACTTCTTCAAAAGAGAGAACAGAATCATTGATCATCAGGGCTCATAATGACATCTATATGAAATTGCTGTAGAGAAACTCCAAAATACATAAAAAAAAAAAAAAGGCAAAAAGCCCAAATCAACCTTATTTCAGGCTTCATGGAAAGTCTTAGACTCAGCAAATCATTAGGAGAAATTGCTTAGGCTTGCAAATGTTTCCAGTAGGAGGGGTGTGATGTATCAGTTCAGAGAAAAAATATCAGTATATCAGTATATTGCAAGTATCAGAGTGAAAGAAGGTGAAATTTAGTAATTGTGATTGATTATAATTTTAAATTTGGGGAGTATTACCCTGAGTGGTTAATATTTTTAAGATAAAAAAATAAGATTTATTTAACGCATTCTCAGAGAACTTTAAGATTTTGCATTTTTTACATTCATTTAATTTCTTGAATATCATTATTCCCTCTCTTCAAGGAAATCTGTTAGATGTAGAATACTAAATAATATTTTATTTTCTTTTTACATCTGACCCACTATGTTTCTTTGTTTCATTCCCTAAAATCCACTGTTGTAACTGCATCCTCAGATCCCAGTCAGGTTTATGACACTGTTCCCTGATACAAATCAAGGCATTACTGTATTCTGTTCTTTAGCTGTTCACTAGAACAAAGCTGTCAGAAACTCCAGGGCATTTTTATTGAAATCCAGCTACACTATCTGATTCTAAACCTTGTTATATAGTCATGACATATCATATCTAAATCCTGATCACTTCATCAGTTATTGTATTCCATACCAATATTTTTCTATTTCTACAGATAATTTTCCCTTTTGGGCAGTTATTTTACTGATCAGTTGCCGTTTCCACAGACTTGCAGTAGGCACCCAATTAAACAGCTCTTTTCTCATTTTCTCTCCTCAGTGAGATGGTAAAGAGAATAATTAAAAAAAAAAAAAAAGTAAAAATTTGGGGCTGAGATAAAAAGGTTCATAGGACAAAAAAAGGGGAGATGATGATGATGATGATGATGATGATGATGATGATGATGATGATGATGATGATGATGATGATGATGATGATAGGGCATGCAAAACAAGTGATGCAGGACACAACTGCTCACTAACTGTTGACCAATCTCCAGCTAGTTCCAGAGCTATGATCCTCCCTAGCCAACTCCCTCCAGCTTTTATACTGAGCATGACATCACATGGTATGGAATATCCCTTTGGCCAGTTTGTGTTAGCTGTCCTGACAGTGTCCGCTCCCAGCTTCTTGTACAACTCCCGTGGAAAGCTCATGTCTCTTTGCTAGCAGGCCTGGAAAGCTGAAAAGTCCTTCACTGAATTTTAAGTACTGCTTAGCAACAACTAAAAATCAGTGTGTTATCAACATCCTTTTCATACTGAAACCAAAACACATAAAAATACCAGCTACTAGGAAGAAAATTATACCTGAAAGGAGATCATAGCAAGGTGGGTGTTGTTCTTTTCTCCCAAGTAAAAACCGTAGGACAAGAGTAAATGGCCTCAAGTTGTGCTAGGGGTAGTTTAGATTGGAGGTTAGGAAAATTTCTTTACCAAAGTAGTGTGGTGGGTTTGCAACGTGGCTTCTCTAAGAAGCATCTAGAAAGTTTCTTAAGGGTCCAACAAAGCAAATTCGGGCTGGGCTCTCAAGGCCAAACTCCCAAACCCTGTTACTGACAAGGCCGGCCGGGCCAATCAGCGCCAGTCACAGCACCTCTGGGAATCACGTTTGAGAGAGAGAAAAATGCAAACAGACACATTTTGCCACCAGAGAAGGGAGTGAGAAGATGTAAGAAACTTTGCAGACACCAAGGTCAGTGAAGAAGCGGGGGGAGAAGGAGCTGAGAGAAGATTCCCTGTGGCCTGTGGAGAATACCATGGTGGGGCAGGTGTCCTTCTGCAGCCCATGGAGGATGAAGAGACCCCACTTGTAGTCCAAGGAGAGGCACCTTGGTTGGGCAGGAGAAGGTGGAGGAATACAGAATAATCTGTGACCTACATTGGAGCAAGCATGAATAGAGTGACATCTGCAAAGAAAGGAGGGGCAGGGAGCGGTATTTTAAGAGCTGTTTGTACTTCTCATTATCCAACTCTGTTTTTTCTGTGTGTGTAGTGTAGTGTAATAAATTAGAGAGTTTTCTTGCCTTTCTTCTGTGTTGAGTCTGTTTTTGACCGTGGTGCTGATTGTGGAATGATCTCTCCCTGATCTTGACTCCTAAGTGGTTCTAGTGATAGATGGCTCCTAGTGATAGAGCAACTTTAGTGGGAGTCTGGCCTCCAGCCAGGGTCAAACTACCACAAGTGGCTTTTAATCATTGGAACAGGCTGTCAGTGACTGAGTCACCATCTCTGAAGGTATTTAAAACACACATAGATATGGTACTTAGGAACATGGTAGCTTAAGAGCCAGCAGTTCTTCTGGGAGCAGCTGATGAGGTCTGGGTGTTTCCAGAGAACAACACCCACCCCGTTGCCTATAAAAGCAGTCTGGGGAGTGGTGTGAAGAACAAACAGTGTATGACTTGGCAACCAGGCCACGATGTGGCAGTTTGTAAAGGAGTGTGCACAAGGAGGACCTAGTCACCCTACCAGCTTAAGAGGTGAGTTCCATTGGTAGTCATCACCAACTCTTAAGGAACTGAGATATTGTATACACCTAGCAGAAATGCCTGTGCTCAGAGCTCACCAGAATGGATGTGGAAACACAGGCAGAGCTCCTGTAAAACCATGCAGCCACCCAACTCTCAGGCTGCAGGGAGTGCCAGAGCCTGCCACTAGGAATGGATGGCAGAAGCGAGAACAGCTCTCTGATGTAAAACCATGTGAAAGATCTGCTCAGCCTGGTGGGAGAGCTATGAAAGGAAGTAAAAAAGGTTAAAGAGCATCAGGGAGGTTGAGAAAGGAAAGGACCAGTGGAGCCATGGTCTGCTCTCCCTGAGACAGAAACAGGGACAGCTATCAGACAAAACCTAAGATCAAGTGGACCCTGTATACTCCCCCTGGCAATGTGAAGGCAGTGGCTTAAAAGAAATGGAATAAATGGAAGGAAGTCCATACTTGGGGTGGCAGGTGAACCTCCTCTTTGCTGACCTCACCTTCCCAGGTCCCTCTGTGCATCAGGCATAAGTCTGTCTGTGGAAGGTTGGTAAATGGAGGAAACGTTCCATTTACACCAGAGGTGTTCCAAAGGTCAGAAAGGTCCACCCTTCATATCATAACCACCTCCACGCAAAAGAAAAGGAAAGTTATAGTTGTAGACTGCTCCTTCATGAGCAGTATAGAGGGGATTCTGTCCCTCCACTCCACACCCGACATGGAATCCAGCTGCATCCAGCTCTGGGGTCCCCAGTACAAAAAAAGACTTGGAGCTGTTTGAGCAAGTCCAGAAAGCCACAAAGATGATCATTGGGTTGAGACATCTCTCCTATGACAACAGGCTGAGTTAGGCTTGTTCAGCTTGTTTACGAAGAGAACGCTGTGGGCAGACCTTACTGAAGCCTTCTAATACCTAAAGGGAGCCCATAAGAAAGATGGACAGTGACTATCAGGGCGGGTAGTGATAGGACAAAGGATAATGAGTTTAAAATGAAGGAGAGTAGATTTATATTAGCTGTAAGGAATCAATTTCTTCACAGGGAGTGTGGTGAGACACGAACCAGTTGTCCAGAGAAGCTCTGGCTGCCCCTCCCTGGCAGCATTCAAAGTTACATTGGATGGGGCTTTAGGCAACCTGGGCTAGTGGAGGGTGTCCCTTCCCACGGCAGGGGACTTAAAACTAGATGATGGTTTCAGTCTCTTCCAACCCAAACCAATTCTATGATTCTATGATGTAGGGCTTGGACTCAAAAGTGTTAGGATTATAGTTGGACTTGATTTTAAATGTCTTTACTAGTCAATATTATTATATGATTCTATGATTCTATGATTCCATCCCAGCTAAAAATAGTGCAATTTTGTAAGAACTTTGTAATTACGTAAGGGACTGCTGATACCATGCTACATAGTCTTCTGTGAAATACAGGGGGCAAGTTTTCTCGGAATGACTTGATCTTAGTACTAAAATATGTCTGGAGTAAACTAATACTTAAGATGTAGTTAAATCAGCAGTTACTAAGTCAGTAGATAATGACACTATTTTACTCTTTCAGAATGCATGCAGAGATCAAATCCTTTTTTATTCATATATTCACTTCTTGTTTTATGTTCTCCTTAGAGGTAACATAGATCACTTAATATTAAAGCTACATGGAAAAATAATTATGATTTGTATATTACAAAAATATCACAATCGATGAAGTAATATGAAGATATACTTGTATGTAACAGAGGAATTGTGACCTACTTTCCAAATGAAATTTAACTTTTTAATCTATCAGATAAAGATTTTTTTTTCTCAATTTAAACTACAGATGTAAGGAACAGTCTTACAGTTCCAGTTGTGAGCTTTCATCAATTACAAGTCAAACTTTCATATGTTTTGGTTGAAAGACTAGTTTGGTCAATCTTTGATGTCCTAATACCATCTTGTTTCAAAATACTAAAACAGCTATTAGACAATGCATTAGAATGATTCTGGATACTGTGAGAGTGGGAAGAAGTCTTTCTCTTTTTTTCCTAGCACTCTCTCACTCACTTGATTTCTCTCCTTCTGCAGAGATAATTTGATCTTTCATCAGGAATAGGAGCTTGGAACTTCCTCTGAGGGTTGTTACTCTCTTACTGGAGAGTATTGCACAGAAACATGAAAATTTCCCCAAAGGAAAACTTTTTGGTATGAGAAACACTATAGTAGTACAGATTAATTCCTCTCCTAATATCTATTGATTGCACACTGATTTCCCAGAGCTCTGTTTTGTTCCAACATTTTGCCAGGGAAAAGAAGAAATACTGCAGCTGGTATTAGGTATATCAGAGGGAACTATTCAGGATTTCCAGTGCTTCTCCCTGTTGCTGTAAAAAAACTAGTAAAAATGCTATGCTTAAAGAAAAGAAAACTTAGATAAGCATATTATAATATAGCAGGCTTGATCTGTGAGGGGTCCAATATGTCAGGGTCAAGCAAAATAAGGCAAAACAATGAAGGCAGCGGCAGATGTATCTTATCTACTTTAGCAGTATGTGCACAAAATTATTTTGCTTCTTGAAAATTACATAATGCAGAACCATACAACTACCAGCATATTGCATAATTTCAGTGTGCATCACTTTTGTAAACTAGAAATTGACATTCTTGCTATATACTTCTTATGGTATACTGAAAAGATGTCCTTTCATACTTACTGTATCTTCCCTGTACTTCAGTTAATATATAGCCCATTGCATCAGTCTTTTTTTCTCTTTCAAGATGATTCATCACATTAAACATTACCCTTTGATGTGGACTCCTCACAAGGGATCTCTAAAAACTCTTATCAAGCAATGTTTACTGCACCTCTCCATCATTCTGGCAGCTTGATTTACACTGAATTCCAACAAATTAGTAAGACATGACCTTTAAAAAAACACCACTCGGTTAATCAAGCTGTACCTTTCCAAGTTTGCACTCTTAAAATAGCTTCTAAGAATAAGAATTGCTCTGAGTCTAACGGATCTATAACTTCTTGAAGCACTCTAAGGTTTTTTTGTTTGGTTGGTTGTTTTTTTTTTTCCTAATAATAATAATAATATTACTCTGAGAAACTTTTTTCTACTTATATGATAATAAATATCAGTCCAGATTCAGCAGTTTCTGTTTGTATTTGTTAATCTTATCCAGTTTTAAAGACGTATTTGAAATAGCAAAAGTCTTTGCTATATGATTGTTTTTCTTTTAACCTTAAAACATCTTGCAGTTAAACACTTAATCTAACACAATGTATGTGTATATGTAAAATATTAATTTGCATAAATATATAAACTAATGTATAGAATGCCATTACCATATAAGCAAGATTATTTGTGCATGGTTATGGGGCTTTTTCTAATATTGGTTCCACCATAAACATAGAATCATGGGATTATATAATGGTTTAGGTTGGAAGGGAATTCAAAGATCGTCTAGTTCCATACCCCTGTCATGGGCAGGGACACCCTCCAATAGACCAGGTAGCAAAAATCCCCATGCAATTTGGACTTCAACACTTCCAGGGAGGAGGCATCCACAACTGCTCTGGGAAGCCTGTTCCAGGGTCTCACCACCCTCATAGTGGAGAATTTCTTCCTTAATTCTAATTTAAATCTATCCTCTTTCAGCTTAAAGCTATTACTCATTATCCTATCATTGCACTCCCTAACAGGCCCTCTCCACCTTTCCTGCAGGCACCCTTTAGGTACTGGAAGGTCATTGTAAGATCTTCCCAGAGCCTTCTCTTCTCCAGGCTAAACAAACCCAACTCTCAGCCTGTTCTCTTAGGATGGATGTTTCATTTTACATGATCAGTTAAAATGTGATACACCTTGACATAAAGGCATTTTTCATGACTTTTCATCTCATGAGTATGGTAAAAAAAAAGTGTGAATAATTATTGTGGAATACCATATACACAGATTGCTAAGCACAGAGTATATTCTCTCTATTAACAGTATTGAGAGTACCCAGATATTATATGTTGCTTTTCAGCCATGCATATTGAGGAGCTTTATAATGTCAGGTAATACCACTGCCTCCTGCGTGAATAATATGCCTGAATCACAGAAGGTTAACTTGCTTTTTCTGAAATAAGGTTTGAGAGCAGTGATGGTGAAAGTATCACAAGCTTCTACAACTTGGATTTTCATTGTTTCTGTGTCTGTGTGAAATCCTATTTCTCTCTTGCGGAAAAGCAGTGACAGCTCCATTTTTTCCCTTACAACCACATAGATCTTAGGAGATGATCAGCAGCAGAAGGCCAAGTGGGTTATTCTGCAATGTGTGAAAAGGCATTAAAGACCTACAATTACACAACTAAATTGAGCTACAAAGGGCTGAGTTCCAAACCAGAATCTTAAATGTGAAGTTTCTTGAACTGTGACACTTTGTAGAAGTTACAAGTCTGTCCTCTGTGCTGAAGGATTCACAAAGGTAAAATTCTAAACACATATTTGGGGGTTGTCATTTAATTGTCTTTTTTATTTTTTTCAAAACACATTAAAAAAAAAAAAGAAAAGTTGTTGCTCTATTTCTGTATTAGCTAGACAGACTGTGAAATATGACATTTTCAACCAGTTTAATTTACTTAAAAACTCGCTGCTTTAGCATACTCTGATTTAAAGCCCAGCCTGTACACAGCATAACTTCCATTTCCAGCATTCAGATTGATGATAATTTCATCACTGAATGATCCTGTCTTATATATAGTGGCTGTTCATTTACTGGAAAGGAGTTCAGAACAACCTGTTCCTGTAGTTCCTCTAAAGAAAATGAAAAAAAAAAAAATGTTTTAGTAATGCTTCGAATATACACCCGTGTCTAGTGATGGCACAGCTGTTATCCGTGCAATTTTCTTGGTAATTGAAAACCGCATGATCGGTATTCTGACAACCTTGCAGGCATATTTTCATACATATTCTCCTGCCTTTTTTCCTTTTTAAAATTATTTTTTCATTCAAATATGTCATAGTTTAAACCTATCTGTTAACTAAGCATCATGTAGCTGCTCTTTCACTCCTTCTCTCCCCCAAGGGGATGATGAGAATGGGGAAAAAAAGCTCATATGCTCATCTGAATACTAAGAATAACAATAATAACAATGATAACAATGATAACAATGATAATAATAGCAATGATAACAATAATGACAACAACAATAGATGGTATATCTTAAGTGATGCACAAACGCAACGGCTAAGCACATGCAGAAAGAAAAAAACCCAACCAAAACCAATACTCAGCCTAATTCCAAGCATCAATCCTGCCTCCCAGCTAGCCTTCCAAGCCACAGACAGAGTATGACATTCTATAGTAGGGAATATTCTTTTGGACAGTCGGGGTCAGCTGCCCTGTCTTTGCTCTCCCAGCTTCTCATAGATCTGGCAGTTCACGAGAAGCTGAAAAGTCATTGACTTAGTGTACACACTACAAATACCTAGCAACAGTGAGTTATCAATGATATTCTCATACTAAATCCAAAAGAGTATTATATCCTCTACTAGAAAGAAAATGAACTCTGTCACAGCTGAAACCAGGATATAATAAAAATAAATATTGCATGTTCATTTGTAGATGGCATAATTTATTCTACATACTTTAGACTAGTTCTATTGTAAGTAATTTTCCTTTACTTATAGGCACAGATTTCTCACGTGGAAAATTATGTCTTAAATTATTCTGGAGGGTTTTTTCTTACATTTGTTACAGGAAAGATAATCAGTATATAGATTACCTTTTATTTCTTCCTTAGAGTATTGATCACTCTGCACTTTAAAACTGCTACCACTTTTTGTTTTCTTGATAACATTTTCTCTGCTTGAAGGTTTTACTGCAGTGTTTCAAGTCTTGTGCAATATATCCTTTTTATTTTCCTCTTCATATTGCAGAGTAGCGCTGCACTTGTGCAACAGCTTTATAAACAAGAAAGTGGTGAACATTTTAGTTTGGATGTTGTGGTAGCTATGTGCAGCATAACCTTAGGTATTCAAATTGTTGTTCCAAAGGTGCGTGGTCTGAATTCATCATCACACAGAAGCCAATTGATGAGCATTTTCCTTATATGATAAAGGAAAACGAGAAAAAATAAGAAAAGACCCACTGAATTTGTCTCTCTATGCTACTTGACCTGTTTTTATCAAGATGTCTTATAAAACTGCTGCAGCTCAAATCTGTCAAAACTTCTGCTATAAATCTCAATTAACATTCAGAAATAAAAAGAAATTCATGTAAGTAGATTCATTCACAATAGATACTGTAAAATATAGAGAGCTGATGGAAAGGTGATAACCGGTGGGCTATTTCTGTGTACAGATTGTTTGGTTCCAATGATTTTTTTTTTGAAGAAAAGTCTTCATTGAAGAAGAAATCATGACCTGCTGAACTGCTTTTTTGTGCAATTACTGTTTATGTTAACAGAGTCAGTGTAGGTGAAACTCATTCTGGTAATCATGTTTTCTGCATAGTGTCACAGAAGTCTGACATATAGAAGGAAGGCAGCATTCATTTTTAATTACTTGCTAAAGTCTGATTTTAATTTAGTATAATTTAGTAAAATCTTTCAACGTGATGATTGAAAATATAAATACAGTTAAAAGTCCACGAAGGCAGATGTTGCAGAGCATCTAACAATGTTAGATTTTTCAAAGGAATGTATTCAGCTGTACAATATCACCTTTTACTATTCATACAAAGAGTTATGCAGGTGTACATAATTTGGATGCCAATGCCAGAACATATTCTGCTGATTATTTAAAAATAAATTTGCATGGGCAGGACTTTTGTAAGCAGTTTTTTCTGTGGCATTAAACCCATTAAGATGATAGCAGGAGCACATCTCTGGATCAGCTTTCAGACTGAGGAGGGTAACTACCCAGACTCATGGGACCTAGGTTAAGAGCATTTTTGGATTGCACAATACTTACTATGGTATATGTAGGGAAGGAAGCAAAGGCAGGTAAAGGGAGGCATCAAGGTGGTTTGGAGGAAGAGCAATCATGGGAATCGAGGGACAAAGAAATAAAAGGGACTAGTTATATCTAAATAGGTTGATTGCCAATATGTTTCTCTGTTCATGTCCTGTGCCTGGTTACCAGAGATTGTTCAGTCTTATGAAATTACATTCATTTTTTATTATTTAATATATTCTGTGAAGCAAAAATTTTACCCTACTAAAACAAACCCTACTTCTGCAGGTTGAGAATTCAAGATACTGATTTGTATTTCATATTTCTGGGAATCCAGTTTCCCTCTTATGTGTAGATGGCAGTGCCATGTTTTGTTCTCTTGCTAGGATTTCCTGTACTTGTAAATTATATCATTAACTTGGACTATGTATTATTTACTATAGTGTTATTTTCTCCTTTTTCCGTCTAACAATGAAAATCTAGCTTTGGAGACCATATTTATAAGGAAAGTAATCTTATTAACCAGAAAATAAAAGAAACTTTGGGAAAATATATGCCAGTCATGTACATATATTTCTATGTGGAGAGAAAACACTGGTTTTTAACCTGAGGGTGACCTAATTTAATTTTTCTATTCCTAAAAGAAATCATCTCAATAAAACGATTACACAAAATTTTTAACAGGGTAAAAAAAAACAATGTAGTTTATTTTAACTTCTCTCCTGGAAATAGCTGAGCTTCAGAAAAAGAAGATTTGGAATAGGAAATTTCAGCTTATCCATGAAAGTCTGACACACATGTAAGCACATGAGTTTTGTAATGGAAAGTGTAGGCAGTCTTAAGCGTAGATTTTGCTGTTAGTTTCAGTCATGATTCTTTCTTCAGTGAAAAGGAATAACAAGGATAAACATGAAAAAAGACAACTCTGTTCGTTTGAAAAGAACTAAGAATAAAGACATTAAATCCAAATATCATATTGTTTCACTTGGAAAAGAACACCCAACAATAGTTGTCAAATGACTGGTCAGATTGTGAGTTCTCAAATATTCTGGTTGGGCATGTGCCCTTTTCGTTCTCTGACATACTATCTGGTCCTTATATTTTCTGCAACAACTGGTTGAGATGTTGCTTACTTATATATTTGGGAAACAAATTCATGTGGATTTTCCAGATTTTTTAAAATTAAAATAATTTGAAAGAAGGAACTCTGATGATCATTCATCACCATATAATGATCTGAAATGTTAAAGAGGCTCAGCAAGAGTATTGAAATTTCACATAAAATATTCTTTACATTTTATGTATCCTACAATGTGCTAAATGAGAACAAAGTGCTTAGAAATGGTATTGATTTTTACTGTTGTTTGTTTCTAAATAAAATGTTTAGCATTTTATTTTAAGATAAAAGGGATATATCCAGATGTGCACATTTTTATCGAGCAGCTGTGTGTGCTCCATATTCCTTGTCTTTCATCAGTTCATCCATTCCTTATTACTTGTTACATTCCTTTGTTAGAGCAGACCTAAAATTAGACTGTAAAATAAACCAAAAAGTTGTCTTCAAATACCAACTTCCTTAAGTGGCAGTGCAAAGCACAAAGTAGAGAGGATAAAACCAGAAATCCATCTATCCCATTATATTATTTCTGAATGATGGATAAGATGGAAAAAAGAAAGTTAAATAAGGATAGACTATCAAATAAACTTCCCTTCCTTTTTGCTTCTCATCTTCCAGCAGTCAGTACTAGAAATATTTTCAAAACTTGAGTTAGCTATACATCATACCCTTGTAAGTTATGCTGTAACTGTTGTTTAATTTTGCTTGCAATTATGACAACTTACATATGCTGTAGAAGATTCATTGAATGCTAAAAATGATAAAGGAAAACGAGACTGGCATATAAAGTTATTTGCTCTACCAATACCTGTAAGGTGATGTTAGAGGATATTTCCAGACCTGGAACTTGAACTTATTATTGTTCTGTTAAATGCTTAGTGTTGGGGGATGGTTAGCAGCACAAGGCCACGACGCTGCAGAGTATCTCTGGCCTGAAGCAAAAATCTGAGTGAGCAAAACAGTATGTATGTTATCAGGTCTGCGTGACCTTGTGGCTGAACACTAGATGAAAACAGGAGGCTGAACATCTGTGCCTGGACCCTCAGAGAGGTTGTAACCAAGCCATAACAGAAGATACTAACCTATGTAATGCCTAACCAATCACTACTTGCAAAAACAAGATGTTATCCAATCATGTACTGACACTGAAATTGCTGTAATGTAACTAAAAAGTATAAAATCATATGCAGTTCCTGCAAGTAGTTGAGACAATAAAAGGTAGTCACTACCTTCGGTCCCCAGCGTCTTCTTTTCTGACAGCTTAGAGCACTCCTTGCCATATAGTTTGTCTGCGTCAACAATGATAGGACAAGGGGCAATGGGTCCAAGCTGGAACATAGGAAGTTCCATCTGAATGTAAGGAAAAACTTTTCCCCTGTGAGGGTGACGGAGCACTGGAACAGGCTGCCCAGAGATGTTGTGGAGTCTCCTCTGGAAAGGTCTCATTTCTTCCAGATCTCTATGTGTACAAAAGGCAGCTGTTGCTAAGAATTATACCTTCATAGTTGACACTTCCCTGCTCTGTTCTGTTTACACTTTGTGTATAGAGTACCTTGAAACATAAAATAGTGGGGGTTTTGGTGGGTTTTTTGGTTTGGTTTGGTTTGGTTTGGTTTGGTTTGGTTTGGTTTGGTTTGGTTTGGGTTTTTTTGTAGTGAAGTTGAGAGAGTTGAAAAGAAAGGATAAGAGTGGAATAATATGTGTTTCCAGGTCAACCAAAAACAAAAGCTGTAAGTAACGACTAAGTTTCAGGAGTTTGTGTGTGTCTGTGCTGATAGAAAACCAAGGCACTATTTTATGCAATGTATTCATTCAGTCAGCTGTAATGCCTAATAGTTTTTCCATTTATAAGCCAGTATTGTTTCTCCCACACACGACACTTACTTGATAAAGTGAGGATGTTTTTCTTAATTTGAGTTTAATGGTGTAATGCAAAAAGAGGAACTTGTTCATTGCAAATGTCTTAGCTAAACTGTGATTGTGAGCACTCAGCTATGAGACTTTGGGTTCCACGGTCACAGTTCAATGTAAATATATGCTGCTTCTGAAAAACTTTCAGGAAAGTAGGGGGCAAGGTTAATTTTCAGCCAAATTATTTACCTGACATTCCTCTCTTCAGAACCATGAGAATACCAGTACCAGCACAACGTCAACAGTAGGGATGGGCCTTTCATAAGGAAAGCAATACTCTACTTTTTTTCACAAACTCTTATTTATGATGTCATTAAGAAGTTTGATAAAGAAAAAAAAATAATAAGGTGGAAAAGCCGTGTCTTAGGTTTCCTTTTTTTTGTTTTTTTTTTTTTTTTTATAATTATTTTACCTTCTTTTCCAAGAATTCTAACACCAATATTTTAGAGTAGTAGTGCTGGGCTTCATGTTTTGGATTTGTCTGTTAGCTTACTCTCCTTTTTAAGCAGCTTATCTTTCCTGTTTCCTGACAGTTGTTCTGTCTGGGTAGTATAAGAAAGTTGTGGCTATCTCACTGTCCATTCTTATTTTCTATCCTATCCACTCACTTCTTAGGAGACAACAAAAAATTACCAGCTTTCCTACAAGTTACAGTCTGGTCCAGATGCGGACAGGTTGTCACAGCAAGGAGAAAATCTTATAATTGTGCATAATTAAAATATGGTTATAATAATCAGGATATTTTAAGACATTTTTCTAATGACCTAAATTCCACTACATTAAATGGTGCACATATTTCACAAAATGCTATCTTATATTCTTAGATACACGCATGTATACATATACATATGCATATATGCAATGGAGAAAATAGTTTAGATTATATAATTATGACATTATTATAAACAACACAAAGTATTTCCTGACTGCTAAGTGCATAACTCTACAGCCTTAATGTTTTACTAAGGTGTTTTATTGCATTTAATATATCATCTTATGTACAGATATCACATTGTATTGCAATTCAGTGAACAAAACAATTTGTTATTTATAGACTCAATAAACTCACCTTTGACCTGCTTTGCTTCAGGCAGTTGATTAGACCTGGTTTTGGAAGGCATCCAGCTTGGTGATTGGTGCTGGTATTTTAGCAGTGGGGTAGGTTACTCACTTTACTGGATAGTGCAGCTTGGAAATTAGTGATTTTATCAATAATAATTCCTAACCATAGTTTCTTCATAATTCCAATGGCAAGGTGGTTATAGGGTAAACTAATTTGTTTTATTTAAAAGCATGCCCAAAACATTACACATTGATTAACTTTATAAACTAACAGGTTATATATACAATCTTGTGATATCTTGTTCTAACAAGGCCACCACTTTGTTTCAGAGAAAAACTGCAAGAAAATGAAGTGTTTGGGTTTTGTGTTGTTTTTTGTTTGTTTGTTTTTTAACTGAGCAAATCCTTTTACAAGGATTTTAAGAGTGTATTACATTCCCTGAAAATTAATATATTCCTTGCATGTAATCCAGATTTGATGACAACAGCAATCATTATGAGATTATAAAGGAAATAAAAATGAAGTGAAAGAGAAACCTCTTGCTTGTGGGTTCTCAGTCTTGTTGGTCTACTATAATTTTACATGGAATTAGAGTAATTCATGCATGCAGTAGGTCTAGATAAATACATGTGTATATTTTTTGTATGTGCATTGCTTTCTTGTGCTTCATTATGGAATTTATAATTACCTGAAAAGAAATTATATTCAGCAGTGAATTGGATATAGCAGCTTTTTATGGGGTTATCAAAGACTCACTTTCTGATTAATGACAAAGTTTCAAAGCTGAAGCAATAGAGATGCCCTGGAAAGCATTAAATAGTATTCTTCTTTTCCCACAGCAAGAGCAAAGGACTTGGTCTTTTTTGCAAGTTTTTACACAATTATCCAGTTTTTTTTTCTTTTCTTTTTCCTTTTTTTTTGGTCATTTTACCAAGAATATATTTAAGGAGGTTTGTAGACATCTTTTCCTCTATATGTCACAGGAAAGAAAAATATTCTGAAAAATAAATTCAGATCTGTAACCCAGGTCAAAGTTTTAGAAATAGCTAACAATAAAACTGAAACCAAGATGATTAATGGAGTGGAACACCTTCCTTATGAGGACAGGCTGAGGGAGCTGGGTCTCTTTAGCTTTGAAAAGAGGAGACTGAGGGGTGACCTCATTAATGTCTATAAATATGTTAAGGGTGAGTGTCAGAAGGATGGAGTCAGGCTCTTCTCAGTGAAAGGACAAGGGGCAATGGGTCCAACATAGGAAGTTCCATCTGAATGTAAGGAAAAACTTTTCACCATAAGGGTGACAGATCTCTGGAACAGGCTGCCCAGAAAGATTGTGGAATCTCCTTCTCTGGAGACATCCAAGACCAATCTGGATGCGTTCCTGTGTGATTTAATCCAGGTGATCCTGCTCAGGCAAGGGGTTTGGACTAGGTGATCTTTTGAGGTCCTTTCCAACTCCTAACAGTCTGTGATTCTGTGAAAACAATCTGGTGAAAGACATAAGTCATCCCTGATGACTGAGAATTTTTTTAATTTTTCTATTATATACAAACCACGTGTCTCATTCTTAATGGTTCAAGAAATAAGTATGTTGGCCAGGCAATATTCTGAAGTGTGAAGCATTTACTTTGTGAGAGTTTTAAATCTGGGAAGTCTTATATAATGTTGGAAAACATGTAATGTTAATGTAATTTTTTTTTTTTTTTCTTTCACTCTCCCCACACCCCAGTAGCTGTTTTGGGGAACACACAGTTCCTTCCACAGTGGGTGGAGGTTAAAGACTCCACTGGCACCAGCAGTCAATGCTGAGACCCCACTAACTCCACTGACACCACAGACCAGAGGCACCCACATCCCCCATTTTCTAGTGGCTGGCCCCAGTTTTCACTCACACACAAAGAAGTCTCTTCAGCAGCTGTTACTGGTTGCTGTCTTTGTTAACGTTAATGGGTCAGGTTAGGGAAGGGAAGGTCGCCTCCTTCCCTTTCCTTTTGAAAATATAAAAACTTTTATACTCCACATATCCTTACTGTTTAGTGTGCCTGACTGGGTTTCCTCTTACCACTATCACCCTTATAATTTATTGGTCAGGTCTGTATATATTCTGGTTTATGGTTTCTTTAAGAAGATATCCTTGAAGAAGCAGAAGCTCTTCTTCTACACACTACAGAGAGCAGTGAGAAAACTTGTGGAATTTCCTTTCCCTCACTTTTCTTCCAAATGAATCCTGCAAAAATCCAGCTCTTACCTTCTAGTAACCAAAGAACAGAAGCTTGGTATTGCAACAAAGTAACAATTCTTTAATGTGTTGTCAAAAACCAAACACATTAAAGGATCTTTGATCTAGTGGTGAAAACAGAGTTTAGCCAGACACTGGGTGGGGAGGGTAAGTGGGACGGGTGGATGGGGGTATGGGGGGGGGAGTAGAAAGGAGTTGTTTTCTTGTTTATTTGTTGTTTGTTTGTTGGGTTTTTTAATTCCTAGATCTTCCTTTTGATAAAGTTCACTAAAAAATATCCTCATCCATATGGCAGGAAAATATGTAAGACAAGAGAGCAAATTAGTTTCCCAGGGATGCCATTCTTTTATTCAAATACACAAATATTTCAAAGTATGTGGCCAGGTGGAATGTGTTCGTTGAATCTAATTCCATGGAGTACATTCTTTTTTCATCATGCATGGATGTTCATGCCTAGCACCCATTAAATCTCACTTATGAAACTGAGTAAATAACACCGTTTTTCATCGGTGACTATTTCTGTGGCTTTTATGGGTGTAGAGGAGACATGAAGCGTTTAAATGTTTGTTTCTGAAGCTCTAATAACTAGGTGTTAACCACTTTGAAGCATCATGTAAATGTTTAAAAAGCAGAGAGCAGTTGTTTGTGCTGTCACACCAAAGTTCTTAGTGTTGCAACTACACTCTGTGTAACAATGCTGTACACTCCTTTTTCTTTGCACTCAGAGACGGGTTATTTTTCTTCCTACTTTTTGCTGCCTATTTGCTTCGATGCTGCACTCTATTTCTAATGTGTTTATTTCAGTATATACAGTATAATTTCCATATGGCTCTGCTTTTGATGGCAGTATGAGTCACTGATAATGATAGGTGAAGGAATAGTCCTTTGAATGTGCTCTCCTTTCTCTAAAACTGTGGAGGAGTTAAATCTGGCTACTATTTTCTTTAAATCGTTTATCAAAATAAGGACTATAAAATATAAAGAGCTTGTTCTTACAACCATTTTACAACTATTTGTAGCTTTCAGAATGTATGTGGAAAAGACAGAATATTAAAGGGACCTGTTGATAGACATCTTTGGTCACCAGGCAGCAGAAGATAAATAAGCCGGTTATTTTATTCAGTTATGAAGTTAGATATTTTATTGGACAGATTTATAGGGAGAGGTGATGTTTCCTATTAGACCAAGTCATCCAGTAGCAGAAAAAAGAAAGTTTTCATGCCCCAAAGCTCTGTTTCAGATATATATCCATATCTGTGTCATACATTTATTAAACCTGTAGGAGGGCTTGCTACTGAAAAGCAGCTCTGTTTTTTCAAGGTATATTATCTAGCATAATAAACATATTACCTCACCCTATGAGGTCTGATTTAACTATTAACCTTAGAAAATCATAGATGCAGCAGCATGACTCATACGTGAATACATCGCTGTGACCAACCCTGTATTTTCACAGATGCCCATTTAGGAGTTTCTGTTGGGAGCTGTTAATTTCTTTCAAAACTCTCTCAAAATAGCACTGCATAGTGCATCTCTGAATCATATCACCAATCACCATTTGTGTACCACTACTTTGAGTGGCAACCAAAGTGCCTCCAAGCCCTCCCTCTTTCCCTTCACAAAATTGCTGCTTGTGATATTGCTGTGGGAGGATCTCACCTAGAGAATAAGCTAGAGAGTTTGATAAGATGCAGACCTTCATACTACAGCTGGCAAGGTAGCCCAAAGCACTTCAGCTAAGAGAACCCAGGCAAGCACTACAATATTCAGCATTCTAGAGTCTGAGTTTGTGGCATTCAGTTGCTGACTTGCAAGTAAAGAGGCTGCATGGTAGGTGTACAAATTTTTGCATGGTAGTACTTTAGAAACATAGGTAACTTACTCTTTCTTGCCCTGATCCACCATTTTATTTTTAATTTCTTTCATGGTGTCTCCTGATTTTCCTTTTTTCACATTCTTACCATATTTCCAGATCTGAAAGCCTAAAGTCCTCTTTCTGATTCTATAGAAAGTAATCCATTGCCCAAATAATTTTATAAGTGTTTCTTTCCTCAGTTTTTCCTTCAGAGTAGATATTTTAAACCAAAAGTAATGGTGATGGAATGTCAGAAATGCTCTTAAATATATAATTTCTAACTTGTCTATTAATGCATAAATTTATCTTTATCAGCAGTCTTGACAAGAGGAATCATGCACAACCAGTAAGTTTGCAGATGACAATACTGCAGGAGTGTTGATGTGCTTGAGGGTACGAAGGTTCTACTGGGGGATTCTGGGCAAACTAGATGGACAAATTAGTGAAAGAGGCTGTGACCCAGTGGGAAGCCCATGCTGGGGAAAGATCCTGACAGGACCTGCAGCCCCTGGAGAGAGGAGCCCTCAACAGAGCAGGCTTGCTGCAGGACTTATGACCTCATGGGGGGACCATGCCGGAGCAGTCCGTTCATAAAGGCCTGAACCCATGGAAGTCATGCTCAGGCAGTTAGTGAAGAACTGAAGCCCCGTGGGAAAGGACTCACAATGGAGAAGTTTATGGAAGACTTTCTCCTGGGAGAGGGGCTCCATGCCGGAGCAGGGGAAGAGTGTGAGGAGTCGTCCTCCTGAGAAAGAAGGACCAGCAGAGACAACTTGATGAATCGACCGTAACTCCCGTTCCCTGTCTCCCCCTGTGCTGGTCAGGGATAGGAGGGAGAGAATTCAGAAATAAAGTTGATCCTGGGAAGAATGGAGTGGTGGAGGGAGACAGTTTAAGATTTGGTTTTATTTCTCATTATCCTACTCTGTTTTCATTGGGTAATAAATTGGATGTCTTTTATTCTGCATTTAATCTGTTTTGCACATGGTATTGATCGCTGAATGATCTCTCCCTGTCTGTATCTCAACCCGTAAGCTTTTCATTATATATTTTCTCCCTTGACCAGCTGAGGAGGGGACATCTGTCCTCTAGCCTTGGTCAACCCACCACACCAGGGGATTGGTTGAGCCACAGTCCCTGGAGGTAATTAATACATGTGTAATTGTGGTAATTAGGGGGACAGTTCAGTGTAGACTTGGTAGCGTTAGTTTTATGGTTGGGGTCAGTGATCTTAAAGGGTTTTTCCAACCACAATGATTATATGATGTCATGAAATGCAGTTTCTCTTTCTGCTCTAAATAGTTTTCTCCCCTAACTTAGATTTTGCACATGTTTAATTTTGTTTAAAATTAACATTCAGCAGGTTTTTTTTGTCTTTTCTCTGTTCTTTTTCTGTAATTCTAATGAAACTTGTCTTTAATCTGTCATTATTTCTCAAGTTTTTTTTAATAAAGTTAAAAAAATTACAACTTCCACTTTAGACCTAACCCAAATCTTATTTCTGCTGAGCTACTTCACTGGCTATTTGATATAGGAGTCTCACATAAAGTTTCTAGGAGTTCTGTAACACATAAAGAACCAGACACAACTGATTTTAGCTGCAAAACTAGCTTTTATGGAATTGCAAAACTGAAACTTTACATTAATTTACATTTACCTAGCAATAAATTCAAGGATGATTTCTCTGTGAAATCTGCATTACAAAAAAATCTTTATATCTTATTTTCCTTACCCACTTTATGTGTTAATGGAATCCAATTTCTGTAAGTATATGGAGAAACATTTAAATACTGAATAAACTTTTATCTACTGTATTGCTATTCACTTTTCATTTAGTATTACTGTCTTCTAATTCCACTATGAGAAAAGTAACAGCAATTCCAATATAAACATCACTTTCTGTTTGCTGTAGATATTTAACAGAACATTAATATCACCACAAACTCTAACCAGTGTAGAGCATTGAGATAGACCAGAATGACTTATTTGCACTAACAAGAGGCAAACTGTGTTTAATGTCAATTTAATACGATCAATTCTCCACTGCATGACATATAGACACAGAGTTAAATCAGTGTGCTAGTACTGGAACTGGTGAACACACTGCAGTTATGAGTCTGGTGTAGCCATATTTGAGTTGTCACAGAATAGTTTGGGTGTGAAGGGATCTCAAAGAACATCTAGTAACAACCCTTGCCCTGCATGGGCAGGGACACCATCCACTAGATTAGGTTGCCCAAAGCCCCATCCAATGTTGCCTTGAAAACTGCCAGGGATGGGGCTTCCACCACCTCTCTGGACAACCTGTTCCAATGCCTCACCACCCTCATAGTATAGAATTTCTTTGTAATGTCTAATCTAAACCTGTTCTCTTTCAGCTTGAAGCCATTCTCCCTTCTCCTGTCACTACACTGCCTGCTGAACAGTCCCTCTCCCACTTCACTGTAGGACCCCTTTAAGTATTGGTACTCTGTAATTATGTCTCCCTGGAGCCTAATCCTTCTTAAACATGACCTATACCAAACAGAATTGCATGTTTCCAAGCTGCATCTTCCAAGAAGGGATCATTATGTTGGGATGAGGATGAACTCAGTGTAACTCAGTGTTGTTCTCAAGATAATAGCTATAAGTACAGGGGACCACAATACAAGAACTTGTACCATACTTTTTAGAGTTAAGGTAATGTTTCACGTAGATTATTTTGGTCCAGCAGCATTTGGCCTCCATCCAATGCAAAATAACTAAAAGGGCTTCCAAGTGCAAGCATAACCAGGAAATGGTACAGTTGCATTTTTATAGTCCTATGATTACACTAATAGACAGCCATATGAACACCTTTATTTCTATGAAACCGTTAACAAGGTACGTGTCTCACAAAAGAATTAGATATTTTTGTACTAGATTTAACATATAGAATAGAATCATAGAATGTTATGAGCTGGAGGGGATCTCGAAAGATCATGTAATCCAACACACCTTCCAGACAATAGAAATATGTATTCAGGTAGAAATTATTAATAGGAACATTAAAAAAAAATCTGAATTTAGAATATTTTTTTAAAAAAACTAATATTGTGTCATGTATAGAAATCTATCATCTCCTTTGATGATTTGTGTGTTCTTGGAGTTGTGAATTAAGATTTCACTCATGACAGCTTTCTGTTTCTATACAACATTACTTGTGACTTCCAGGAGACTCCCAGTGGACTTGAAATAAACAGGTAGATGCCTGGTCTGTCCTTCAAGTAATATCATCCCATTTCCCCTGAATGTAAAACGGACCATCTGTTTTATGGGCATGTATATTCAGAGGTGTTAGTAGATTGAATTTTCATGTTCAAGTCTTGAAGTTAGGGCACATAGTGGGAAACTGTGGAAACCAGCAAAAACTGGCTGGATTATCTAAAGGTCTTGTAATAAAGGAAAGATGCACTAGATAGAATATTCAGTTATGAACAAAAGAAAATAGCAAAAATTTTGAGTCCAATCTCAGGAACACTTCTAGCAAAACCTTGTGCATAACATGTGGGAACAATTTTTGAAGTGTATCCGGTCATTAGTTAGTACAGCCTAGATTTGAAAACCTAAGCACAGAATTCTTCATTGGTTCTATCTTGCTAAAATTAATAGCTTCCTAATTATATGTTTGCCCAATCTGTGTTGTATTGTGAAAGCATCCTGATTATATATATTTTGTTAATAATGTATCATCATGGGTTGTTGGGCAAATTCTCAACTTAATGGTCTTTAAAATGTCTACTGCATTGAAGACACATTAAAAGAAAATTATTACAGCTACAATATATTATGATGTATAGCACAAGATTATGTAATTATGGATGTTTAGAGTTCAACTCACATTCACTCTCTTCTCCTAACACTTGTGATTTAACACAAACATTAAAACACTGAAATAAAGTTAAATATTCTTCTCTTCCAACAAATTAAAATAAATTTTAAGATGGAAATTTAAAGGAGTTTTTCAGTGGGTTTTTAGGAGATTATTGTCAGTACAACAGTGAAATACTATACTGGGTACTTCCAGGTTGATAGAAGTTTTACAAGATAACCCTCTAATCACCACCTTATACATGACATCATGAATAATGGAATCAAGAATAAAGGATGACCTATAAATTTTATCTACCACAATGCATAGTGTAACATGCAACATCATCTACTTTAAATATCTTACTGGGGTTCAAGATGTTATTGAAGACTAGTCTTCAGGAATAAAAGGTCCCAGAGGCTGGGGGAAATGATGGAGCAAGGAAGATGTTCCCATGGGGAAGAGGATCAAGTCAGGGTCCAGTCATTTCCTACCAAGTACATAAGAAGGTAGGAGTACATCCATAAGTCCATGGACCTTCATGGGTCACACAAATACAATACAGAAGCAACCACAAGTGTTGAAGGAGTTGTCTAATGTAATTTTAGGCCAATTTTTATAATATTTAATCAATTATATTCACTGGGAAAATGTCGGAAAAGAAGATGCTGGGAGACTGAAGGTAGTGAGCTACCTTTTATTGTCTCAGCTACCTACAGGAACTGCATATGATTTTATACTTTTTAGTTACATTCCATCAATTTGAGTGTCATTACATGATTGGATAACATCTTGTTTTTGCAAGTAGTGATTGGTTAGGCACTACATAAGTTAGTATCTTCTGTTATTGCTTGGTTACAACCTATCTGAGGGTCCAGGCCCAGATGTTCAGCCTCCTGTTTTCATCTAGTGTTCAGCCACCAGGTCACGCGGACCTGATAACGTACATACTGTTCTGCTCACTCAGCACTTCGCTTCAGGCCAGAGATACTCTGCAGCGTCGTGGCCTTGTGCTGCTAACCATCCCCCAACAGGAAAATGCACCAAAATTGAAAGAAAGCAACTGCCAATGCATCTTTGTATCTAGTCTAAATCTAACCTTCAGCTTAAAGCCATTATCCCTTGACCTAAAGTTGCAAGTCCTTGTTCAAGTATCTCACTACTGGAGAATTTCTTCCTAATGCCTAATCTAAACTCTTTCAATTTAAGTCCATTACCCGTTCTCCTACCACTACACTCCCCGACAAATAGTCATTCTCCATCTTTCCTGTAGGCCCCCTTTAGGTACCGGAAGGCTGCAACCAAGTCTCCCCAGAGCCTTCTCTAAGCAAAGAAATCCCAACTCTCTCAGTCTTTTGTCATAGGATAGGGTTTTCAGCCACCCTGATCATCTTTGTGGCCCCTCCCCAGACATTCTTGAGAAAGTCCATGTCTTTCTGAGGCTGGGGGCCCATAGCTGAACACAGTACTTCAGATATCAGAAGAGTAGAGTAGAAGGATGAGAATCACCTCCCTCAACCTGCTGGTCACACTTAGTTTGATGCAGACCAGGATACAGTTAGGTTTATGGACTTTGTGTACTCATTGACAGTTCATATATGATTTTTCATCCACCAGAACCCCCAAATCCTTCCCTGCTGTGCTGCTCTAAGATCACTCATCATCCAGTCTATATTTATGCTTGGGATTGCCCTGACCCATGTGCAGGACCTTGCATTTGGCCTTATTGAACTTCACACGGGCGAACCTATCAAAGTCAAGGTACCTCTGGTTGGCATCCCTTCCCTCCAAAGTGTCAACCATACCACATAGATTTGCTGAGGGTGCACTCACCTCCACTGTACATGTCCCCCACAAAAATCTTAAAAAAATATTGGTCCTAATATGGTCACTTGAGGGACACTTCGCATCACTGGTCTCCACTTAGATATCATTCAGTTGCCTGCAACTTTTTCACTTTGACTCTCTGGCCCATTTCTTATCCACTGAGTGGTTCGGCCCTCAAATCCATTTCTCTCCAATTTAGAGGCAAGCATGTTTTGTGGGGGAATATCAAATGCTTTGCACTTATAGTACTTTTTAGGGTTTTGTAGAAATCATTAAAGGAAATAATATTATGTAAAGGTGGAAAAGAAACCCACCAACCAAATATGTTCTCCCCTAGACCTGACACCAACCCTTCTCATCAAATTTTAGACTTCCTTTATAGAAATGCAATCTCTTTACAAAACATTGGTAATACAAGATTTTATGTTGCCTTGGTTTGATCACATCTAGATTATGAGTACAGTTTTTTGTCTCTTCATCTCAAAAAGAACAATTTGAAATGGAAAATGTTCAGAGAAGAACAAAAAGGCTGTCCAAACCTGTGCAATACTGCCTGAATCACAATATAGTGGGATTCTTCTGTCAGAAAAAAAATAGGGCTAAATATAGTAGAGGTTTCTAAAATAATGAATGGCATAAATGTAGTGATGGAGAAATGATATTTTCACAGAATCACAGAATCACAGACTGTTAGGAGTTGGAAGGGACCTCAGAAGACCATCAAGTCCAACACCCTTGCCTGAGCAGTATCACCTAGATTAAATCACACATGAATGTGTCCAGATTGGTCTCGAATGTCTCCAGAGAAGGAGAGTCCACAACCTCTCTGGGCAGCCTGTTCCAGTGCTCTGACACCCTCACAGTGAAATAGTTATTCAACACATTCAGATGGAACTTCCTATGTTCCAGCTTGGACCCGTTGCCCCTTGTTCTATCACTGGCCATCACTGAAAAGAGCCTGGATTCCTGACACTCACCCTTCATGTATTTTTAAAAGTTAATGAGTTCACCCTTCAGTCTCCTCTTCTCGAAGCTGAAGAGACCCAGCTCCCTCAGCCTGTCCTCATAAGGAAGATGTTCCACTCCATCATCTTGGTGGCCCTGTGCTGGACTCTCTCAAGGAGTTCTATGTCCTTCTGGAACTGGACACAATATTCCAGGTGAGATCTCATCAGGACAGAGTAGAGGGGAGAAGGACTTCTCTTGATCTACTAGCCACCCCTCTTCTAATACACCCCAGGATGACATTGGCCTTCCTGGCCACAGGGGCACATTGCTGGCTCATGGACATCTTGCTGTCCCCCAGGTCCCTCTCTCCTACACTGCTCTCCATCCTAAAGGATGCAAGAAGTTGGTAAGATTGAGGTACATGGGAAGCAGAGGAAGTCATTACCCTTGCAAAAAAGAAACTCCTTGTCAAAAGATACTGTGGATACCAAAAAAAACCAAAAACAAAAAACCCAAAACCAAACCAAAACCCCCTATGCATTCAAGAAGTAACTTAATAAATAAGTACAACTAATCAGCCTTGGAATTCCCTGTGACGTTAAAATAATGTGATGCAGGAATAATACTGTGATATATGCTTGCCTTATGATGGTTCTTCCTTACACACTTCTTTATGGTTACTGTTTGAGACAAAATGCCAATTTGAAGGATATTATTTACCTGAACAGGTCAAACAGAATTTTTGCTTTTTTTTTCAAGTTAGACATTATGTTTTAAAACTACATTTAAAAACCCCATTTTTTATTAGATAACGCTTATTCTGATATAATGATGTTGATTTATCTTCCATATAATAATATCCATATAGATAAATATTCCAACCACCAAATGCTAAGGGAAAAAACAATGTACCTTATTTATTAAGTACTTTTTTTTAAAGACAATATGAAATCCCTCCAAAATAAACACTCAGGTGCTCACATTCCTTCCTCTTTTTTATTTTCCCTTATTTACTATCTTTAGTTCCAGGGACAGTCTGAGTACAAGCTGAGCATCCGGTCGGTTGCTGGGTTGGTGAAATGCCCTGTGTTACCATCATTGCGTAAATTCTGTTATAAGTACTGTTGCTATATCCCTCAACCTGTGCTCAGCTGTGGCTGGGGTTAAGCAACAAAGCAAGTACATTGACACATTCCAGAGCATTTGGTACAAGGAATGAATTACCTCTAGGCTTTGCCACAGAGTGGTCCTGCTTTGAGATAGCTAGTGTTTGGAGGACAGTTCAGAATAGTGTGTCTGTGATAGTTTAGCAAATGGTTTCACAGAATCACAGAATCACAGAATGTTAGGAGTTGGGAGGGACCTTTTTTACAACCTATTTTACAACTTATTTATTGTTTGTTTTTCACTTTCTTCATCATGACATGAATTTAGAAGATATCGTGACCTCTTCCAGAAAAGTGGAATACTTTGACATAACCGACCACCTATCATAGAATCATAGAATCATAGAATCATAGAATGATTAGAGTTGGAAGGGACTCCCAGAGGTCATCTAGTCCAACTCCCCTGCAAGAAGCAGGGACACCCTGCAACTAGATCAGGTTGCTGATCATCTATGTTGTGTTAGGAAGTATTTGATCCAACATCCATATGACAAAAATATAAGAACATAAATATAAAATATAAGAATATAAAAATATTCTGCTGGTGCAACTATCTGCCGTAATTGACTTTTAATATCAGTAACCCTGCTGATATTGTTTGTTACCATGCATTTTTATAGAATCACAGAAAATAATCACTACTGTAACGCTGTAACACAGCGTTACAGAGTGTTGCAAACGAAGACTGAAATCTTTTTTTAAAAGCCATGGTACTGTTTGCATGCTTACCAGTCACATTTGCATGCAGCATCATGCATGCACTAAGTCTATTTTTCACACAGTGGAGGCTGTGCATAATAAAGAGTGCACATGTTTTTATGCATGCCCTCTTGCAAATATAGAGTTTCTCTTTCTATCCCTTGATGGGATTTCGTCCTAGAGCCATAACTGCATTTTAGTTTTCTAACTTATTTTTAGTTACCAAGGATAAGGGGGAGAGGGCTGGGGAAGTGTATAATGGCAGCAATTTATTTTTTTTTTTTAGACTCGTCTAATCTAAAAATGGACACACAATTTGCATGCCCAGTTTTAGCCCAAAGCAAAATTTCATGGATAAATTATACAACCCCAGAAATACTAGGGTTATAATGGCAGCAGTGAAATGTCTTTCTAAGTACAGAAGTGCAAACAATGACCAATTACCATACAGCTTTACTACTTCAACACAAAGGAAATGTGCTGTAACTATCAAATTTTAAAATGCCAAATCAGATTACTATAAATTCAAACACAGTTTTCAGATAATACCTTAAACTATAAAATCCTTTATTGAATTATGGTAATTCAGAACAAATTAGAGATTTCTTCAGGAAGGTATGGTGTAGCAGTTCACAGAGGTTTTAAGGTATTACATCCAAAGTACAAGCTAAATATACTGCATGTGACTTTATGTGATCTATTCTATTTTCTATAGAATCTAAAAAATTGTAAGACCTAAATTCCTATTTCAAACTTACTAAATGACCACCAGAAACCCATATTGGCCAAACCTTACCTTTCTGCTGTCTACAATGACTGCAGCCTCATAAACAAATTTCAATAAACTGCTCTCTGCAATGCCTGTACACCAATGCACGCAGTATGGGGAACAAACAGGAGGAGTTAGGAGTCTGTGTGCAGTCAAAGGGGTATGATATAGTAGCAATCACAGAAACTTGGTAGGACAATTCCCATGGCTGGAATGTGGCCATGGGTGCCTACGTCCTTTTTAGGAAGGACAGGCCGACAAGGAGAGGAGGTGGGGTGGCTCTTTATGTAAAAGAACATCTCAAATGTATTGAGTTGTGTTCAGGAACAGACAAGGAACCAGTTGAAAGTTTATGGGTGAGAATTAAAGGACAGGCTGGCATGGGGGATACTGTTGTGGTTGTCTATTACAGGCCTCCCAAATGAGAGGAAGAGGTTTTTGAGATGTTCTACAGGCAGCTGAGAGCAGTCTCACAATCGCAGGCCCTGGTTCTCATGGGGGATTTTAACTCCCCGGTTATTTGCTGGAATGCCTACATGGCCAGCTAATTGCAGTCCAGGAGGTTCCTCCAGTGCATCGATGACAACTTCCTGATTCAAATGGTGAATGAACACACTAGGAGAGGAGAACTGCTGCATCTTGTTCTTGCCAACAAGGAAGGACTGGTTGAAGCACTGAAAGTTGAAGGTAGACTTGGCTGCAGCAACCATGAGATGGTGGAGTTCAGGATCTTATGTGGCAGAAGGAGAACCTCGAGTAGGACTGCAACCTTGGACTTTGGCAGAGACGACTTTGGCCTCTTCAAGCAATTACTGGGGGACACCATGGAATGTGGTATTGGAAGGAAAAGAAGCCCAAGAAATCTGGTCTTTATTCAAGGACCACTTCTTAAAAGCTCAAGATCAGAGCATCCCAGTGAGAAAAAAATGGAGAAGGGGTGTCAGGAGACCTGTGTGGATAAACAGGGGGCTGATGGGCAAACTCAAGTGGAAGAAGAGAGTCTTCAAGTCATGGAAGGAGGGAATGGCCATGTGGGAGGAATATAAGAATATTGTCAAAGCGTGTAGGATGGCAAATAGGAAAGCTGAGGCCTCCTTGGAGTTAAACCTTGCAAGGGAGGTCAAGGATAACAGGAAGGGTTTCTTCAAATACATTGCAAACAAAGCTAACTCTAGAGGCAATCTAGACCTGCATAAATACATACAGTTAGATTAAAACTACTGTGAGCATTTATTCAGTATAATTACGTTGTTTGCATAACTTCAGAAAGTTAGCTCTTTCTGCTTTATGTACTGTGCAGAAAAAAACTCCAAACCAATTCTTAGGGAAATTTTACTGCTAATGAAACTTCCATTAATTCATCTGTCTGTACGTGCAATAGTCCTAAACAAAGTCTCTATTCTGAATGACAGAAATACCAGTAAGATTTCAGAACATGATTATTTTACTTCCAGAATGACTGATTGATTACGTCATTGTCACCAAACTTGTGAAAACAAACACAAGACAGCAAATATAGAAGAGCAACCCACAACCCAACCTGCCTAACACACATCACCCAACACTACACACACACACACTCACACACACACACAAGATGGAGGAGAGAAGAAATAGAAGAGGAAACAGACAGCTTGTTGCATGTTTGCTACTTGTCCTGATTTCAGCTAAGATAGAATTAGTTTTCACCAGAAGCTGGGGTGAGACACAGCCAGAACAGGTAACCCAACCTAGACAAAGGGGTATTCTGCACCATATGCTCATGCTCAGCATAAGAGGGGACTAGGTGGAGAGGGTGGCATGGCTCCTTGGTGGCTTGAGTGTGTGGTCCTGCATGCTAGTCTGGTTTTTGGGTGAGAAACAACACTGTATATCACTCATTTTGCATGTTTTGTTCTAAGTTCTGTTGTTATTATTTCCCTCTCCCTGTGCTGTCCCAGTAAACTGCCATTATCCCAACCCAGGAGTTTTGCTTTTGTCTCCCCATTCTCCTCCCTGCCTTGCCAGGGGAGAGGTGAGTGAGATGCTCAACATCTGGCAGGGGCTGAACCAGCTAATGTGTTCCATACCACTTGCCTTCCTGAGGAAACCAGTAAGAGCACTGCACTCAACAGTTCTAAGAGAAAAGTTGTGTTCTTGTATGGAAAGTGTTTTGGGATTTTTTTATGGTTTTGAAAATTGCTGAAAGAACAAGTATAGTTGAAAACATAAGGAACAGAACCTACAGATCCAGTGACATTAATATTATTTAAAATTATAATTACAGCAGAAGAAAAAGAGAAAAATGACACATAGACAACACAAGTCTATATGTTTCTAGGAGTCATTTGTATTTCTGGTGCATAATCCATGGCAAATTCTCTAGCTGCCTCTAATAAAATCCTTTCAAAATTTAATATTTTTAACCCAACAATCCTAAATTAAGGAAGAAAACCACAAGGAAAACAAGTTAATAAATGACATATTGCACTAAAAAAAAAAAAACAAACAGCATTTTGATTATTTTGATGTCAACATTCAAATGACAACTGGTAAATATTTTTTGTTATGAATGTCATAAATATTAGTTTTTTTTAAAGATGGCACTCACTTAAAAAGTTAATAGGCTTTGAGAAAAAAATAAGAGAGATATGTTATTTATTTCCAGTATCTCAGTTCAGAATAGATCACCTTGAGGACAGGAAACGGGAAGAATCAGATAGACAAATTTTAAAAAGGTACAAATTGGGGAATTCTTATTGTACCATTTGAGACAAATTTAATACAACTTTGTGCTTAAAAATATAATAAAAAACCCCCACAAAAATAATGTGTTGCACAGAATATCACAAAGTTTTACAAGGAGTCAACAAAGATGGATCACAAGCGAATTCCATGTATATACTTACACCAGCATCAATCCGGTGAGTGACATATGAGGAGCCTCAGCCGTGAGTCCATCCCCCAGCACCAGTTCTGCTGCCCAAGGGTGGCTCCTGAATGCTCCCAGTCCAGGATGGCTGCAAGACAGTGCTGGAGCTTTTCCTTACCTAATCACCACATGAAACTTCACTCACTTATAGAGAGTCATTCTGTCTTTGGCATTCCTGCTGCCAGACAGTTTAAATCCCATCAGCAGCTGGGCCTTATTGCCTCCATTACCAATCATTCCTGTCACAAATTGCCATTGTTGCACAGTTATAAATTGAATTTCCTCTTCTTGCATATTGTGGTATGACTTTAAAGTAGTAAGAAAGAGGGAAAACAGAAAGTGTAGGAATTGGAAAGTGTGTAATGATGTGGAGCAAAATAATGGACAGGAATAACTTTAGTATTGGAAAGTAACACTATAGAAGAAAAATTATACAAGAGGGTAAGAGATCTCTGCTGTTACTGAATTAGAGAGTTTCACATATTATACTGATATATGCTACATGATAGTTTACATTTATACCTATATTTACTGTGTATATAAAAAGAATTGTGGACTTTATTGTGCTCTGGACAGAAATTTGTCCAAGCCTGACACTAGAAGAACAGACTTTTATTCTCATTGCTGTTACGTGTCAACTGAGTCTTACATTAAAAAAAAAAATCATGAGGAAGAATCACAGAATCACAGTTTGGTAGCAGTTGGACAGGACCTCTGGAGAGCAAGGTCACTCAGAGAAGGTTGCACAGGATTGTATCCATGAAGATTTTTACTATCTCCAGAGAAGGGGACACCACAGCCTGTCTGGACTGTTTCTTCCAGTGCTCTGTCACCCTCAAAGCAGAGAAGGTTTTCCTCATATTCAGATGTATCTTCCTGTTTTCCAGTTTGTACCCATTGCCCCTTGCCCTGTTGCTGGGCAACACTGTGAAAGTTTGCTCCATTCTCTTGACATCCACCCTTTAGATGTTTCTAAGCACTGATCAGATCCTATCTCAGTCTTCTCCAGGCTAAACAGACCCAAGTGTCTCAGCCTTTCCTCATAAGAAATTTCTTATGATACTCCAATCCTGTAATCGTCCCCCTAACCCTCCACTGGAATCTTTCCAGTAGTTCCCTGTATTTCTTGAACTGGGGAGCCCAGAACTGGAAACAGTGCTCCAGATGTGGTTTCGCCAGAGCAGAGTGGGAGGTTAACTTCCCTTGACCTACTGGCCAAAACCTTCTTAATGAACCTACGGATACCATTGGCCTTCTTGCCCACAAAAGCACACTGGTGGGTCATGGAGAGCCTGTTATCTACCAGAACTCCCAGGTCCTTCTCTGCAGAGCTGCTTCCCAGCAGGTCAACCCCTAGCCTGTACTGGTGCTTGGGGTTATTTTTCCCTAGGTCCAGGACCCTAAACTCACGCTTGCTGAATTTCATTTGGTTCATCTCTGCCCAACTCTCTAGACATCCAGGTGTCCCTGAATGGCAGCACTGCCATCTTTTGTATTGCCCACTCCTCCCAGTTTAGTATCATGAGCAAGCTAGCTGAGGGTACATTCTGACTCTTCATCCATGTCATTGATGAATGTGTTGTACAATACTGGACCCAGTAGTGACCCTTGGAGTACACCATTTTCTACAGGCTTCCAAATAGACTCAGTGTTACTGTTCATAACACTTTGGGCTCTGCCATTCAGCCAGTCCTCAATCCATCTCACTGTCTACTCTCCTAACCCACACTTCTTTAGCTTGTCTATGAGGATGTTATGGGAAATGGAGTTAAAAACAATCAAAGTAGACAAAGAAACCCATAATAGTGTAATAGCTTGGTAGAAAAAAAAAACAAAAACAAACAAAGCAAACAAACAAAAAAAAAAAAAAAAAAAAAAAAACCAAAAAAAGAAACACTTGNTTGGTTCATCTCTGCCCAACTCTCTAGACATTCAGCCAGTCCTCAATCCATCTCACTGTCTACTCTCCTAACCCACACTTCTTTAGCTTGTCTATGAGGATGTTATGGGAAATGGAGTTAAAAACAATCAAAGTAGACAAAGAAACCCATAATAGTGTAATAGCTTAGTAGAAAAAAAAAAAAAAAAAAAAAAAAAAAAAAAAAAAAAAAAAAAAAAAAAAAAGAAAAAAAAAACCAACAACAGCAACACTTGAATGAAGGAAATATGACCGAGTACTTCAGGAAAAAAATGTATGGACAGGGCTGTTAGAGATTTCAATATGCTCTAGGAAGTGAAATGAGAGGTCCAGGTAGCACTATATCTCCAACAGGGTAATAGGAGATGATATCAAGTAAAGCATGTGAGCCTGTATACTTCCTCTCAAAACTCTTCAGTATTCAGAATTGTATTAGGAATACTAGAAAGTATAATCCTTCCTAGTCCTTTAGTACCCATTTATGGATCTTTAGTCCATAAATTTGTCTAATTTCATTTTGAATTGTCTGATAATGTATGTCTCCCAGGTCTCCCGTGGCAAGTTTCTCAAAAGTCAGTAACTGCTTGTAAAAAAATTCTTCCTTCCTCTGCTCTGTATCAGATCTCCTAATTTTTTTTATTTTTTTTTTTTAGTTTGACCTAGTTGGCTCTTGTAATGAGTAATCTTTTGAAAAACAGCCATTTCTTGCATGCTGGTTGAGTATTGTCAAGAAATCATGTCAATTTTTGGTTATTCCCTGGTTGTCCTGTAGATCTGTCTAGGAAAAAAAGAGTTCTGTAACAACCTTAGCTAAGCTAGAGTGAACACCAGTTGAATGTTGACAACTGGCCTTGGTTCCCAGAATTAGGCCTTGGTGCTCTTTCTACTTCTATTTATTTATGGAGACACAGCCCTCCACATACAAACAAGTGCTACAGTTAGATATCTGTTTTCACACTGCTTTCTTCACAATTTTGAAGTAGCAAGAGATACCCTTCTGCTTGTTGAACTGTCAGTCATGACTTCACATTATTTGACACTTAAGCACCTACTTTCCTTTTATAGTGAAAGAAGATCCATTACTTTGTTTTTCAATTGCACCTACAGCTAGGGAAGCTAACTCATGACCTATAGCTCCTATAGCAGATTATAAAATCCGTTGTGGTGGTTAACACCCATTTACGTTGCTCTAAATGTCCAGTTCTAACTTTCTAACCGAGTTTGGAAACTGGAAACACAGAATTAGTTGATATTCTTTGAGAGATACCAAGCAGAAGGGGAAGAAGAGTAATTGATGTCCACACTTAAAACGATTTTGTATTTGACATGAAGAGTCAAGGAAGGTACAGCTTCCACTGTTGGGTTTTTTTTTTTAACTACATCTGTAACCTATATTTTTATCAGTAATGTAAATTTATATCTGAGCTTTTTCCACTCATATCATCTTTTTACTTCCACTTCTTGTCCTTCAATTACCTTAAAACAATGTAATTTTTAAAGGTTTTACAGAGGCTTGAAACAATGTCACTGTTGTACTACTTTATGGTATAGTGTGCAGGAATGGTTAACTTCAGCTCTCTGGAACTTGCGTCAGATTTCTTTCCTACAAACCACCTGCCATAGGGTGAGCTGCCATGAGAAAGATGAGCCAACATGGTTAATCTTAAGATTAAAATATTTCAGCACTAGCAAAAAAGTGTTATTGGTGTAGTTATATAACCTGGAATTTACTTGACTTGTTGATACAGAGTCATTCTTTGAATCAGCATTCCCATTAACAATTTAACAAAAGGCATCACATGCTGAGTACCACTGAGATAGCTCAGCACCTCTGAATTTTATAAGATTTTTTTTTTTTCCCCTGCCCCAGAATAAATAGTCTGGGCCAAACGGCAAAACTGGAATGTCTGTTGCTTCTTGATCTATGGCTAAAATTAAGAAGTCACTGGCCAATAATGTTACCCACAGTGCTCACACAGGGCTTTTGTGAGTGCTAACTCTAGCAAAAAAAAAAAAAAAAAAAAAAATTCTATTTTTCTTTTCAGTGTATAAAATTGGATTAAAACCAGCTTCTATTAAAAGCTGTCAGACATGAAGCACAAATTCTCAAGACTTGGTATTGAGCCAAAATAGATGGCTCATCACTTTCTCACTTACATTATTCATATGAGAGAAAAACACAGCCAAATGGAAAAGTAAGTTTACCAGAATCAGAAAACGTGCAGAAAATTGTGACAATATGATGATATAGAAGTAATTTCAAGGTTAAATGTTTCTCATTGTGAATGTTCTGTTTATGTGGGTTTTAAGCAATTTTGTTTAGTGCTAGGCTTTTAAAATTAGAATAAATTAATAATATCCGTAGATGGTAACCTAAGCTTCATAGTTATACACTTGCTTCAAAAAGGGGGACAGATGGTGTCTAACGTGTCCTGCACAGATCTATGCATTTAATTACAGAGAACCATTTTTTGTAAGTTGGATCACACACTTCTTAAATACATTTGTCTTTTGATTAGGGTTTATAGGAACTCCTGACAAATGTTGATGTAGTTAAAGCTACAAAGACTCAAATTGTTTAAACCTGTTGGATGCAGGTACAGAGAACAATGCTTGCAGATGCATCTGCTTGTTGACTACTCTGCTTCAGCGACACGGGAAATGTATATTTTCTTCCCAGTGTGTCCTGAGAGCTGTCGTCTACCTCTGCTCCATAAAACAGATTCAGGGAACTGGAAAAAAACCCTGAAAAACTGTTCAGCAAATGAGCTGTATTTCCAAGTTAGAAATGTAAGTAGACCCTGGGCTTACTACAGGATCCAAAGCATAAGTATAATCTTTTCAAGTGACCCAGAATAGAAACAAAATTCCTGCATCACACATCTGAGCGTACATATTACTAGCAATGTGTTACTAATAAGAAATTCCAGTGAGCTGTGCCATCAACCAGTGGAGTTAATGGATAGGTTGATACCTGTTTCTAGAGAAATGATGATGTACGGTTTATTTAGGAAAGGATTATGCAGTATTAATATAAATAATTAGATTTTATTTCATTTTATGGAAAACAAGATTTTTTGAACTGACTGTATTCTGTGATGAAATAAAATTTTGGTTTAAAAATTATCTAAATTTAATAAATTAAACAATAAATTTTTGTAAGATGTGGTAGATCAACCGAGGCTAGAGTCCAGATCGCCACCAAAACCATTTTATCACTCCTACCTACAGCAGGACAGGTGTGAATATATATGGAAAGGTGAATATATATAGAAAGGCTTACAGGTCCAGATAAGGACAGGGAGCAATCACAACCAAAATAGACTCAAAACAGGGATCTAACATATTACCCAATGAAAACAGAGTAGGATAATGAGAAATAAAACCAAATCTTAAACTGTCTCCCTCCACCACTCCATTCTTCCCAGGATCAACTTTATTTCTGAATTCTCTCCCTCCTATCCCTGACCAGCACAGGGGGAGACAGGGAACGGGAGTTACGGTCAATTCATCAAGTTGTCTCTGCTGGTCCTTCTTTCTCAGGAGGACGACTCCTCACACTCTTCCCCTGCTCCGGCATGGAGCCCCTCTCCCAGGAGAAAGTCCTCCATAAACTTCTCCATTGTGAGTCCTTTCCCACGGGGCTTCAGTTCTTCACTAACTGCCTGAGCATGACTTCCATGGGTTCAGGCCTTTATGAACAGACTGCTCCGGCATGGTCTCCCCATGAGGTCATAAGTCCTACAGCAAGCCTGCTCTGTTGTGGGCTCCTCTCTCCAGGGGCTGCAGGTCCTGTCAGGATCTTTCCCCAGCATGGGCTTCCCAGAGTCACAGCCTCCTTCAGGCATCACCACCTGCTACTCTGTGGCATCCCCAATGGGCTGCAGCTAGAATCTCTACTCAGCATCATCTTCCATGGGCTTCAAGTGAAGCTCTGCTGTGGTGCCTGGAGAACCTCCTCCCCCTCCTTCTTCACTGACCTTGGTGTCTGAAAAAAATATTACATCTTCTTACTCCTTTCTCTGGCAGCCAAAATCGACTGTTTGGATTTGTTTTTTTCCTAAGTATGTTATCACAGAGGTGCTACCACTGTTACTGACTGGCTTGGTGTTGGTCAGCAGCAGGTCTGTCTTGGAGCTGGCTCATATTGCCTCTGCTGGACCTAGGGGAAGTTACTAGCAGCTTCCCAAAGAAGCCACCCCTACAGCCCGCTCCTCCTCCACCCCCACCAAACTTTACCACACAACCCCCCAAAAAAGGTTTGAGTTTTATAACTGTACAACACTGTGGTTTGAAATATTAAATCTAATAAGCATGACTGTCAATAAGAAATTATCACCCAATGATGATGATCAAATTATTATGATAATATGTCTTTTCAGAAATTCTGAACAATCAATAGATCTTCTTTTTCTTATTTTCTGATGAAATTTGAAACACTGGAGTGAAATTACAGAGTCACACCATCTGAACTTTAAGCCACATCTATCATAGTGAGAGGAAGGCTATACATGGTAATAGTAGTATGTTAGAACCCAGGAAAATATAACTGTGGCAATCTAGGTATTTCTAACCCCACCTGCTTCATTTCTCATATAGATTTCATATTGTAGGCAGAAAAACAAGGCAGGCATTTATTCCCAATATGTAAACTAAATCTACTCTCTTTCAATTCCAATGTAGTGTTCTATCACTACACTCCCTGATAAAGAGATTCTCCCCATGATTAATTAGATATTCAATACTGAGAGGGTGGTGAGCTACTGGAATAGTTTGACTAGAGATGTTGTGGACACCCTATTCCTAGAAGTATTCAAAGTCAGGTTGGATGGGACTTTGGGCAACCTCTTTTAGGGGGGAAATTTCCCTGCACATGGCAGGTGGGGTTGTAACTAGATGGTCTTTAAGATCTCTTCCCATCCAACCCATTCTATAATTGTACTGTCTTTCCTGAAGGTTTTCTTTAAGTACTGGAAGGCTCTGGGTTGCAGCCTGGATGACATTCCTTTTGTCTAGAGTATCAACCACACCACTTAAAGTCAGTGTCAGAAAAGTTATCGAGGGTCCACTCAACATCCCTGTCCATGTCCCCAACAAAGATCTTAAAAAATATTTTCCCTAATATGATTTTCTGGGGAACACCACCCATCATTGGTCTCCACCTGGACATAAAGCCACTAACACAACTTTTTAAGTTTGACCATCCAGCCAATTCCAAGTGGTCCACCCCTCAAATCCATTTTTCTCCAATTTAGAGACAAGGATGTCATGCAGGATAGTGTGCAATACTTCACACATATCCAGGTACGTTACATCAGTTGTTCTTCCTCTATCCACAAATGTCGTGAAAAATAAACTGTAGAAACCCCCAATTAAAAAATTGAATTGAAGAAAATACTACTTAAACAGTAACAATATCACATAACACTATACATGAGGCTCCAATATTTCTTCATATGGGGTGAAGCTCCACCCTCTGGCACAACCACTCTGCAGGAGTCAGGCTGCTAGTGCTTGTTCCTACAGGACCTTTGTAGAATCACCCTGTACTGTCATACATGTCTTATCCACCATCTCTCCCTGTCTCAAGCACAAACATGGAAACACATACACCAACTTTTTTCTTGCCATGACAGCATTATACCACCAGTGATCTGAGAGCTATGTAGTTTTTGCAATCCAATTACTTTGAATGATCTGAAGTCATTATCTCTTTCATCTTGTGTTGTCGGTTCTTTCTTCATTTTCCTTTCAGGTCTTAATCTCAAGGCAGAGTGTTTTACTTCTTTGTACTACTTTTAGACACCATACTCACACATCTCCAGGCAAGCAATAGTTACTTGGCCACTGTCTTAGTGCTTATTCCAGACATTTACAACTATAATTGCTGTATCCAAATTTGCCTCTGGTGAGTTCTTAGTGCCAATAGATGGATATGTAAAATCCTCTATAAGGTTATTATATCTATAGCAAAAGCTGGAACAGTCTGAGTGTTTTACTCCTGGTCACTGCACACTCATCCAAATCCTTATTTTGACAGAACTCTTTAAGCAGATTATATTATTTCAATATATAAATAACATTTTCATGTCAGGCAGCCCGACAGTTTCCTTAAAGGCAGACATCATGTAGAGGAAAATGATGTTTCAGCTGGAATGACTGTATATCTTTATGGCAATAATCGATATCCCCATTTTATTATTACAGAGAATCAGATAGTGTCCTTGGCCTTATTAGGCCTTGCCAGTGTTCAGCTACCTTTATGACAACTGTACAAAACTCTGACCTAGTTGTTGTGAAAAAGTTATTGAAAAAAGCACTATAGAAGCTTCTTTCTGTTTTTTATAGGAAGCTGGGATATGCTGCCTATTCACTACAGATTTTTACCGGGAGGTTCTATATTGAATATAGTTTGTAATTACATAAATATTTTAAAGGAACAGGTGAAATGAATCTCATATATTCTTAGTTTTTAAATAATTTATTTTTTTCAGTGCTCAGGTGGAAACCTCAGCATAGTGTAAGTTGATGAAATATTTGTGTAAACTAAAAAAGTAACAATCAGTATTTTGGTAAATCTTGACTGAGACCAATTTTTACTTAGATTACTTTCAAAATCAGAGTACAGTAAGAGCAATAGGGACTTCACCTAGGGTGCAGCCTTCTGGACCACCTGTGTGCTGAAGCACACATCTCTGCTGGCAACCAAAATTTTGGCAATGGTAGTAAGGAGTCAGGGAATAACATAAACTGACAAAAGGACCAACAACGCGAACACAGTATATCTAAAAGTGGAATTTTAAAGTGTTTTCAGAAATCAGTGTAAATTCTTTAGAAGACAAAGTGATTAGCCCAGTCAGGCACCAGCCGATGACACTTCAGGTTACACAAGCTTTGTATTTCACAATACCAAAAGTAATAATGAGCTTTCTGGTATGCAATGATGCACTGCACCCCCGTGATATGCTGTTATACATCACATGAATTGTGTACAAATTTAAAACAAAATTCTCTCTTTTGTAATGGAACAAAAAATCTCCAAGCTCCATTTCAGTTAAATTCTAAGTCAAAGAATAGCAAATATAATTAGTTTATGTCCTGTTACGGCAAACTCAGGAGCAGGTGCACAGTTGTGCTCAGTTGAATAGTATTTTTCAAAGCAACAGCAGTAAGCATTTCAAGCATTTCCACCTGCCTTATGATCGCATCCTATCTCGACGACTGCTTCTCATCAGTGCACTACTTGAGGGTTGCCTGGGGATAGTCTATCTGGGCTCGTTCAATGGTATGTTTAACCTCCGAAGCACATAGGCCTAAAAGAACTTTAAACTACACTAGCTGTATGTGTGCTTGAGTGTCTAAAGAAAGGTTACTAGATGAACCTGTCCAGGAAGCTAATCTGTTCAGGGTCTTGAGATGCTATTTATGCAAAACATGGATATAATCCAGCAGGTGACTTAAAAATTTCTGCAGTGCAGCTACCAAAAGGTTCTGGAGGTTTCCCCTTGATGTTTTCTCTACTTGTTCACTCGAGAGGATTTTATCACTTAAATTAACTTTGGTTCAGATATATCCCTATTTTCATGTGCAAATTATGTTACCACCTTAAAGGGTTAAATAATAATATCTTTAAACTTTTGTATTTCAAGCTCATTGTTTTTTCATTCAGTCTTGATACTTATATCTCACTGCAGCCCCCAGGGAGCTGTGCTTTTTTTCCTTGCATTTGAAGGTTTATCTTGGAGACAGGTAAAAGGCAGCAGCTTTTCTTTGTGAATGTTCACATATTTATACTCTGACATGGATTATATTTTTTCATTCTACTGTTTTCACAATTTAAAAGCACTGGCAGCAAACTGTGATCATCTCAGTCCTGAACAACTTACTCAAGCATCATTTTGATTACCTCTAATGGGACTTTAGTTTTTAAGGGAATTTTAAATAAAGTCAAATGAATGTGGTATATATGTTAAGACTGTGATCATATATATGATCATCCCAGCTTATTTGGGCTGGGATGGAGTTAATTTTCTTCATAGTAGCTAGATAGGGACTAGGTTTTGGATTTGTGCTGAAAACTGTGTTGATAGTACGGAGATGTTACTGCTGACAAGGCCTTTCTTGATTCTCACCCCAACCCACAAGTGAGCAGGCTGGTGGTGTGCAAGAAGTTGGAGGAGATGTGGGACAGCTGACTCAAACTGACCAAAGGGATATTCTATACTGTATTACATCATGCTCAGCACGTAAAGCTGGGGGAAGAAGGAGGAAGGTGAGAGTGTTCAAAGTTACAGTGTTCGCTTTCCCAAGTTACATGTGATGGAGCCCTGCTTTCCTGGAAATGGCTGAACACCTACCTGTCCACAGAAAGTGGTGAATGAACTCATAATTTTGTTCTGCTTGTGTACGTGGCTTTTGTTTTTCTTATTAAACTATTTTTAACTCAACCCGCAAGCTTTCTGGTTTTGGGTTTTTTTGTTTTTCTTTAATTTTATTTTTCTTTCCACTTGCTTCCCCATCCCATTTAGGGAGACTGAGAGAGCAACAGTCTGACACTTAGCTTTCTGGACAAGGTTCAACCACAGCGGAGGACTACTTTAAATCCCTAGCTGATCCAGAAATATCTCATGTAAAAATGTTTTCCTTTTAGATTTGGAATAAAAAAACCCAATATCAGAAAGATATTGAAGTGCGTTATTTTTATCTCTAAATCTTATCTAGAAACAATGTATTGTAATGTAGTCAGAATTTGAAAGCCTGCCTCACATCAGTTCTACAGCTACATATTTGTTTCTCACAACTGAATCGCATATTTAAGCAGTATGTTTATGTAAATGGCTGCTATGAGAAGTGCACCTAAGAGGTTAAAACTACAGGTGTCTGCTTATCTTATGCAAATGTTGTGTATGGAGATCCACATGTTGGTGTGCAAAGCAGCTGAAGGACGAAGTCTTGCTGCAGCAGGACAGCCCTGTTTTGGTTACAGACTGTGGAATAAATGAATAAATGGTTTTATTTATAATCCCTTAGGCATAAACCATTGACCAAATCTTGGACTAAGATAGGACCCAGCCATAGCTATGCTCCTCTCTGAAGAGTTTAGAAAACAAGAGGGTCCTTTCTGAACCGTGTGACTCCACTGGAGGGTTCTCAGCCACACATCACTCTCTGTAACAGTTGCCTCTGTGACATTTCTGCTAGGTAGTTTATGCAGTTTCCTTTTAAATATAACTGCACTTGCTTGCATATTCGGTTCATTTTCAGCATTATTCTGATGCGGCATTAGCCATCTCTGTTTCTTATGTTTTTGTCTAATTTTTGAAAGAAAAAATAATAACATAATTTTTTTGTTTTTCTATAAATAACATTTTTTTGAAGTGCATTAATGTTAGTGTGGTATCTTACACATGTTGAACAATAATAAAAGGAAAACTATTAAAAATAATGAACAAGTGGAAATATGGGATAATATTGCATATTATGGTGTGGTCAACATGCTGCAGGGAAGAGATGTCAGAGAGACCCTGACAGACCGAGAGATGGGCCCATTCTAATCACATGAAATTCAAGGCCAACTTCAAATTCCAAGCACATTCCCAAGCACAACTGCAGCCTGAGCAGAGAACGGATTGAGAGAAGCCCTCAGAATGGCTTGGATTCACTTGATGAAAGGCTCAACATGAAGTGACAATGGATGTTTGCAGCCCAGAAAGCCAACTGTATCCTGGGCTGCATCAAAACCTTCATGACCAGCAGGTCAAGGGAGGTGATTTTGCCCCTCTTCTCCCACCTGGAATACTCTGTCAAGCTCTGGAGCCTCCAATGTAGGAAGGACAACACCTTTTGCATTGAGTCCGGAGGAGGGACACAAAGGTGATCAGAGGGCTGGAGTACCTCTGCTGTGATAATACACTAAGAGATTTTGGATTGTTCAGCTTGGAGAAGGCTCTGGGGAGACCTTACTTCAGCTTACAGGTACATGACGGGCCTACAGGATAGCTGGGAAGGGACTCTTTATCGGGGAATGCAGTGAAAGGGTGAGGAGTGATGGGTTTAAACCAAAAGAGGGACAGATTTAGGTTAGATATTAAGAAGTAATTGTTTACTGTGAGGGTGGTGAGGCACTGCAACAGGTTGACAAGGGAAGTGCTGGATTCCTCCTCTCTGGAAATGCTGGATGGCGCTTTGGGCGACCTGGTCTAGTGGGACGTGTCCCTGCCCATGGCAGGGGGGTTGGAACTATGTGTTCTTTAAGATCCCTTCCATCCCAAAACATTCTATGATTCTGTGATTCTGTAAGTGATATTTAAATCAAGCACATTACACCATTCATGAAAAGAAACCATATGAAGTCATTACTGAAATCAACTTGTGACCCGAACATGATTTGCTATGTGCTGAAGTTACACAAAACTAGAATTCATATTTCATGTTTTTAAATAGCACCATAGAGAATTTAAAAGGCTTTTTCAAGTTTTTGAGTATGCATTGTGTTCCAATATGTTGAAAATGCCAATAACATCATCCTATTGCAACCCTAGAAATTACATGGTGACATCATTTGACATAATATGACAAATCTCAGAGTTTAGAAGGAGCCAGAATTGGAAAAAATATTCTTACAGAATGTTGTGGTGAGAGTAATACAAACTGCTGTTTTAAACGGTTTCTTTCTTTTTTTTTTTCTGTGTGTACTTCAAAAACTACTTCAGACTGTGAGTTTATAATCAAAAAACTCAAATCACTGAGACATCTATGAGAGCAAAGAATGAGGAAATAATTTTAGTGGTGTTTTTAAATTTGAAAATACTATTGGTAAGAGCTGTAGCTGAAATGTATCTTTTTCCAAAATTAAAGCAGTATTAACTCCTGTTGTCCTTTTTCTTTAACCCCATGCTGGGAAATTAAATATGACATTTGAGTGGCAGGTGTCCTGACATTTTGACAGAAATAAATAGACTCGACATGACTATGAAAAACACGGTAAAACTTTAAGCTCTAGAAATAAAAGTTGTTTTACTGGATCAGCCTAAACTTTGGAATACTAACTTACAGATTTTATTTCATCTTCACTTTATCTCATCAGCATCTTGGGAATAGTAAAGATTTCAGATGATATGTAACATCAGAGCAATAAATAAAAAAATTCATGAGTATAATGGAAAATATTGTTGACAAGTCACAAATATTAAAGGGAGCAAAGTGAGAAAATAGTTTCAGTTTGATTCTGCTTTCCATGTGCATGGTATAAGAACATCCATAAGAATTCCCATTTCTTCTATGAACAGTATCCAGAGCACTAGTTGTCATACTTGTCATGCACCACTCACACTTGAATGTAAATACAGGCATAACAATTTTACATTTTTATTCCTTCCTAAGTGTGTAAGTCTTTCCTTGTAAGAATGCAAGGATCTTCTGAATCTGTACATGCATATCAGTACACACTCCACCACTAGGAGCTAGAATTAAACTTTGTAAAATCCAGAGTGATGAAGAGAAAATGTTTAAATGGAGTAATGAAATGATTGTCTACTTATTCTCAGATTTTACTTACAATTGTTTACATTGTACATTATAAAATAGAACCATCAGGACCTATTTACAAGAAGGCCTTCTTTATATATTCTTAGACCAAGAAAAATAAAAATAGGAAAACAAATCAAATAAGGGTGAAATAAAAGCCTAAATTGTGCAGATATCAGGGTATTGGCAGCAGTGGGCTACAGAAGTGGCTTCTGTTGAGAGATGTGTTGAAGGAGGAGGAGTGAAGTTGAACCTGGGAAGGGATGTGTTTCCCTTTGTTCTTCCATAATCAAGTATATTGTAAGTGACAATAAATTAAATTTATTTTCCTTAGTTGAGTCTGGTTTACCAATGAGGGTAACTGGTAAGCAATTTCCTTGTCTTTATGTCAGCACATGATCACTTCCATCCTGTTTTCTCCTCATGTCATGCTGAGAAGAGGGCAGGGAGAGTGGATGGGTGGGAATTTAGTTGATAGCCAAAGCTAACACTCCAGAAAAAGTTAAATGTCTTTCTTTTCTTGTGAATAAAATTATATGCTAGCTCTAAAAACCTTGTACGTTAACCAATAAATAACAATGCACAGTTAATAACTTTATTGGTTTAACACAATGTTACTTAAATATACATTTTCTTTACTACTGAATCTTTTCCAAATATATCTTTACTACTACTACTGATGATAACAATAATATATTACATTGATAACATATTACAATATTTAATTCATTCAACAACTGCATTAAAAAACATGATTGACACTTCACAATTTTAAGTATGAACAATTTCTGCCCTCTCAATTTAAGAGCAGTATTTCAGTGAAATTTGTTTGAAACAAATTTTAATGAACTTCCAGGTAGAAGCCTAGATTATGCAAGTCGCTTTAGCTCTCTACAGAGTTGGTACCTTAGGTCAGGTAAGACTAAACTTCCACTTCCCAAATGAGATTTTTCCAAAAATAAAACTCCACATGAACACCAATAGTCATATTTCATAATCAATATTCTGCTAAATTCATATTCTCTGGTGGAGGATCTTGATATTAATACAATAAAATACATCTACAGGCAACAAAAGGAGAAGTAAAAGACAAAAGTGATAATAGATATTTGTTATTCAAATATCATAACGGATATATCTTTTATAAACAGACATAGAAATTATATATGTCCTTTTGCTGTGTTAGGCATCATAGGTGTGCTGCATAGTACTAAGTACTGAGGATTGTGTTATATCTCTCATCATGATGTGGATAACATTAAATGTTTTGGCTTTTGGGGTTATATTCTGCGATGAAAAGACAAATTAAAAAATTGGAGCTGGAGCCAAGGCTGGATGTCTGTATGGAGAGACATTAAAAATCTTCCTCAGATGGAATAATCCAGGACAAAGATCTCCTTGAACTTTTTTCTCAGCAATATCAGATCTCCTGTATTCCCCAATTACCCTGGACAAACAAACATTAATTGTAACTTGTCCCCATTATGTGTACTTTTAAGAAAAATAATCTGAAACCTAAATTTGTACAAATTGAAAACTGGAAACTCGGTTGTTCTAATCAAATTTTCAAGAGCCTGCATAAGTATGCATTGCAAAGCAGATTTAAGAGTGGGGGAAGGAGGGGACATGTTTAATCCAATTTTAATGAAAAACTAAAAAGATACTACCTAAAGCATCTTATATGACAAACAAACATTCTAGTTCTATGGAGGTAAGTCATGCATTTACTCTTCATTTGTCCCTACCTAATGTTTAGTTGTGTTGCCTCAGTTGGATCTGCTTCCCAGTGTAGCTCTGACACATTCTTCAAGGTAACTGGATTTCAGGTGGGGGTAATGCAGCTCAGTTCATCTTATCTTAAAATAGATAGATAAAATAGGCCAAATGAAATGGAAGGCTAACCTGCCAACTCAGACGGGAATTTCTATACTGTAGGATAGTAGAGTTCAGTGAGGTGAATCCCACCTCTGGTGCACTATTTTTGGGGTGTTCGGTAGCTTATAGAAGTATGCAATTATCATTTTGCATGTGTGTCTGTATGTGCACTGGGGGTCACTTTTATCAATTTCATTGCCTTTCCTCTCTTTCTTAATGCTGAGAGAAATTTATGTTATCGAATATGAGGAAAAATGAGCACATACATGATCAAAGTAAATAAATAAACAAACAAATAAATAACTCCTTTAACTCAAAACAAAATTTTGCAGGATAAGGTTTTTAGGTACTATTTATATACCAGCCAGATTTTAAACTACTTCAACAGTTTATGCTAGAAAGCTCATATGATTCTATGAGAAGATTTAAGTGTTCATTTTACTTTTTTATATATATTGCATCAGCTTTCAAAAGAGATAAATTAAAAGAGTAAAACCAAGAGCCATAGCTGACCATTTTTAGCAGCCCAATGTCCAGGATAGCTCAAAAAATACTTTAAGAATAAAAAACCCAAAAGAAAGAAAAAAAACCCAAAACATCAACAATAACCACCAGACAAAAATAAAACAACAAAAAATGAACCCCCACCAAACGAACCCCTAAAATCCAAAAGGAGTCTATTTATAGTTCTCTTACACTTACTCATATAATGTAAGCCTAGTAAGTTTTTTCCTGTTCATTTTCAGCAGGTAACTGTCTGAGTGAGTAAAACCCAAAAGAAAGAACAGATGTAAGTAAACACAGAGCTTTCCTTTAATGTAAACGAGAGCTCAGAATTCTTCCTCTGCTATTTATTGAAAATTCCATGACAAAAACAGGACTAAAAAGTGAGGTGGTTGCTTTTTCAGGAAAGGTTGTTATGTAAGATCAATAATATCTTATATGCATTTTTCTGGAAGTAAGGTGACTTTTTAACTACAAATGTTTATAAAGTGTATAGTGACTGCAGCTGTCAAAAAGATTATTTCATTTCTACCTAAGCAGACTACCTGTGCAGATCTTAATTTTGCTTATTTCAATGTTCTAACCCTTTAGAAATAATTTACTATTTTATAAAGGACTGATTAATAGGTAAGTAATGATTTCATCATATTCATTGTGTTCACGAAGAAGCATATAACAAGACAATAAAAACACTGACTTCACATATGCCCATACCCTTGGAACAGCATATGCACAATGAGAAAAACTATTTAATATTAACTGGATAATCAAATACAATAGAGGCCATCATGTACAGTTATCAGTAGTAATATAAGAACAACAGGTATGGTTTGGAAAGGAAAGCTGCACATAATAAGTTCATCTTGTGTTGTTTCTGTGGAATTTTGAGTCTCGTCATCTGTAAAAGCAAATATTCCTTCACTATGTTTCCATCACTATCTTCCTTGTCTGTTTCTTTGAAAAGATCCAATCCATCTGTCCTTTTTAGGTGATAAAAGACCATCAGTTAAGGTTCTTGCAGCAGAGCAGACAAATTGTGGTGGATGTGTTTACAGTTAGGGGAGAGAGAGGAAAAAACAAAAAAATATTTTCTCTAAAAGGATCTGCTTTTACAGAATGTTTACAAAAATTTTCCCAGGAACACAGTGATGATATACTTTGTTAAGTCTTCTGCAAACTGAAGTCAATATTTTGCTTGTATGGACATATTGTTCTACTGTTTAATTATCTGAATGTTAATGTAGAAAAAAATAGAAATTACTAATATGGACAAGTGCAAAAGAGGCATAGATGTAGTGAAAAGGCATAACTTAAAGGTATGAAATTCTCAAAATAACGTAAAACAAATTAATTCAATCTTGCAATGTATGAAAGGTATTGTTAGAAACTCTAACCAGATTGGATATATAAACCTGACCACTGCTTACTTTTGCTCAGTAATATATGCCACATAATACTGTGAACATATTTCGTGTGTTCTTAATCACTTGAGATAGATAAATCAATTCTTACATTATCTCCAAGAACAGTCTTAAAAAAAACCATAAAATTTATTATTCTATTTAAACAATAAGTATTCTTTTTAAATAGATGTTTTAAGAATCCCAAAGTAAAGACAGAAAATGGGTTATCTGTTTTCTTTGTTCTTATCTACACAAATTTCACTTAATAAGACCAAACCATAATCTCAAGATTTTATAGAATAGGAAGGAGGAATACTCTCTTTCCTCTTTATCAAAAGTGATTTACAATGGATGGAAAAAATAAATAAATAAAAAATCAATGTTCTCTGTTTAAGAACCTGATTTTTGGATATTAGTTTGCATTCAAGTGTTTCCTCAGCTCCTACTGTATGTCCTGGATTTAATTTTATGTAAAGCAGGTATTGAGTGAGATAGAAAATCTATTCTAAATAGGTATAATGCAGAATGTTTGAACTGTGACATCTCCATTCTCTAGGAAAATAAATAGATGCTCATAGTTATTTCTCCCTGTCTACTAATGTGTTTTCTTTCTTTGTGTAGAAGCCAAACAGGCCACAAATTTAGTGTACTGTCAAGGGACATATGTATTATGCTCAGTGTCATTTAAATCCTGCTTGTTTCTAGATCCTCAGTAAATTTACACCAACAGTCTATTGTGACAATTTCTATACTCGGAAAGGGTAAAAGAGTCTATGATTAAATAAAATAGTTCAAGTGCACCATATTTGAGCACCAGCTTTAATTAGTTATTTTACATGGATTTTAATATCAAACTTAACTGCAGAACTTCCATCTCGTTCTCATTTACAGTCATTAATTTATTGCTGAACTAACATTATCTACCTTAAAATAATAAAAATCAAACCAACTCATATTTCAACATTCCCTCCCCAGCATTTACTTCAGTCAAGACTGTAGACCAGAAACTATGATTTTGTTACCTGTTGGAAAAATCCACAGGCTTTATCTTGACCTGACAATGCATGATCTCAGAACTTGTCTGCGTTTGTCTTACTCCAAGCTGGGTTTAGTCTAATTTAGCTGTTATAGCCATTGTCTAGTGGTCAGGTGACTACTATCCATGTGACTAGTTTAAACTTAGCTATGTTAATATATAAACAAAATAAATGTATGCAGTCAATATTTTTAAATAATATTTTATATCCTTTTTCTGAGGAATATATATATTAAAAATGTACTTTTATCACAGAAAATAATCAGACTTTAGTGGGAAATCAGTTAATAATTTTTTTTAAAAATTTAAAACTGTGTCAGAAAAATACACATAACCCCAGCTAGGCACAGACAGGATTAAGGAAAATGGAAACTCTAATATCAAGTTCACATTCCTCTGGTCAGGGTGGTGAAAAATATGCTGAACTTTACTGATCCACTCATTCCTGAGAAGGGCTACACTTATTGACACCAGGACTGACAGCAGCATTTGAATCGTGCTCCAAAAAAAACCCAAACAGATAAAATGTATGTATAAAAATAATAACATAGTTTAATTTCTTAGTGTTTGTAGCATAAGAAAGTTTACTATGTGCTTTGATTTTATTACTAAAACATTAACAACAAATTCTTAAACACCTATCTAGGTGTTCCTTTTTTTCCCATAACAAGACGTTTACTGTAACAAGATATGTGAATGATTTGTTGAACAAATCAACATTATTGGAACATCAGCTTTTCTAAAATAGAAAAAAATATTTCAGATCTTAAACAAACTAGAAATCTTCCCCATAGCTTTCCACAAATCACTAAGTGTCCTTTGACAAATAGATACACGTTGAGAAGAAAAAAACTAAGCTGGTGCATTTTCCTTACAAAGTTCATGTTACATAACTTGTGTTTTACCCCTGAGGAACATCAGAATTAAAGACCTGTAGTAAATATAATCTAAAGCTTTACATGAATGCTTGCATAACATTTCACTAGTCCTGAAAATGACTCATTGGTCCACAAGATTAAGACAGCTTGATATAAAATAACTTTTATAGAAGTAATCTTTTAATTCACACTGTGGGATTAAAATGACAAACTGAACAGTGGTTCTTTCATCTCGAAAAGCTTGTTATGGTGGAGCATCCTATGCAATCACTGAAATGCCTAGAGGTCAGCTAAACCAAATCCCAAAGGCATAGGACCAGCCTAAGTAACTCATGCTTCAAAAGACTCAGAAAACATATCTATTCAGATGTCTGTAGTCTTGTCAGCCATATGGTATGATCTGAAAGAAGCCTGATTAATTACTGCCAAGAAAGACGATACTTGAACCTTTCCTTAAAAAGGTAGGCAACAGCAAATTTAAAAACAAAATGAAACAACAACCAGAAAAAACAAACAAAAAAAAACCCAAGAAACAAACAAACAAAACCATTTAATTTTCGTTCCATGTGAAAAAAAAATCTGACCAATGATTATTTTACTCTTAGGGATTTATATAAGTGGATCCTCTGTGGAATTAAATTTATCTTGGGGTTTGTATATGTGAGCCAGAAGTTAATGCTATTCTAATCTGACTGCTTCTGTAGAAAGCCTGGTGAATAAGAATCTGTTTACATTCATATTTATGAATAAATCTGGAATCATCTGGAATTGGCTGGATAATTGGAAAACATATTAATGAAGAAATAATTTGATGCATGCAAAAAAAAAAATATGTTCAATTTAAGTAACCATACAGCTGCTTAGAAAGAGAACTACACAATTAATGTTACAATTCATTAAACATAAAATACTCCATCAGCTCTTTCAGAAAGGTCAGTAACAAATAGAAACATTCCTAATTTTCCGAACCTTTTTTTATGGAGACATTTAGAAACCTTAGTTAACATATAGTTTCCAAGTTATGGCATCTTTGTTTCTCAGTTGTCCTGACCCTACCAAAATTCACTTTAGCTTTCTCTTCAGGTGGAAATCAAGCAATATATGGAGATGGTGCATACTTTGATCTTGTCATAAAGTGCTGTTGGGATGTAGCTAATAGGACTCTTTGAAGACTACAACTTTGCATATGTCCTAGAATATACTTGACCCAAAGTGTAAACCAGTGCTGACCCATTTTATATTTTTTAATAAGCAACAGACAGCACTAACAAGCAATTATAAATGCTTTTTATCTCTACATATATGTTTAGAAATGTAAAATCTATGTCTTTTAATAGGCTGCTATTTTTAAACAACAAACTATTCAATGACCTAAAACAAGGATGCATGTCTGTCTAGGTTTTGATAATACAACATTAGTTACAGTATCAGGAAAAAAACCTCCCTCTATTTTGAAACCATTACCCCTTGTCCTGTCACAACAGGCCCTACTGAACAGCCTCTCCTCATCTTTCTTGTAGGCCCCCTTGAGGTACTGGCAGACCGCTAGAAGGTCTCCCTGGAGCATCCTCTTCTCCAGGCTGAACAGCCCCAACTCTCTCAGCCTGTCCTCGTAGGAAAGGTACTCCAGCTCCTTTATCATCTTTGTGGCCCTCCTCTGGACCCTCTCCAACTGGTCCATGTCCTTCTTATGTTGGGGGTTCCAGACTGGACACAGTACTCCAGGTGAGGTCTCACGAGGGCAGAGTAGAGGGGGAGAATCACCTCCCTCGACCTGCTGGCCACTCTTCTCTTGATGCAGCCCAGGATGCGGTTGGCCTTCTGGGCCGCAAGAGCACATTGTCGCCTCATGTTGAGTCTCTCATCCACCAGTACTCCCAAGAGTACTCCTTCCCCTTGAACAAAACATGTTTCAGTACGCAGTGACAGGTTAAGGGTGAGCACATTACCAAAGAGCACTAGGACATGTATGGATAATAATTTCAACTGTTACTGCATTTCCAAAGAAAAAATATCTTCATTTTTAGTAATGGTTGGACCTGTGACAATAATAATTCTTCCATTAGACTCTTACTATATCAATTAGACTATAATAGATGTTTGTTTCACATATCAGAAATGTTTCTGTATCCCACATGTTGCATGGAATAATTTAGTCCTACCCCTGAATACTGGTTATTAAATCTGACTACAACAGGAAACAAGTTAAGAGAAAAAATAATCCAGAAAATCTTTAATTTGATGGAACATAAGTATCACATTACCTCAATGGAGGTAGATTAATGGATTCCATGAAACAGAAGAGAGGCAATGAAAAGAGACCACTACAATAAATCGTGAAATTAAATATGTATACTGAATGTCTTGTTCTGTTTTTTTTTTGCTTTGTTTTTATCCAGCCTCTGAAAATACATATTTGTGTTAATTGACAGTATCTCTGATATTTAATCCTTTAAATTAAGCAATAAGATCACAAAAGCCAAACTTTTGCCTTTTTTCAATAAACGCAAACTGGTTTCAGAAGTTTTTACTATTTTGTAATTCTCTGTACTGTTATTTTACACCTATGAAAATGGACAAGGTGAGCCTGGAAAAAAGAAAAAATGGATGACTCCAAGAGAAAAACGAAAGAGGAATGGATACATGAATGGTCTGATGAGATAGAAAGCAGGACCCTATGGGTATTATAGAACTTTATCTGTGAGGAGACAGGCAAATTTCTCAGTGGCTGAAGTGAGGGCTTGAGGAGCTGAATAGAAGTAAAATGTTTAATAGAGAATTGAGTTTATAGGAAAGAAAACCAGAAAAAAAATTAAGAGCTGAAAAGGGAGAGAATTTTGATCTAATAAAAAAATCAACATAGGCTTATGATCAAAGTGAACTTCACTGATTTTAAAACACTCCTTAGAAGACAAAATGGGAAGTTAAGGCCTTATTGTCAGGTTAGAAATCCTTCAGAATTAGAAATCCTTCAGAAAAAAA